>JAUIMM010000626.1:255000-645000 GCA_031769625.1 Taudactylus pleione
TCGCACAGCAAGACCTAAGGACGCCCCTATGTCTTAGCGTGCGGCGGCAATGTTCTCGCAAGCCAGTGTAATGACGCCCACTTGCCCTTCGTTACGCACGTCATCTCCAGGAGGTGTATGTAACATCGGGAACCATCGGAGGCATACGCAGTGCTTGTGGTAGACCCTACCCTACCGCAAGCATTGCGAGTGCTTCAGTTAAAAAGTAAAGCCAGGTGACGTGTACAATGACGCAGCCTTGTCATTATGGGCGTCCATTATACGCAGTTTTGCCGCTCAGACACGCTTGCGTTCGCACCACCACTCCCCCGTTTTCCAGGACCTTCCCCTGTCGCCATCCACAAACGGCACATTCTGTCAGTCAAACTTACGGGACTTCTGTGTTATCCGAGCGTTCGCTTCCCGATCGTTATGACTGGCTGGCGCATGCAAATTTTGCAGCACGCGCAGACTGGTGACAATCGCCCATAGTGTGCGAGTGCAGCGTTGCATCCGGGTCTGAATCGGACCCTCTGTTCAGAGTCTAACAATGACCTTCCAAAATGTGCTCATTGCAAATACAGGTTGAGTCTCCCATATCCAAAATGTTTGGGACCAAGGGTATTTTGGATATTGGAATATTCCGTATTTTGGAATATTTGTATACCATATTGAAATGCCTTTAAGAATAGGGCCCAAATCTAAACACAGAATGTATTTATGATTTATATACACCTTATACACACAGCCAGAAGGTAATTTTATACAATATTTTCAATAATTTTGTGGCTCAGACAAAGTTTGTGTACATATATGAAATTAATTTATATTTCATATAGACCTTATACACACAGCCTATAGATAATTTTATACTTTGTTTAATAATTATGTGCCTTTAAACAAAGTTTGTTTACATTAAACCATCAAAATCCAAAGGTTTCTTTATCTCAGCCATGCTAAAAATATTCCGTATTTCGAAATATTTGGATATGGGAGACTCAACCTGTAGCATACTCCGGCCACCACTGACATGGATTGTGTCTAGCCCCTAATTAAGCATCAGCTGTTCCTGTAGGATTTTATTGTGTGTCCTTGGTTACATTGTACTGGAATAGTCGTGGTCCGTTGGTAAACCTCTAAATCCTCTATGGGATGTCATTGCGGAAATCGACCAGTCAGGAGAACGGCATAAAACCATTGCAATGGCATCACATGTGCCATGGCATCACACTGAAAATGTTGTACAACAGGGGCATTGCCAAGATCAGGACGTCCCATCAGGGAGGTTAACAAGAAGCCTACCGCAACATGACCGGAGCTGAAGGAATTTCTGCACACGTCTGGGCTATGCGGCAAGACGGAAACCATTTCTCACAATAAAAGAATGTCCAAGCCCATCTAAGAAATAGTCACCCCAAACAAAACATAGGTGCAACCTTGGTCTCGACGCATCAGAGACTTTGTCCTTATTTTGTTAGGCACTGTGACGCATGGTGGTGGCAGAATCATGTTTTGGGGCAGCTTCTCCTCCACTGGGACAGGGGTTCTAGTCAGGATAAGAGGGTGTAATGTTTAGCTCTAAATATGAAGCTATGTTTGCACAAAACCTGCTCATCAAAGCTCACATCAAAGTCATCCAGGGAAAGGCTCCAATATGGAATTTCTCACTCGCTCTGGGGCTCGTGCATTGCGTGTGCAGTGCCCCACCATCGACCCGCTTGCGAGCAGGTCTGAATGAGGCCCTATGTCTTTCATGGTCAGAATTTCTACTTCACTGTTCAACACGCTTGTGTTAGATACGGTACATTGATGTTTTTTTAACTTCGATATACAGTTTGGATACTGTGTGGCACAATTAGGTGGTCTTCCTGCTGTGTGGCTGCTATTATAACTATTCTTGTATATGTCATGACTCCTGGCCTCACGTCAGTGTGGTATCATAGCATTTGCTTGACCCTGCGGTGAGGGCGTTGCTGAATTTTACCAGTTTGGGTCCCAGTTTTTTGTAACGTGGTCTTTGCTCTTGAATGTCTGGTGCTATATCTTCTAAGAGTGTGGCTTGGCTCTGTGATGTGCGAGTTTTTTTTAATTTTTTTTATTTTTAATTCCAAAATGTCAATAGCTTTATTTAGATGGAACTTATTACAGTTACTACCATGTGATTTTTGTTGAACTATATGTTCATGAAGTCCTGTTAGATTAAATCCCTTTTTCAATACTCCAATAATTTTGCTCGAACTATCGTTACGGGTTGGGTACGTGATACCGGCGGCGGCCAGAACACTAAAAGCAGCTTCCCAACAGTCAGAATCCTGACCCAATTAGGTAAGTGTCCTAACCCACCTTTCTTGCAGCCTAACAGTAACCAACCCTACAGCCTCACCCTAACCCCCCCCCCCCCCCCCCCTACTACCTAACCCCTAAGCCTTCCCCTGCGACCATCATTACTGGCTATAATCCTCATTTAGTGACTGCTCTTTCTTCTGGAATTGAGGTTTTGCATTCTGTCTGATAGTCTGTGTTATCGTGCTGATTTCAGAAGACGCCCAAACTCTGGTACCAGTGAATAATTCCAGAAAGCTTTTAGGTCAGGGCTATTAACCATGCAATCCTCTAGCTGCTGTGGAACAATAGATCCCAGCAAGCCCTGCCACAGTTTTTGCTATTAGGGCATTCTAAAATGGTGCCGGCCATGCTGGGATGTGTAGTTCCACAACAGCCGTGACTGGCTGCATGGTGAATAGCCCTGCTTTTAGGTGCTGGCAAACATCGGTATGAAAGCAGAATAATGGAATTTGGATGGTGCGTATGAGGGTTGGAAATCTCCTTTTATGGAGGAATCGCTCAAATATAGAGTCCTATTAATTGCTTTCAATATGAAACTGCTCAACATTCATTATTCCAACATACCGAAAACCAAACCGTACTTGGCAAAGCAGGGAACCCGTCATCGGCTGGTCTGCTTTTTGTTATATACAATAAATTCCTTCTGTGGGTTAATACACTTGTTTATGAATTCACCTGTACTGAGTAAGCAAATATCTATATATATATATATATATATATATATATATATATATATATATATATGACGGTAAAAGACTGGCACTCTATAGCAGTATATCAACTTGCTCCGGTGCCCTCTGAATAAACGAGTACAAACAAACAGCAAGCAGTGGCACTCGGAGTCATCCAGTGGTGGAAAAAGTATTTACTGTGAACAATGGTAATGTGATTTGTTCACAGTAAATACTTTTCCCGCCGTTGGATGAGTCCGAGTGCCACTGCTTGCTGTTTGTGTGTGTGTGTGTGTGTGTATATATATATATATATATTTTTTTTTTTATTTATTTCTTATAGAAAAAAACCGCACAGCACTAAATCCACTGATCCTTGTGCAGGGTCAAAAACGTAAATTTAAAGGCATCTATAGAGCAGGCTCAAGACAGATGAGACCAGCACTCCTTCTTCCAATGATAATCAAAATTTAATCCATATATCATGACTTGATGGTAGAACATCGATAAGCAGCAGAACATAAAGCATTGTCAGCATATCATACTGTAGCTGTAGGAGAGTAGCAGCTTCGCAACAATTCCCAGCATAAGTTCCCTACAGCTGTTTCGGTGTATACCGTCGTCAGGGGAGAATGGATCTTACGTTTTGATTATCATTGGAAGAAGGAGTGCTGGTCTCATCTGCATTGGGGTTTCTTCAGCCTGCTCTATAAATATATAAATAGATAGAGATATATATATATATATATCTCTATATATATATCTCTATATATATCTCTATCTCTATATATATCTCTATCTCTATCTCTCTATCCAGCAGTAATCTGCACATAGATCGAGGCTTATTAATGTTTTTTTTTTAATAAATAAAATGATTTGGTAAAGATGCGTCCTGGCCCCCTTGGAAGTGATTCTGGGTACCAGGACACTTGGAGGTGCCACACTTGGTGGCAAAGAGGCCAATAGGACAACCTCTGCCGTTCCCCCCTGTAGTTCAGATAAGAGATCCTATCCTATTCTGAGAGCATTACCTCTATGCTACATGTAACCACAGATAAGTGCACTGAGTGTGACGAGGCCGTGACATCCCATAGGGAATAGGTCCCTCTAAGCGGGTTCAGAAGCATCCTGCACCGTGAGACGCTCTTCACATTTGTTTATAGGAATTACGGCACCATCTAAACATTTGGTACCAATAAGGAAAGTTGCTCCCTTCTATACATTAAAGGGAATACAGGTTGAGTCTCCCATATCCAAAATGCTTGGGACCAGGGGTATTTTGGATATCGGAATATTCAGTATTTTGGAATAATTGCATATTATAATGAAATGTCTTGGAAATGGGACCCAAATATACACACAGAATGCATTTATGTGTTATATACACCGTATACACACAGCCTGCAGGTCATTTTAGACAGTATTTTTTATAATTTTGTGCATCAAAAAAAGTTTGTATACATACATGAAATTCATTTATGTTTCATATACACCTTATACACACAGCCTGAAGGTTATTTTATACAATCTTTTTAATAATTTGTGCCTTAGACAAAGTTTATGTACATTAAACCATCAAAAGTCAAAGGTTTCATTATCTCAGTCATGCTGAAAATATTCCGTATTTCGGAATATTTGGATATGGGAGACTCAACCTGTACTAATAATAGTTTACATTTTACTCTACATCTGTTATATATATATATATATATATATATATATATATATATATATATATATATATAACACACACACACACACATGTGTGTGTTTTATTTCATGCATGGGACCAGAAGTGTTTTGGATAACAGATTTTTCCTTATTTTGGAATTTTTGCATACCTTAATGAGATTTCTAGGGGATTTGACCGAAATCTAAACACAGAATGCATTTGTTTCATATACACCTTATACACACAGTCTGAAGGTCATTTTATACATATACACACAGGTAGAGTCTCCCATATCCGAATATTCCGAAATACAGAATTTTTTATAGCATGACTGAACCATTAGAAAACAAAAGGTTTCACTATTTCAATGTACAAAAACTTTGTTTAAGGCACCAAATTATAAAAATATAACCTGCAGGCTGTGTGTATAAGGTGTATATGAAACCTAAATGCCTTCTGTGTTTAGATTTGGGTCCCAATCCCTAGAAATCTCATTATGGTATGCAAATATTCCAAAATACGGGAAACTCCCATATCCAAAATACCCCTGGTCCCAAGCATTCTGGATATGGGAAACTCAAAAGAAAAAAAAAATTAATAAAAAATAATAAAAAAAAATAAAAAAAAGTGTGTGTGTGTGTGTATATATATATATATATTTATTTAATTAGTGTGTGGGGCCATGTAGCCGAAACTGAACGTAGCCAAATATAGATTATGCACAATTATGAAAATTGTGTTTGTATGTCATGATCCTCTACTACCACGTTCTAGATATAAGTGCGCCAAAACAAAAGGAGGTCTGATCAGACTGCTGATTCTATTAAAAGAAAGTGCCCCCCCCCCCGCACACAAACAGCTTGCTTAACTCCAAATACATATATTTTTATGTGCAACAGATAATGTTATGTTTGTATGATGCTGTTTAATGATAATATGTATTAAATATATAAATAATTATTGTTCCGATATCTCATCATTACTTTAGGCTCAGAATGGCTCTCATTATATAGCTAATTGACATGGATTATATCAGGGGAATGTGTTGGAGGGTAGCTGCAGCCAGTGCACACATTGGCCCTCATTCAGAGCCGTACGCTCTGAGCAGAGCGCACGCTCTGAATGAGGGCCGGGCTCCATTTTCATGGAGCGTCCTCCTGGACGCTCGTATAGCTGTGGGTCACCACCCACAGGCTATACGAGCGTGCATTTTGATGGCTGCGATGGTCGTGACCATCGCGACCATCGAAATTGCGAGCCGGAGCCTGCGGTTGAGGTTTTCAACCGCAAGCTCCAGAGTGATTTTGGCTCTATCAGAGCCAAAATCACTCCCACTGACATCACTAGTGATGTCAGTGGGCCGGCTTCTGACGGGAGGCGTTCCCGTGGGAACGCCCCCGTCAGGGAGGCACGCCCACCAAAGGGGGCGTGCTGTCAATCAACATTGACAGCACGCCCCCTTTGATCGGACACAACGAGCGAAGGAAAGTCCTTCGCTCGTCGTGTCTGGCGCATGCGCACGACGGAGCTCCCTCCGTCGTGCGCATGCGCAGTGCAGACCATCGACCCACTTGCGAGCGGACAGCCGCTCGCGAGTGGGTCTGAATGAGGGCCATTATACCTAAGGATGAGTGTCACCATGTGTTTACTATTTTATGCACAAGTTTTTTGCACTACTGCACTTTAAAATGTGAACTGATGGCATTTTTGGAGTCTTGTGTTTAAAAAAACAAAACAAAAACAAAAAACACGTTCCTGATTATATTCTTTTTTTTTTTTGCAATTAAATGGTGTTCTGGTCTTCTAGTTTACTCTGGATATATGGTTGTTGTACTTGCATATATAACCAAGAACCCTGGAACTTTTGTATTCGTTAGTCTTATCTGATTTGTCAAATGGATATTTATTTATATTAACCTCCTACCTGTAAATAATTAAAAGAGCTCCCTTAATTTATTCAAGTAACATTGGTCGTACTGTGATTCTGAAGCAAATACTGTACAAATCAGACCATAGCTCCTTCTAAGAAAATGACAGACAAAGTTACAGACCTGAGCAGGATAGGGAAAGAGCACAAAATAACCAAGTGCTTGGACATCTGGGTGAGCGCGCAGGATCTATCCGCAAAGTGACCTGTGGCGAGCGATGCATCAGCACACAGGGACCAGACGTGAGTGGGGGGGACCGTCAGTTTGGTTGCTGCATACTTCAATACTTATGCCATCAATAATGTACCTATATCATGTGATTTACGTTCCTCACCGCAAAATCGAAAGCGCCAGTTACTTATGAGAAAATAAAAATATATATAAAAAAAATGTTTTTTGTTTTTTCATTATAAATCTTTGAGCTAAACACTTCATTTAAAATCCTCCTTAATATTTGTTAATTGCAAGCATTCAATGATGACTCAAAGTATTTAATTTCCTTTTTTTTTTTTAATTTAAACTTAAAAATGACAGCACTAATATTTTTTTACTTTTATTGGTGTCATGCAGTGCGTATATAGTTTTTGATTCTGCATTTGAGTACCTAGCTTCAAAGCCCAGCAAGTGGGAGCGTGGTAAATCTCTGGTCCATGTGAACTCCCGCAGCTGGGCTGCAGCTGGCTCGGGCTTCTGTGGCTCCTCTGTGTCATTGGCTTAATTTAGTATGATTCACCTTCCCTGTATGAACCGTTAGGACCGGTTTTATTAATGTTTTTGCCCCTCTGCCTGGTCTGTAGGATCTATCTGGCCGCAGTGGTGTGTCAGGACACGTCACGTGTTATCACCTACATACATAAGGTCTGGCCAGCATAGGGCTGTAGCTGGGTCCTCTGGTCTCCTGTGTGCGTAGGGTCAGTGCATGGAAGATTCGGCTCATCTCTTACACGAGACTGTTCTCTGATGTCGGTGAGACCACACTTTTGTACTTTGCCGTTGGAAGAGGAACTAACCACAATGCTAGATGGGGGCGTGTGTATACTAATCTGCAGCTGTATAATAGGGCTCTGCAGGCTGGGTGTGTAGTGCTCCATCCCTCAGCCCCTGATAGAGCATGGTCCAGCCAGGGCAATGCGATGTGTCCCCCATCCTCACCGGTATTTTATGTTCCCATAGGAGGAAGAAAGGAGACAAGCTAAGGAAGAGCAGGACAAGCGGGACCATGAGGAGTACCTGAAGCTGAAGCAGAGCTTTGTGGTGGAGGAGGAAGGCGTGGAGGAGACCATGGATGAGGACCAGGTGAGTCTCTTACACACAGCCTATATATATATATATATATATATATATATATATATTTGTATTATGGGGCAAGTTGCGGGCGATGATGGTGATGTGCCGTTGTAATGCCGGCAACGGCAGTTAAATCGTTCTGCTGTCATACCTCAATCACGCGGTTTAGTTCTCAGTCCAACATGGGGTGCGCACAACCTCACCGGCATCGCACTTTATTGCATTGACCCCTATATGTCTATAGTTAAGTACATAGTGCAATCTCTGCTCTAATCAGCAGCTTGATACATTGGGTGTATGGTAAAGGCTCTAAGCCAGCCACATAGGTGATGGGTAATTTCACAGGACTTATTCTGTGAGTGGGCAGAGTACCCCTGTATAGGTTACCCTGTGAGCGGGCAGACTACCCCTGTATAGGTTACCCTGTGAGCGGGCAGACTACCCCTGTATAGGTCACCCTGTGAGCGGGCAGACTACCCCTGTATAGGTTACCCTGTGAGCGGGCAGAGTACCCCTGTATAGGTTACCCTGTGAGCGGGCAGAGTACCCCTGTATAGGTTACCCTGTGAGCGGGCAGAGTACCCCTGTATAGGTTACCCTGTGAGCGGGCAGAGTACCCCTGTATAGGTTACCCTGTGAGCGGGCAGAGTACCCCTGTATAGGTTACCCTGTGAGCGGGCAGAGTACCCCTGTATAGGTTACCCTGTGAGCGGGCAGAGTACCCCTGTATAGGTTACCCTGTGAGCGGGCAGACTACCCCTGTATAGGTTACCCTGTGAGCGGGCAGACTACCCCTGTATAGGTTACCCTGTGAGCGGGCAGACTACCCCTGTATAGGTTACCCTGTGAGCGGGCAGACTACCCCTGTATAGGTTACCCTGTGAGCGGGCAGACTACCCCTGTATAGGTTACCCTGTGAGCGGGCAGACTACCCCTGTATAGGTTACCCTGTGAGCGGGCAGACTACCCCTGTATAGGTTACCCTGTGAGCGGGCAGACTACCCCTGTATAGGTTACCCTGTGAGCGGGCAGACTACCCCTGTATAGGTTACCCTGTGAGCGGGCAGACTACCCCTGTATAGGTTACCCTGTGAGCGGGCAGACTACCCCTGTATAGGTTACCCTGTGAGCGGGCAGACTACCCCTGTATAGGTTACCCTGTGAGCGGGCAGACTACCCCTCTATAGGTTACCCTGTGAGCGGGCAGACTACCCCTGTATAGGTTACCCTGTGAGCGGGCAGACTACCCCTGTATAGGTTACCCTGTGAGCGGGCAGACTACCCCTGTATAGGTTACCCTGTGAGCGGGCAGACTACCCCTGTATAGGTTACCCTGTGAGCGGGCAGACTACCCCTGTATAGGTTACCCTGTGAGCGGGCAGACTACCCCTGTATAGGTTACCCTGTGAGCGGGCAGACTACCCCTGTATAGGTTACCCTGTGAGCGGGCAGACTACCCCTGTATAGGTTACCCTGTGAGCGGGCAGACTACCCCTGTATAGGTTACCCTGTGAGCGGGCAGACTACCCCTGTATAGGTTACCCTGTGAGCGGGCAGACTACCCCTGTATAGGTCACCCTGTGAGCGGGCAGACTACCCCTGTATAGGTTACCCTGTGAGCGGGCAGACTACCCCTGTATAGGTTACCCTGTGAGCGGGCAGACTACCCCTGTATAGGTTACCCTGTGAGCGGGCAGACTACCCCTGTATAGGTTACCCTGTGAGCGGGCAGACTACCCCTGTATAGGTTACCCTGTGAGCGGGCAGACTACCCCTGTATAGGTTACCCTGTGAGCGGGCAGACTACCCCTGTATAGGTTACCCTGTGAGCGGGCAGACTACCCCTGTATAGGTTACCCTGTGAGCGGGCAGACTACCCCTGTATAGGTTACCCTGTGAGCGGGCAGACTACCCCTGTATAGGTTACCCTGTGAGCGGGCAGACTACCCCTGTATAGGTTACCCTGTGAGCGGGCAGACTACCCCTGTATACGTTTATACCTTTATATATGGCTTTTATTTTATTATGGTTTTCCCTGTATTCATGTAGTGTCTTTAAATCCGTGCAAGACCATGTTTTGTAATCTGTATCATTGATTCACAAATTGGCCTCTGATCCGGAGAGCTTACAGTCTAGTGCGGCATGTGATGAGAAGGCATTGCACAGATTCAGAGTAGGCGCCTAGGGATCAGCACAAAAGTCCTTATTTTATTCTGGAATCTCTAGGCGACAGCACACAAAATGGCCGCCACCCCTTAGAATAAATCACTGTTTCTGATGAGGAACACGTCATATCGCTGATGATGAATAGGGCGTCTTGCCTTATACAATAGTAAAGGGTTGAAGGTGCATTTAACATATATAAAGTGATATACTTTTTGTGTTATCAGTCTTATTTATTATAAGACTGATATAACGCTCCGGGCCAGTATTGCTCCACTCCCCCCGCGATCTATTTCTCATAAATTGCAGAGAATTATTAATAACACTGTACATGGCTTTTTTTTTTCCTCTTACAATGAATCTATTATTTATATGTAAACAGCATTTTTTAAGCCTTATGTAGTTTGATGAAGACAGTCCTGAATCGGTGTTATAGTTTCCCTTTAATAATATCTGGTCATGTCCGTTATATCCGCGTGACTTATCCGGAGAGGAAACTATTGTCATCCGATGACGTAAATGGAATTTCCCATTCTCATTGATTCGTAATTGAAATGGAAAACTTCCCTAAATCAGTTTACTTTTAAAAATCTGTATATTATTGTTCAAGTTTAAAACACACACACACACACACACACACACACACATATATTTCTCATATTTATTACATACAAGCATAGCAAATCTATTGTTTTGTGGGATTTAGTGGCCTTTTTTTTTTTTTTCTTGTTTCATTTTCATAATGTAAATTGCACATTTTCAGACATTACAGTGTATCGTTGGATCGGCTTCATTCCCGATGTTGATGGCAATATCTACCGTTGTTGGTACTTGTATCTCCTTACTTCGCCAATATTGTAATCCGTGCGCACAACGCACCCCGTCACAGTGGGGTTTTGGCTGCAGCAGCGATATCATCTGTAGTGCGTCAGTGGCAATTAGCCCCCACTTACCCCCACTCCCCTAAAGACTTCCATGCTTTGCTGCGTACACGAGCAGCGTCCTACAGATCATAGCACCATTCCCACCATAGGGGCAGAGGAGCTGATTGCCGGGACAGGACCCCTATATTGTTTCCATCTCGCTAACATAGGAATAGTTGGAAGTTGTAGGTGCAGACAGCGTAGTTTATAGTCCTAATGTCATCTTGTAGCCGGAGGCCGGAGTCATGACTATGGAACATGAGACGGGATAAAGTGAGACATCTCCAAATGACTACAACAAATGGGATAAAAAATTGACTTGAAAGGCTGTCATTGTAATGTTATCTTTATAATCTAATTTGTTTAAAGAATGGCACTAATCCATAGGTTCCTGTGTGTCTCTGTGTGTGTGTGTGTGTCTCTGTGTGTGTGTGTGTGTCTCTGTGTGTGTGTGTGTGTCTCTGTGTGTGTGTGTGTCTCTGTGTGTGTGTGTGTCTCTGTGTGTGTGTGTGTCTCTGTGTGTGTGTCTCTGTGTGTGTGTCTCTGTGTGTGTGTCTCTGTGTGTGTGTCTCTGTGTGTGTGTCTCTGTGTGTGTGTCTCTGTGTGTGTGTGTGTCTCTGTGTGTGTGTGTGTCTCTGTGTGTGTGTGTGTCTCTGTGTGTGTGTGTGTCTCTGTGTGTGTGTGTGTGTGTCTCTGTGTGTGTGTGTGTCTCTGTGTGTGTGTGTGTCTCTGTGTGTGTGTGTGTGTCTCTGTGTGTGTGTCTCTGTCTCTGTGTGTGTGTGTGTCTCTGTCTCTGTGTGTGTGTGTGTCTCTGTGTGTGTGTGTGTGTGTCTCTGTGTGTGTGTGTCTGTGTGTCTCTGTGTGTGTGTGTCTCTGTGTGTGTGTGTGTGTGTGTCTCTGTGTGTGTGTGTCTGTGTGTCTCTGTGTCTCTTCATCTTATTTTTGCCTACTTCATGTGGGAGAATACAGCAGAACCAACCACCTCACTTCACCATTAAGGTGTCACGATGTAGATCAGTGTCTTTCAATTCTGTAGCCCAAGTTTACCTCAGCAGGCCATGTTTTCAGGGTTCCCTGATCATGTAATCTGTCTTATTAGGCCAGAACAACCCCTTCCTAGTAAGGAAGTACTCAAACCCTGACCTGCTAGAGGTAGGTGATACTCTGAGATATGGAAGCTGGACAGTACATCTATTTGGCACCGCTTTATGTGTGTTGGATTTTGCAGTGTCAGTTTTGTGTTAGTTTCCTGTGTGTCCGATGTAATTTTACACTTCATATTTGTTATTACTTCTCCCTGCGTTTTCTTACCTGCGTCGTCGTCCTCGTAATCACTTTCTCTTTGAGCTGACATTAGCCGCCTCCTCAGTGCAAAGCTCATTTTCATTTTTTTGGGTCGTCTTCTGCATCGGTGCGGTAGAAATGGCGAGCCTGATTTTATTTCCCTCGTCAGCGTTACCATGTAATGCCTGGGCGCCTTTCTGGCCACGATGAAATGTAACATTCTCTGAAAATAATTGTATTTTCTTAAGCCTTTATCCAGTTAAGTTGTATATGGCCTTATAGATGGAAAATAGATTTATTTTTTATTTATTTATTTTTTTAGTGCAAATTTTTGCTATTTAAGCTCCTGAAATATTAATCTTTTAGTTGTTGTTGTGCGTATAGCGATATTGTTGGTCCTTTATTGGTCAGGTGAATACTGCACTGAATATTCTGTCATCTGTGCCTCATGCTCCATCAGCTGCAGAGAGGGTCCCATTAGTTCTGTATTACTCTTATATCGGACACGTTGTGTATGGTTGGTTCTCCTATTCGTTATTTTATGTCCAGAAGAATATTTAGCGTTATGACCCGTCGCTGTTTTGTTTGGATCTTATTGCGGCAGTGTATATCTGCGCGTTATTGATGGGATCACTGTATGTACGTCAGGGCTGGTCGGCATTTCTGCGTGTGGAATTCGCTCTGAAATACGTCCGCACCTGGAGTCAGCCTTCCAAAATATCAGCACCGAGGATTTGTCTAGTCCAGTGGTCGGGGAACAGGGGTAAATTACCCCACATGGGGTAAAAATGAAATTCCTGGGGGTAATGGACGGACAGCCGGGCATGTATATGAATCGTACTATAATATAGAATGATTCATATGCATGCCCGGCTGTGCCGCAGGGAGGCTCTAAGCCGGACGCCCGCTGAGATGTTATTACCAGCGGGCGCCCGGCTCCTTCCCTGCAGCGCCGTGTTAGCCGGAGGCTGGAGATCTCTTCTGAACTTCAGCTTCCGGCTCTCCCCATGTGCACTATGGGACAGATGTCATGACGTCTCTCCCACAGTTCCGAGGAGCAGCCGGGCGGACAGGACGGCGGCGGATGCAGGAACGGGGATTAAGGTAAGTGTGTTTTTTTTCTTTTTTTTTCTTGTACAAGTGGCACTACAGGGGCATCATATGGGGGCACTACTACAGGGGCATTATATGGGGGCACTACAGGAGCATTATATGGGGGCACTACAGGGGCATTATATGGGGGCACTACTACAGGGGCATAAAATGGGGGCACTACTACAGGGGCATAAAATGGGGGCACTGCTACAGGGGCATAAAATGGGGGCACTGCTACAGGGGCATAAAATGGGGGCACTGCTACAGGGGCATAAAATGGGGGCACTGCTACAGGGGCATCATATGGGGGCACTGCTACAGGGGCATCATATGGGGGCACTGCTACAGGGGCATCATATGGGGGCACTGCTACAGGGGCATCATATGGGGGCACTGCTACAGGGGCATCATATGGGGGCACTGCTACAGGGGCATCATATGGGGGCACTGCTACAGGGGCATCACTATGGGGGCACTGCTACAGGGGCATCACTATGGGGGCACTGCTACAGGGGCATCACTATGGGGGCACTGCTACAGGGGCATCACTATGGGGGCACTGCTATATGATTTCCTTCCTTTCAAATCAAGGGGGTAACATCGGTGTATCTAAATATATTTTGGGGTAAAAGGTAAAGTTCCCTGACCCCTGGTCTAGTCCTTCACGGTGAGCAAATACAGTTACATTTGTTTATTGCATTTGTGTCTTGCTGCATCTATTACAGTACATTAGTAAGGGTGACAGGTGCATTACAAGTCATCATGAAAGGTAACATAAGTAATAAAATTATGCATTTGTTTTGGCTCCTGTGATGGGTCCAAACTCGTTACCGACACAGCGCCCTTCAGCGATGTCAGTAATTCCCTGGGTATATATGCAACAGGTGCACTATTTCAATACTCAAATGGCGTTCATATAAGTATATATTATATTCCTGTAATGTATATTCTTATACAGATGTGTCCTCATACATCTAGCCTCCTGTGTGGTGTGACTCTGTAGCGCCGAGCGTCTCCTCGTGTGACTTTTTACCTTCAAATGCATCTTATTTGCACAGTAATACGAATAGTTAGCATACGCAGCTTCTGCTGATTAAAATGATATACGGCATGTCTGTGTTCTATGTGTGACTGCGCGTGTATCTGCATACGAAACTCTACGTTATAGTGTTACTGCCGCTGACACTGTAACATAGCGTTTTGCACGCAGAAACACCCGCAGACGCACACAGAACATAGGCATGACGCACATCATTTTAATCAGCAGAAGCTGCGTATGCTAACTATTCGTATTACTGTGCGAATAAGACGCATTTGAAGGTAAAAAGCCGCACGAATAGACGCTCGTCGCTACAGAGTCACACGGAGCTCCCGCGTTATGTGTAGCGCGACTTGTAGCCCACGGAGGACAGATGTATGTGGTCACGTCTGTACCATCACTTAGATTTGCTGTTTATTGATTTAACCTGTCGCTCACATGAAAGGATGGCAATGCACCCCATACTCCTACAAGCAAATTGTGTCTCTGGAATGTGTTTAGTATAATACAGACGGTTTGCTGTGCCCCCCCCCTAGATTGTAAACAGTGTTCCTGAACCTACCTACTGTGCATTAGGGTCCAGGTCTACGCCAGCACTGATTATTATGTTATTATGACGATATGCATAATAATCTATCTTGTTCCGTTACGGTGGTTCATTATCGGTAAAAGTACCCTGCACACCCTTTGTGGTGCCCTGTAAATAAGAGATACTGATAATAATATAAGACATAACGCATCCACAGCTGTAGGAGGTATATTAGAGTCCCCTTGGGCCGGTCTGTGGTCCCAGGCGTTTGAATATATGACAGTGATCTGTGCATCGGCTGCTATAGTGTGATGAAGTAGGATTAGTCACAGAGCTAACAATCTAATCTCTTCATATTATCTTGGAGACCCCTCATAGTGTTTGTTCTCAGGGGCAGTGCGGCTTCTGGTCTCCCAGAGTCTGTCTACTGATCTTCCCTGGCTCCATAACACATCCCTCCGGCTCCTAGATCTGACTGACCGGCCCCTGAATTACATATCATTCTGCGCCCCTGTGCTGCTAGTATAGGTTGAGTCTCCCATATCCAAATATTCCAAAATACGGAATATACCAAAATACGGAATATACCAAAATACGGAATATTTTTAGCATGACTGAGATAATGAAACCTTTTGCTTTTTGATGGTTCAATGTACACAAACTTTGTTTAAAGCACAAATTATTAAAAATATTGTATACAATTACCAGCAGGCTTTGTGTATAAGGTGTATATGAAACATAAATGAATTTCATGTATGTACACTAACTTTGTTTGAGCCACAAAATTATTGAAAATATAGTATAAAATGACCTGCAGGCTGTGTGTATAAGGTGTATATAACACATAAATGCATTCTGTGTGTATATTGGGGTCCCATTCCCAAGATATTTCATTATATTATACAAGTATTCCAAAATACGGAATATTCCGTTATCCAAAATACCCCTGGTCCCAAGCATTTTGGATATGGGAGACTCCACCTGTCATGTATTTGTCTAACCACTTTAGCAGTTACTGTAAATACAAGCAGATTATACCCTCAGACGACTTTTACCGTCCATGTATGTTCTATCTCTCACTTGTCCTTCCTATACTTATTAATGTTATATTCTATCCATGTGTGTAGCAGTAGGCAGATTTGTTTTGTGTTGGTGCCCTGTGCCCGCTAGGCATTGCAGACTAGGTGGGAGCCTAAATGGTGTAATCGCAAACGTTCTTCTATCACGGTGCACTAGTTTCAGCTTTCTTTTTTTTCACGGCTCCCCTGGGCCACAAGTTTCTTATTCAGAAATTCAGAAAAAAAGTATTAAATGAAGAAAAATGTGCTTCCCTGTCACCCGTGGGGTCAGTCATGTGTTGGTGGACAGGATTACACTTCTGTGTGTCCACAGATTTTATTATTGACGGCCATAAAGCACTGGCACTGGCCATAAACCACAGCTAAGCGAGCGGCCAGGAGGCCGCACAAAAAAAACAAAACCGCCCTGATTCAGAGCGAGCGCTCTTTCACAGCGTCCGGCTCTGAATCAGGCCCAATGTTCCTTCCTATGTAGAACGCATGTAATTCTTCACAACCCGCATCGGACTGGGATTTGCACACGTTTCGAAAAAGACTAACATCTGCGGGTGAGAGCCGCATATAGCCGTGAGTGAGAGTCACGTGGTCCCATGAGAAGATGTCTAGGAGAACGGTGACGGACTCGGGTGAGAGCCGGGCTCGGAATACATCCACCGCTATAAGAACTATTATCCTGGATTGTTTTCATAGGATTTACAGGATTTCCTTTATTCTTATACACCCTCGGGATCGGAGCAGTCTTTGTGCCATGTGCGTAAGATTCCGGCAGGTCCGGTAAGCCCACCCTGAACATATGCACACATCGTGGAAAAATATAGAAAGTGTGCTGTGTTATTTGAAAGACGTTGTGATTTTTGTTTTTTATGTGGAAGAAGAAAGCGTATTTTTTCAGACGTTATACCTGTGAAGTTTGTGTATTAAAATGTTTTATATGGAACCATCATCGTCTTTTTGGATCCTACTATGAATTTATGGTGAAGTTTTGTTTGGAAATAGACATTTGTTGTGGAGAAGACTATTATAGAAATCATATTGAAGTTGGGAGTTTGTCTCTGAGAACAAATCAAATTAATACAACGCTGTTTTTTTCTTTTGACATTGTGTGTATACACAAACCTTTTTTTGACCCTCTTCATTTGTTTTCTGGCATTTAGGAGCAAATTGCTGATCATCAGTTACTCCCATACGTTACCAGGTTTTCATTCCAACCAGACAACTAGTTGGCTGGTTGGACAGATAATCGTTACATGTGTGTATGCAGCTTTACAGTAGTTGGGTTGGGTTTATTTTGTTTTGCTTCTGAAAGACCTTTACCTCTGACATTACTTTGTGCATCTGGTGGGCGGCAGATCTCCTCTGTACAAGTGTAAATCGGTTTCTTGGGAGGTTGTGAAACCGTCTCTCATCTAACGTGTTCGCTGCATGTGAAACCATATCGCCCCCTGCGTCAGTCTGACCTTCTGAGTGCCTGTTTTTGTAGCATGTTCGTGAAAACCACACCGAAGACTGGCTCACAGCGCTGGCCACATCTGAACGCCGGGAAGGGGGGGGAGCGAGAGCGACCGTGGTTAACCCCTTCCCTGCTCGCTGCTGGCTTTTGTGCGCGTGTGATGCTGGATGCAGGGCTGGAGCTGCACTGCTGTTTGCGTTGTGCAGTTAGTGGTGAATACAGCACAGGGCATCCCCGGGGCTTCATTCACAGCCGGCCAGCTGCGGCAGATTTACAGAGATCCGCGACACACTCTCACATAGTGACACAACAGTCGGCCACCGGTGTACCCTGCTCCCTGCAGCTCCGCCAGCTGCAGAGCGTTGCTCATGTTTGCTGTTCCTGCAGCCCAGCCCGATCTCCTTTCCCCGTGTAATGTTTCATTACCTGTGTGAGGTGTGTTAGGGAAATGTATCTGTAGGCAGAAAACGCCTTCTGTTCTCTTACAGAACCCGCTGTAATTATAGGGCGGCTATGTCACTGCCCGTATTTGTCTCTAATATGTTCTGTGTTCTTTTCAGACCCGCAGTTTCCTCACCGAGTTTATAGACTACATAAAGGTAAGTGACTGGTTACACCAATCCCCATTATTACACGTCTGTGACTTACCCCCGAGGCTCGTCTCCCCCATCTATCTCCTCATTCTCCACCTTACTCTTCAGCTCTTGTATTCCGAGTCCCTTATGCACCCCAATTGTGTCTGTGATATCTCAGTGTTGGGTATGTGATAACGCCTTATGGCTAAACTACTACAGAGGACGCTGCAAACGCAGAGCCGGTGGGATCCGTACTTTATGTCTGATGTGGGAGCTGGTAACTCTGACTCCATGTGAGGGGCAGAACTGTTCTTGTATAGGTATAAAGTGTACTATTCATGTCTGAGTAAAATTATTACCACACTAGTAAAGGGGACCCCTCGCTGCTCCATCCTGCCCCATTCCCCTGTATACCAGTACAGAGTGGTCGTCTGTCCCATTGGAAGGGCAGCGCCAGCCAACTCCTATTGATGCCTGTTGGAGACGAGATAAAAATACAGATTTATTATGTAAATACACCGGGGTGCTTTTGCGTAAAATCAGATGTGACCTAGATCATGTGATCATTCATAGCCAATGTACTGCTAGCTGGCAGCTTGATGATGTCATTGGATGTCTCTCCTGCCACTCTATTGGCTGTTCATTCCCGCAAAAACATTCGCCAATATTCATAGCTGTCCACAAGACTCTACCCTAAGCTAAACCTACAGTATGTCTGGCTATATGCAGTCTACTCACGTATCGGTTTAGCGCGCAGTGTAGATGGCCAGTACACTTTAAAATATAGATTTAAAAAAACAAATATTTAATTAGTAAATTAAGTACCATTTCATAAGCGCTCACCTGACGGCCCCTTTTCTTAGCTATTCTTCTATGGATCATTATCTCTTGTGTTAATTCATCTTTTGAGGGAAATCCATTATGGCTGCCAAGAAGTTACAACTCCCATATCGTTATCGTTCAGTCGTTCATTATACTGTGCAGTGCCCACACTGAAGGATATATCGTCCAGTGCAGGCACCCTCCCTCATCCCCGAACATGCTCAAGCTGACGATATCGCCATGTTCGTACAATGAGCGATGCCGAAAAACGACCAGCGGGAGCGCGCATTACCGGTCGTTGCCGGCATATCCACTACACCATTAATAAATGATAACTATGTCATTATCGTTCAATAGTCCATTTAGATCGGCAAGTGGATAACCCGCCCTTAGAGCGTCCATTTTTTTTTTTTTTTTTTAAGGCAACACCTGGTTTTACCTTTTTAATCTTTTTTAGTAACCGCTTCTATTGAGCCATTAAAGGAAAAGAGATTGCGCATGCGAGTCTCAGACGTAGGACGACATTAGGGAGTAAGGGATCAGTGCACAGGCTACGCTGGGGTTTTACATACTCT
Organism: Taudactylus pleione; assembly: GCA_031769625.1. Lineage (NCBI taxonomy): Eukaryota > Metazoa > Chordata > Amphibia > Anura > Myobatrachidae > Taudactylus > Taudactylus pleione. Next base: position 274,418 of record JAUIMM010000626.1, read on the forward strand.
TACTATAGGCGAGTGGAGTTTGAATACTGTACTGTTGATAATTCCAGAATTAATCCTTGTAGCCAAGGTGACAAATATCGCATGTAAGCGTCCAGATCACGACTGGCAGAAACTCTGCAAACCCCTGAGAAGCCATTATTGGCGATTAGTGATTGCGGTCATCGGGCGATCATAACAGGGGTCCTCTTGGTTGGAGTATCTTTACCTTTCTCTAACAGACTAAACTTTTTATGGCACTTTTGGAACAGACGGGTCAGTTTTCTCCCCAGAAATGTATTCCAGCCGGGTGGCATCCAAAAGTAGCCTTCGCCCCCACCTGCGCGCACCGGGAAAAGGGTTATCTCCCTTACCAATCCAGCCCGACAGGTCTCAGGCTGCTCCCACACTGGCTCTCAGTCAAAAGTGCCCATTATGCAGTGCCCCCTGTATTTGTGCCCTTTATACAGTGCCCCCTGTAGTTTTCCCCTTTATGCCTTGCCCCCTGTAGTTTAGCTTTGCCCTTATCTTGTGCCCCCTGGCTGAAGTAGTGCCCCTATGTAGTGCCCGCAGACTGGTCCCTTATGTAGTGCCCTCAGGCTTAAATTGTGCCCCCAGACTGGCCCCTTATGCAGTGCCCCCAGGCTTAAATTGTGCCCCCAGGCTTAAATTGTGCCCCCAGGCTTAAATTGTGCCCCCGGGCCGGCCCCCCTTTATGCAGTGCCCCCGGGCCGGCCCCCCTTTATGCAGTGCCCCCGGGCCGGCCCCCCTTTATGCAGTGCCCCCGGGCCGGCCCCCCTTTATGCAGTGCCCCCGGGCCGGCCCCCCTTTATGCAGTGCCCCCGGGCCGGCCCCCCTTTATGCAGTGCCCCCGGGCCGGCCCCCCTTTATGCAGTGCCCCCGGGCTGGCCCCCCTTTATGCAGTGCCCCCGGGCTTAAAGTGTCCCTTATGCAGTGCCCCTAGACTGGTCCTGGCCCCAGCCCAGCACTTACCTTTACTTGCTGGCTGCTCGCGCTCCCACTAACTAGATCCAGCAGGTGCGCGGGGCAGGCTCCTCGCGTCGTGGATGACGTCACCCGCGTAGTGCATCACTGGGAACGCTGGCCTCTGAAGCGATCAGAGGTTTCTTTAGCCTCCGGTCACTTCAGAAGCCAGCCAGTGGGGGTCGGCGGGGGAAAGTGCCGGGTGGCAGGCTGTTTCTGCCGGGTGATGCGCCCGCAGAAAACAGCCTGGGGAGAACACTGGACAGTGCTTTCTTTAGGTACCACATCCAAATAAACACATTAATGTATGGATATGTTATGGGGGACATAAGGAAATTTTTTTTTTTTTTTTTTTCTTAAATAATTCTGTGGATTTACGTTGCCCTTTGTCGGTAGAGTGGCATTAATGCTCATTGGCCTCACCGTGCCTGCCTGTCTGCTCGCTTATCGTCTGTCCTCCCGCTAGCTGTTTTGTACAGATGAAATGGGTATGTGCCCACCTCAGAAGATGGAGATGTCTGATGGCAGGTCCCAGCCCTGAGAACTGAATTCCATGGACTGTTCCAGTACAGAAGCTGTAGTCCATGGAGGTCAGTTCTACAGCTTGGCTGCCACTAACAACGCCGCTATATTGTCCTGGCTCCCCGGCCTGGGCTTCCGTCATCACGTCCCAGAGCGGGTTTCAGGGTCACTGAAAGGAAAAGACTGACCTGCTTTGCAGTATGAGAGGTGTACGTATTGTCTGGTCAGACCACGTAGAGGTAAGTTACACAGGACGTTCTGGAAAGAATCCTCAATCCTCTATTACTATTTCCAGGGATATAAATATAAATTAATTAGTTTGTGTGATTTATAAATATATACATGCGAGGGAGTTCTAGAAATGACACAATGGAGGGTGTATTTACTAAGCAGTAGCACTTCAATGCTGCCGTTTATCAGAACATTATTCCTTTGTGCACACTGCCATGTTTTAAGTGGGATTTCTTCCTCCGGCCCTTATTCTCCTGCAGTATGTGTGTGTGACCCCATCGTGGCACCTTCTGTCAGCAAATCCTGAGTTGTACAGTGGATAGTAAATGTGCCTGACCACCTTCTGCGGGGAGGCGATTTGTGGCCTGAATCCATAGGATTCTAGCCTGTGACATCACTGAGGCAGTGCAGCTCTCGTTTATAGTGCACTATTAATGTGAATAATGTTGGTTCAACGCACAAAATGGCTGCATACACTGTGTAGGCAATGGGTGCGCTATAAGTTCATGTACACTGTATGTCATACAGATGTGACTCTATGCCTCTTACATGGAGTTTTACAGTAGCTTCAAATTCATGTCACCCAGCTGTCCCCTCACATAGCTGTGTATAAGCCTATCAGCCATTGTAGTCTCTGCAAACTTCATAAGTTCATTTAGTTTTCCGAAAGACTTTAATATATTGATGATTGGCAGCCCCATGAGCTTTAGGAAGACGTCCGAGTTGGCGATATGAATTGATCTGTACCTGACCTGCAGGGGTTCCCCCGATGTTTGCTTGGACCTCCTATAGGTGGCCTCCTGCCGTCCACATCACTGACCTGACTATTTCTGTGATTTTTGTGCTTTTTATGCATTTATTTTATGCAAACGACTCCGTTATGGTGGGAGAATAGTGTTTTTGTGCACGGCGACGTGAGCGCTGGAAAAATATACATGTCACTAGCCCATACAGCTTAATCTATACTTGTGATCCCTACTGGGGAACACTGATCCTTACTGTACAGCGCAGGCAGCGTGACCCCCCCCCCCCCACCCCAGAGTGCACAGGTACAGTGATGTCTCTGTAGGGGCAGCGCGGGCACACTGGAGTAACTGTATTGTGCCTCCTATTCCGGGAGGCCAGGTGATAACTGTAGAAGAGACTAAATACAGAAGTGTTAGAGTCCAAAGTCAAAAACACATTTGCAAAGTTGCGGAGTTTATACACAATGCGCCTGATACAGAGATGGACGCTATAGCACAGCCCCTGCATCTTTGTACGCGGCGGCTGCGCTAAAATATGCAGAAGCCGCAGGAAGCGTCTTAAGTAAAAAGACTCCCTCCGCCGGCTTCTCTGATTCGATGCTGTGTTTGAAGACGCAGCCATCGGATCAACTGCCTGACCATCTGAGGGTTACTCAGGATGTCCGAGAAAGTCACACTGTTGGGGCCAGTGAAGCGGCGTCCTAGGACCCCCGTTTTCTGGAATGCTCCATGCCGCCACCCCCCCCAAACACCAGCAGCACGGCCACCCGCGGGCCACATTGTATTGGATACAGCTGCGCAGAAGGGGCTGCGGCTGGCCGGATCACTTTCATGCTCATTGGGGTCTGTGGGTGTGATGGCACACGCCCACACACACTCCCTATGACAGAGAGACCCCATTTATCTTCCGGTCATAATGACCCCATCCATGTCAGCAGGAGGGGGTGGGGGGGGGGGGGGGGGGTGACCAGCATCAGAGGGGGTGATTAACACAGAAGGAGATTGCTGGCTTTTATTTTGTAGAAGTACTTTATATCCTAGTGGATTGATTGTCTGCATTGAATTTTGGGGACAGATGGTTCCTATTGATTAAACACTCATTTTATTGCACTCCTGAGTCTTCCCTTTTTAGATGACCTTTGCTTTTTTGGGAGACAGCGCCATCTGCTGACACTTTGTCAGATTGTCATATTTAATTGGAGATTTAGACAAGTGTTGCCCCCAGCACATTGCCATAAGCCAGTACAAAAAGGTATATATAGAAACAGGCATGGTCTAGCACTCCCAATAACATACAGGTAGCTTCTGCCTGTGCCCTCACTGAGAGGAAATTGTAGAACGAGAGGTGCGGCACTCAGGACATGTGCAATAAACAGACAAGATGCGGCCAAGTAGATCAACGTTTCTGTTCAATAAAGACTCTTTTTTTTTTTTTTTCAAGATAAACCAGTACATCCGTGTACATACCTTTTTTATACAAGAATCCCACCTTAATGTGAAGCCGTTACCCGGAGCTGGGACCGCCCACCCGCCTGGCGGCTCATTAGGATGACGTCATCACGCTGCCAGCGTGTATAGCACACCCTGTCACGTGACACCATCACCATGACCACCAAAATAAAAAAAAACAATAAATAAATAAAAACGGCTTTTACTGCAACCTAATGTAGCCGAACAGATGGGAATTGATCTTCTTTTATATTTAGTTACAAAAATATGCTCGTTTTTAGGTTGGCTTCTATGATCTCATAGCATACTCCAAGCAGTGTCGGACTGGAGCATGAGGGGCCCACCGGGGTAATCCGTGGTAAGGGCCCATGCTTAAGGGGTGTGGTCATCCACCAGAGGGGGTGTGGCCTGCCACCACAGATGCTTGGCTAACCGATCGGCAAAACTTGGTGTAGTTTCTATAGAAGTGAACCAAGCCCCCTTGTTAATCAGTGGTCCTGCTCCACCAGGTAACTGACTGTCTAATAGTGTAACAATTTATAATTTTGGGTCTGAAACCTGACACCTAGAGGAGGGGGTGGGCCCACAGGCAGTGGGGGCCCACCGGAGATTTCCCCTATACCCTGTGGGCCAGTCCAACCCTGACCCCAAGTAACGTTTTATACATACTCCACGCCTACCCATAAATCAGCAGTAAAGTATTGCCTCAACAATAGTTAAAAACACACTGATGGCTCAATAAATATATTATATATATTATTACAGCGTAGATGTATCAAGCCTGGGAGAGACAGACAGTGCAGACGTTGCCCGGAGCAACCAATAAGCATTCCCTCATTGCAAAGACTGTGCTAGATAAAAGACAGAATCTGGTTGGTTACTGTCGGCAGCTTCTCCACTTTACATCTCTACAAAACTTAATACATCAAACCCCCCCCCCATAGCTGCAGCTATGGCAGAGTGCTGGGGGTAATTTTTTATTTTTTCTTGGTTAAATTGCCCCATCCCTTCACACATCTCTCTCTATAAATTGATTTGAACAACTTTCAGTCTATATCATTATTTGGGTATTTCAAATCCTCCACAACCTCCCTTCAGACAAAGTGACTGCAGATACTGTAACTGTGCCAGACGGTCATGGCCTGACGCTTTATACCGAGGTGCAGTCGTTCCTTCCACATAGACTATAGGTTTGAGTAATGAATTGTTAAATAATCGAAGTACACTGCACAAGTAACACGGTCTGGTTTTACCTTTTTCTAGGTGTCAAAAGTGGTTGTTCTAGAAGACTTAGGAGCCCATTTTGGCCTGAGAGCCCAGGTAAGTGACGTTTAGGGGGTGGATTAGCGATCGGCTCCCTTAAGTCTAAAATATCTCTTACGTTTATTGTGGCTCCAACTATGGATTCAGTTTTGCTTGGCATTGCGTCACTTAGTATATATTGTAAGTAACGTATGTGACAGCCGTCCGTGTTGGTCCGATGTCTCTTCTTACACTCGCTATTGTCTTGTGAACAGGACGCCATCAGCAGAATACAGGATTTGCTGGCTGACGGCTCTATTACCGGTAAGTCGGAATACTCTGGAGAACCTGGGAGGGGTGGGAATAAAACAATTGGACTCGTGCTGACGCCCATGTGAGGCGTTGTCCATGTGACATTGCTCCGTCACACCCCTTCATTCAGGTGCGGCTGGTACACATTAGACGATTTGGTGCCCGACTGCCCCATATGTCGGCCACTGCCGCATCCCGCTGAACGGGGTTGTCAGTCGCAACGTCAGGTTGAGCTGCATATAGGGCCGACCTGACGATGCGGCTGAAGACCCCGTGGGAGCTGGCACCGCCTGGCATGGTTGGGAATCGGGCAAATCGTGTACTTCGTTTTAAGGCAGCTGATCTCCCGTCTCCATTACTATGGGGGAGGGTTATCAGATCTTGGAGAGAGAGAAAGTGGATGGGAGATAAAGTACCAACCAATGCGCTTCTAAGTCACTTTTTCAAACACCGCCTGTAATGTGGCAGCCGTAACCTGATTGGTTGGTACTTTTATCTCTCTCCAGGGATTGATCCATCCCCTGCACTATGCAAGAAACAATATCACTGGCTAATTGCGATTTGTGATCAGATTTAAAAGGACAATGACCATAAAATGTTGATGAATATGAGATGGCAGCTTATACATTTTAGTTAATATATGGATGATCTGAGACTGTATCATGTCAGGACTATTGTTGTTGTACATTGTACACCTATATCTCATACACACACCTATCCCATGTGGCGTGAGATGCCCGGACCCATTTCTGCGAGGGCACTTTAAGTTTCCTTTTGCTACGTCTTCCTCCGTTTTGTGTCTCGGCTCCCATATAGGACCTGATCCAGCGCTGAACGCAGCAGCTGCGGGCCGTATGTTGATGCCGCGGGAGGCGTTTTGCGGAAATAGACTCCTCCCGCCGGCTTCTGTCCATACGCTGCTGCCTCCTGAAACGCAGCATCTGATCACTTGCCTGACCATTGGGCATCTGACCCAGGCCTCGGCGTGCCCCTGTTTTCAAAAACAGGGGCACGCCTCTGCATTGTGGCTGAGCCAATAATCACGCACATCTCAGATGTTCTTTAGTTCTGCTCACGCACAGGAGCCGCACTGCCCGTGTACACATCTGGGGTTGCGATGTCGCTCGCTGTGCCCTAAACACAGAAACACTTTTATCTCAAGGCGTCTCCTGCGGCTTGTGCATAATTTAGGACAGCCTTTGTGTACCAAGTCTCAGCGACTGTCTTCCTGCGTCCGTCCCGAGTCTGGTCCATAATGTACTCAGGGGGATGTAGTTAGGAGACTGGCGGACGGGATGCCACTAGTCGAAATCCCAACGTCGCAAGCCCGACACGGGACTAAAGATAGGCATCAAACTACCAGCGCCTATCTTAATCCCGATTCCGTAATCTAGACAGACGCCATCCCGAACGAGGCAAGTTCAGGGCGATTCTGCAGTTATCCGCGGGAGGTTGTGTGTGTGGGGGGGAGGGGGGGTTTCATACCCATTCCGTACTAGGTAGGATCGGTGCTGGTAAGTTGCAGAGTTCCGTGGTGCGCTAAATGGGACCATTTGGCACGAGGATAAGTGTAAATGGACACATCTGTTTATAGCGCTGTCATCAGCCGCTCTAGACTATACACTTTCTCTGCAGTGTCCTTTCGTGGCTCAGTAACAGGAACATTATTCTCCCCGATCTTTGGTGTCTGTAATGTACTGGTTAGGTAGAGAAATGTTTCTGCAGACATCGCTCCTCGTTCCTTGCCCCCGATCCATGCTGCGCTCCGGAGATCTCCCTCTGCTTCATGGTCTGACGGTAACGCTCTGTTCCCCTGCAGGTGTGATTGATGACAGAGGGAAGTTCATTTACATCACCACAGAGGAGCTGGCAGCGGTCGCCCAGTTCATCCGCCAGAGAGGACGCGTCTCCATCTCCGAGCTGGCTCAGGCCACCAACAAGCTGATCAACCTCCAGCCAGATGTCAGCCCCAGCGCCCTGCAGGTGTCTTAGACCCCCGCCTCTTATTACACGCTCTAATGGGAAGCCGGCTCCTCACACACCGTACGTCTCACGGCTCGGCACACCTACTGACGTGAGTTGCGGCTTTCACCATTACAGACTGATGATTTGCGACCAGATTTGTTGTTTTCTGGGTTCCTGACTATCCGCATTTGTGGTGGGCATGTTGTTCTCTTTTTGGTGGGTAATAACAGAGGGGGACAGGGCCGTGCCAAGGGCATCCAACTATCCTGGTTTAGCCCCCCTGGCATACGTGTATAGATTGTGTCTTTCTGTTTACATAAGTGGAAACATGGGTCCTCAGCAAATACAAATAAAATGCTATTTTATTGTAGGCTGGAATGTCTGATTTATCATAGGAATACCATAATACCATTGCCGCTATGTTTTATGGCCACAATTTGAGCTATGATACACACTGCCCCCTTCCCAACTGCTGATTGGTCTGCACATTTAAATTTGACACCCCCCCTGCTTCACAACATGGTTTTATCTATGTGCTACTCCCTAATGTAAATGGGCATCATTCCCAGTACACTGATATTCACTGAGGACCGCCAGGACACTGGCCCTGGTACTGGAAGGGGAAGTGGCTAAGTCTGTGTGGGCGGGAAGTCTGGTCATGAATACAGAGGCGGTCTTTGCGGACACTGCATGGCTGCACCATCTTGGGGGCATGGTTACGCCTACCTGGCAGGCTGGGGGCTTGGTCAATCATCTAAATAGGAGTCTCTCTAATCTTCAAATCACTAGCGCTATTGTAGATCCTCTGCTTTTCTTCCCTGGTTGTTACCCTGCAAATAATGTAGACAATAGCGACCAAAACCTTATGCGGAGAGGTGGATACAAAGAACGCCCCCCCCATAGTAGTCACTGCTGGCCCGGGGGATGATGATGAACCGATGGTTGCAGAATCAGGAGGCTTTGGGCCTGATTCAGACCCGCTCGCGAGCGCTATTCTCTCACAAGCTGGTCGATGGTGGCCCAGTGCGCATGCGCACGACAGAGCCGGCTCCGTCGTGTGCATGCACGAGACCCGGATAGCGACGGGGAAGCCGTCGCTCCGGGGCTTGCACCAAAGGGGGCGTGCTGTCGATGGTGAGTGACAGCACGCCCCCTTAGGTGGGCGTGCCGGGGGCGTGGCTGCCCAGACGGAGGCGTTCCCATGGGAACGCCTACCATCTGGGTCCGGCCCCACTGACATCACTAGTGATGTCAGTGGGAGTGCTCTCGGCTCTGATAGAGCCAAAAGCACTCTTGGGCTTGCGGCAACGAGACCCTACCACAAGGGTCTCGTCGCAAGCCCGATGGTCGCGATGGTCTTGACCATCGCGACCATCATCATGGACGCTCGCATAAGCTGTGGGTGGTAATCCACAGCTATGCGAGGGGCCAAGAGGCCGCACCATTAAAAAAAAAAAAAAAAAAAAACGCCCTGATTCAGAGCGGGCGCTCGTTCAGAGATCTATGACTGACACAATGTATAGAAACTCTGGTCAGCATGTGAAGAGATGACATCTAGCAGAAAGCAGGTGACGATTGTTTAGTGTCAGACGGAGAAGATCCTACTAGATAAGGGGAGGGGAAGCCAATTATGCTAAAAGATATTAGACGGGCAGCAACATACAATAGTGCGGCCAAACGCATAAAATCTGTGATGTAGAAGCGTTTCCCTTTGCTGATGTCAGGTCCGTTACCGGAGAATAATAATGAGCCAACAAAGGGGCGATAATCTTATATTCATTTTAAAAAGAGAACAACATAGAGAGATAAGAACATAGAAATAATCCCTTCTAACAACTAAAAAAAAAAAAAAAATATATATATATATATATATATATATATATATATATATATATATATAGCAATGAGAAAATAATCGGTGGTTTCAAATGCAAAATTCCTCCAAGTCGGACGTTCAGTCATCACAAATATGACCTGACCTGGAGTAAAAGGCGCTCAGTGTTGTGGTGCGCTGAGGACGGAGTGTAAATGAAAAGGTTATCTACTAGTCTTTCTTAAAAATGACATCAAGACCCTTTAAAAGTTTGGAAAAATATTTAAAAAACAGGAAGTGTAACATGTGTCCCCTGTGTTATGTCAGAGTTGGTTCATTCGTTTAGTTTTTTTTTTTTTTTTAAGGTTTGCATAGTATTATACTGCACACTTTATGGCGAAGGGTAACGGCGCGTTTCCGTAGTCACTAGGTTTTCTCTTTACGTTACAGATACACAGATATACAAGTGTCACATATCACATTAATCAGGGCTGTCTGCTGGTGCCTCCTAGTCGCATTGTATTCGACTAAGACGCACTTTGGCAAAAAAAGACGGCAAATGCTGGAGCTGGCGGGCGGTATCTCGCACTGCACGGCACACTGAGGCTAGATGCATGAGGACACATCTGTACCTCGGTCTGTTTGATTGGACTCGAGCATGGATATCCTTAAAACCTGGACTGTAATGGTGCAGTTTGGGAAACTCTCTGGTATAAGGATATTGGTATTGAGGGTTATTTTGTGTTAGGTGATGGGGAACGTTCCTGCGGCAGAAATGCGCTGTCCCTCCATTTCTGCCAGCACTGAAACCCCCATAGGTTTGTATGTTGAATGCCATGCTGTCCTATTTACTGAGTTCTGGAATGTGAAGGAGTCCCGGCACAGGGGTGCAGGAATCACTGACTGTCACATTACTCCCCGCTAATCACAGGGGCTGGCTCCCTTCAGTACATATGGGCGCTATTATTGCATCCTGCAACGCGATCATGGGTGCTAAGGTTGCGCCCAGATCGCATTGCAAACGCGATCACTCAAGCATGGGCCTAAGGGCCTGATTCAGAGCTGAACGCTCTGACCAGAGCGCTCGCTCTGAATCGGGGCCCTCCTACCTATTTTAGGAGCGTCCTCATGGACGCTCGCATAGCTGTGGGTTACCACCCACAGCTTATGCGAGCATCCATGATGATGGTCGCGATGGTCTAGACCATCGCGACCATCGGGCTTGCGACGGAGACCCTGCGGTAGGGTCTCGCTGCCGCAAGCCCTGGAGTGATTTTGGCTCTATCAGAGCCAAAATCACTCCCACTGACATCACTAGTGATGTCAGTGGGGCCGGCTTGAGACGGTAGGAGTTCCCATGGGAACGCCTCCGTCTGGCAGGCACGCCCACCAAAGGGGACGTGCTGTCAATCAACATCGACAGCACGCCCCCTTTGGTGCGAGACCTGGAGCGATGGAGAGCCCGTCGCTCTCCGGGTCACGCGCATGCGCACGACGGAGCTCCCTCCGTCGTGCGCATGCGCAGTGGGGGACATCGACCCGCTTGCGAGCGTACTGCCGCTCACGAGCGGATCTGAATGACCCCCTAAGTGTTTGTCACAGCGTTTGTGTAGTGTGGTATAGATATATACAATGAGAGAGAGAGCGAGGGAGGAAGGATGCCATACGGTCTTCTCACTGAAGTAAATAGTTCACGCTGCTGCAGGTGTTTAATCAGATTGTCTGTCTGACAGGTAAAGCATCACTAGAATTGAATTGTTCAATTGTAAAACGTTCTGTACAGTTCTCAATGGGCTGCGCGTTCCAGCTTGGCACTACACAGTGCTGCCACCTAGTGGATTATTTCTACATTACTTTTATTGTAGTTCTGTTAACACATTTTAACCATATTGTGACTCTTACGGACAATTTAAATGCTATCATCTTACTATGGTTTCATAAACTTGCAGAACAAGCTGTACAATTTTCACCTACATGTACATATCACAGAATTGTTACACCTGTGATGTACACATTATTATTATTAGTCGTATCACATGCTTTATTTTCTTAGTCTTATAAGATTGCCCTGTATATGACATTAGTAGTTTTCTTTCCTAACATCTCCATGTTAAAAAGATTTCGTTTGGACATAACACGCAAAAGAGCCAAGAGCAAAACTGTCTCCACCATGGTCCACTCCAGCCATGTTTAGTGTCCGTCCCTGTGATTTAGTTATTGTCATGCCAAGCTGGCTCTTACCGGGGATTGGACTCATTTGAAATGACAGAATAATTGTTCACATAAATAAACTATGGAACGTTAAAAATGGGGAAAAAAATGACATTTTGTATCGGTACACAGGGCTAACATCATGTTTTCTGGAGAAACCGAATAATCACTAAAATCATTACTGCTCTGCTCCCTATTGTCATACATTACTGTGTCATACACCTAATCCTTCCTCCACACATGCTCTATACACTAGTGACAGCTACATCACTAATATCATCACTGCTCTGCTCCCTATTGTCATACATTACTGTGTCATACACCTAATCCTTCCTCCACACATGCTCTATACACTAGTGACAGCTACATCACTAATATCATCACTGCTCTGCTCCCTATTGTCATACATTACTGTGTCATACACCTAATCCTTCCTCCACACATGCTCTATACACTAGTGATGGCTACATCACTAATATCATCACTGCTCTGCTCCCTATTGTCATACATTACTGTCATACACTAATCCTTCCTCCACACATGCTCTATACACTAGTGACACCTACATCACTAATATCATCACTGCTCTGCTCCCTTGTGTCATACATTACTGTGTCATACACCTAATCCTTCCTCCACACATGCTCTATACACTAGTGACAGCTACATCTCTAATATCATCACTGCTCTGCTCCCTATTGTCATACATTACTGTGTCATACACCTAATCCTTCCTCCACACATGCTCTATACACTAGTGACAGCTACATCACTAATATCATCACTGCTCTGCTCCCTTGTGTCATACATTACTGTGTCCTACACCTAATCCTTCCTCCACACATACTTTATACACTAGTGACAGCTACATCACTAATATCACCACTGCTCTGCTCCCTATTGTCATACATTACTGTGTCATACACCTAATCCTTCCTCCACACATGCTCTATACACTAGTGACAGCTACATCACTAATATCATCACTGCTCTGCTCCCTATTGTCATACATTACTGTGTCATACACCTAATCCTTCCTCCACACATGCTCTATACACTAGTGACACCTACATCACTAATATCATCACTGCTCTGCTCCCTATTGTCATACATTACTGTGTCATACACCTAATCCTTCCTCCACACATGCTCTATACACTAGTGACAGCTACATCACTAATATCATCACTGCTCTGCTCCCTTGTGTCATACATTAATGTGTCATACACCTAATCCTTCCTCCACACATGCTCTATACACTACTGACATCTACATCACTAATATCATCACTGCTCTGCTCCCTATTGTCATACATTACTGTGTCATACACCTAATCCTTCCTCCACACATGCTCTATACACTAGTGACAGCTACATCACTAATATCATCACTGCTCTGCTCCCTTGTGTCATACATTACTGTGTCCTACACCTAATCCTTCCTCCACACATACTTTATACACTAGTGACAGCTACATCACTAATATCACCACTGCTCTGCTCCCTATTGTCATACATTACTGTGTCATACACCTAATCCTTCCTCCACACATGCTCTATACACTAGTGACAGCTACATCACTAATATCATCACTGCTCTGCTCCCTATTGTCATACATTACTGTGTCATACACCTAATCCTTCCTCCACACATGCTCTATACACTACTGACATCTACATCACTAATATCATCACTGCTCTGCTCCCTATTGTCATACATTACTGTGTCATACACCTAATCCTTCCTCCACACATGCTCTATACACTAGTGACAGCTACATCACTAATATCATCACTGCTCTGCTCCCTATTGTCATACATTACTGTCATACACCTAATCCTTCCTCCACACATGCTCTATACACTAGTGACAGCTACATCACTAATATCATCACTGCTCTGCTCCCTTGTGTCATACATTAATGTGTCATACACCTAATCCTTCCTCCACACATGCTCTATACACTAGTGACATCTACATCACTAATATCATCACTGCTCGTCTCCCTATTGTCATACATTATTGTGTCATACACCTAATCCTTCCTCCACACATGCTCTATACACTAGTGACAGCTACATCACTAATATCACTGCTCTGCTCCCTATTGTCATACATTACTGTGTCATACATTACTGTGTCATACACCCAAACCTTCCTCCACACATGCTCTATACACTAGTGACAGCTACATCACTAATACCATCACTGTTCTGCTCCCTATTGTCATACATTAATGTGTCATACACCTAATCCTTCCTCCACACATGCTCTATAGCGGAGGTTCCCAAACTCTGTCCTCAAGGCACCTTATCCTCAAGGCACCCTTACAGTCCAGGTTTTAAGGATATCCATGCTTGACCACAGGTGATTTAATTTGATTTAAGCACCTGTGCTCAGCCATGGATCTCTCTAAAACCTGTTGGGGAGCCTTGAGGACTGCGTTTGGGAGCCTCTGCTCTATTGAATAGTGGAAACTGCATAAAAATCCGTACAGTGGCTCTCAAGATTAGCCCCAACAGACACAGACATATTTTTGCTTTAAAGAAAGTGCAGTACCGTCCTCTAATCTGCAGATGGCAGTGTGGTTGTATTTATGGTATTCAGAAAGTATTTGGCTGACTTCATTGTTTATGGTAAAAGTCTCAGTACCTACTGTGTATTTTTTTTCACACCTGTGTTTTTAAAGTGTGCATCATGCAGCAATAGTGCTGTATGTCCGTGGGGATTGCCCTACAAAGTATGTATTTCTAGACTGTAAACTCTTGCAAGCAGGGCCCTCGTGCTTTTCCTTCCCTCACTTATACCATCATATCCTCCCCACTGCCTAGAGTACCACACACATGGCATTGGCTGCCCTGCTCCCTATTTGGGTACTATGACGGCTGATGCAGCAATGTTTGTAGACCATGTCCATGTCCTGCTATGTTCTGTAATGTAAGTCACTTGTCTCTTGTGGTGGTCATACTGTTCCTTATGTGCTTTGTGAGGTGCTGCAGAGCCCTTATGGTGCCTTTTATAAATAGTAGATAATAATGATTTCAAACCATTATAATAACCTGTGAGTTTTTGGTGACTTATTTGAAGAGGCAATTTTTTATAAAAATCCAAACTGGTTTTTACCAAATTGCGGCTTCACCTTACCGGTGCCTGCCCCCCGCATGCTATCACATATACCCCAATGTCACAACACAAGTAACATTGCAGCTTCTACCTAGAGTCAAACCATCGCTGTCAGCGTTTGTACATAATAAAATATTATTTTAACAAATGCAATAAAATCAGTGACGGTAATTTAATATTATTTGCCCCCTTGATTATTACATTTTATGAGACTGCCTGGGCTCGTATGGTTTGTTGCAAGAACAACATAGTTAAAAATACCCATTATTAACCAATGACTGGCTTATCCTAGCGTGCTGTACGGTATATAAATAGGAAATATATTGGGTGCATTTATAAAAACTGGTGCAACTGTAACGAGTAGAGATGCTGTAACTCATTAATACCAGTCACACCTTTTAACTTATTTCCTAAATATAAAATGGCAGGCACTGTAGTTGCTATGGGCGACGTGTGTGAGAATAGTTTCTCATGAACCGATTTTCAATGTGCCCAAAATATTTTTCTCTGCACAGTGAGCCGGGTTATTGTGCTCATTATATGGCCGCTCTGGCTGGACCTGTGTGTAATGTGATGGGCGTTGATTCTGTACTGTAACCTGCTCCCACTTATCCTGTTACTGTGCGTGTGCATCAGGGAGCTGAATTATGGGAACGTAATGAGCCCAATGCACAGATAAACGCATGTCGGTGGTTATTGCGCCCATATTCTGTGCATAGAGGGGCTCTGAGAGGTGGGTACTAATGACCTGGTCTTGCTGGAGGGACACAGTGGGGGCCTAGGCCAGCTGCTGGTAGCAGGGTACAAAAGTACCCCGTCTGCAGCTCACTTTGTAGCTCATAGTATTTTATATTGTTTTTTTAAGGGAGCATGCCCACGTCGTCACACAATTTGACCACGCCCCCAAAGTCACCTGACCCACTAGTTTCAGTGAGGCTGCGTAAATGGAGCTAAATGGGTAAGTCTGTGAGCAGGGCCCTGTTACCTCTTTGTCTGTTACTCCCCTGTCCCGTTTTATTACTGTGCTTTCAATTGTACAGTGAAACAGAATATGCTGGCGCTGTATAAATAGATGTCAATAAGATTCGCCCACGTGCGGAACTGTACAGATCTGTACGGACTGACCTCCCCTGTCCTCACACTTTGTTTCATTCGTCATTATCCGTGCACACTTACTCCTGCTCACTTACTCAAGCCCTTGTGACGCCCGCTATCACCTACTTACCCGCAAGTGTAGGTGTGATTGAAATTTGTGTCTCTTAGCATCGTACGCATTTTTTTTTTTTTTTGGCGCATCTATTTTTACCTCACGTCATATAAGTCAGCGCTGTACTACATAAGGGTCAACAGTTTCACCCCACATGTCTCCCGCCCATGTACTATTGGAAGAATAGAACTCTGCATGGACAATTTATACTGTGTGCATTTAGCTTTCTTAGTATTATAATGGTCACTGTTACAGATGTGTCCACATACATCTATCCACGATGGAGCTCCGGGTGACTCGTTAGGGCCGAGTGTCTTGTCGTGCGACTTTTTACCTTCAAATGCGTCATATTTGCACAGTGAATAGAATGCACAAGCAGCTTCTGCTGATTAAAATTATATGCAACATGCCTATGTTCTGTGAGCCAGTGCGGGTGTATCTGCATGCGAAATGCTACGTTATAGTGATATAGCCACTGACACTGTGGCATAGCGTTTCATATGCAGACTCACCCGCACTGGCTCACAGACAATAGGCATGCTGCATATCATTTTAATCAGCAGAAGCTGCTTGTGCTAACTATTCGATGCATTTAAAGTTAAAAAGACGCATGAAAAGACGCTCGGCACTACCGAGTCACGACTAGAAGGGCTGTTTAGCGTGCAAGGAGGCTAGATCTATGTGACCCATCTGTACAGTAACGATGTCAGACCAATATATAAACTCTGACCTTGCTACCTGCAGTGACACAGGTCTTCCTATAAAACTGGACGTAATCTGGAAGAAGAAAGAGTTAAGTTCAGACACCTCCTCCGCTGGTCTCGCTGTCCCTAGGCACGTTACACATGCAGCCTTGTACTAAGGTAGTGACAGGTGTGATCCTTACTATAGCAACTACAGACACCACCTGTACTGAATCTGTACACTGTGCTTAACTCCTTCATGACCTGAGCCATACACACAAAGGGGGTGTGACACTGTGCTTAATTCCTTCATGACCTGAACCATACACACAAAGGGGGTGTGACACTGTGCTTAACTCCTTCATGACCTGAGCCATACACACAACGGGTGTGTGACAGATTTTTGTTGCAACATTTTAAATTTGTGTCCCATCGCTTTTTATTATATTTTAAATGCAGAATTAGAATTTACAGTATACGATTGTGAAAAAACATTCATAAACTCTGTTCCTTATTAACGAAGTGCAAATCGGCTGAGGTAGCGATTGGAGAAATCCTGTTGGATTGAGTTGGGAGAAATGCAGCCGTTACTTACACAGGATTTGGGCTGAGCCATTGGGTTCCATGAAAGGGTCACAGACGGCCCCTAACATTGCAGGCCGCTCCGAAAGCAGGATTTTCACACTGTGATAAAATGTGGGGGGGGGAATTTTTTTCAAGACTATATTTTAGGTGCACAGATAGTTCCACTCAGTAAAAAGGTTTTTGCACCCCCTGTTATATGGTCTCGTCCTCTGCTTTTAACTTGTACCTTCACGTGGCACTTTGGGAACACCGCTAATTATTTGTGCATTTTTACCCCCAAAATACTGCCACATGACAGACAATAGGACCAACATTCCCTAACTCTTATTATGGATGCAAGCCGCAAATGAGGCAAGCTGGATTTTAGAGGACAATGTGAAAGTCCATTTATACAAAGTAGTGATAATATAGTGTGGGCGGGAGGTGTGTGTGTTGTTATACTGGTGCAATGTACCCCGTTAGATTTGTCTGCTTCTTGCACCTACTGTTATATATATATATATATATATATATATATATTAGTAAAAGGGGGTGACTGGCAGTCTGCAACCAATTATCAGATCCCCCTGGCACATGGCTGCATTGCAGTGTTCATATGTGAATTACGCTTCTGCAGTGCAGCTATACAGCATTACATGTCCCTGCTTAAGCACGTGACTTGTCACACAGAGGGTTAACTACTGTAGAAAATTAAACCGTTGCTTTGGAATAATGTGTATATTGGTCTGGTTGTTACAGGGTTACATAAGGCTGCATTGGACGTTTTGCTGTAATGTCAAATCCGTGCTAATAATAATGTGGGGTGTCTGGGCTGTTTTTGTAGTAACGCTGCAGTGTACACACATTTTCCTGGGATTGCTGTAATGAACTCTCTCCATACTGCATGGTAAATCTGCATTAAACTTCTCAAAAGTTAAAACTTCTTTTTTTTTTTCTTTGTCTGTAGTTAGTGACACTGAGTCCTGAGTATTCCAGCCAGACAGTCCCTGAGGATTGTGCACTTAGACTATCTGCTGTGTGACACCTCCCCGCAGAGCTGATGAAATGACAGGCAAGATGTGCCACAATTCCCTATAGGTCCCCTCCTCTGACACGCCCCACGTTCCGCCTCCATCGCTTATAGAGCGTTCATAGAAAATAGCTGAGATTAATTATTGGTTATGAAGTTGCTGGATGCCTCATTTAGACAAAGAACTTATCTTCTAGAATTGGTTTTCTATAGCAAAGTCTCTTTTATGCCAGAGTAAAGAGAATAATTTTCCATTAATAGAAAGTACTGTACCTATACATAGCATATGTTATCTGAATATACCCTGCTACTCAGAATATCACTGCAGTATGTATGTATATGTGTGTGTGTGTGTGTGTGTGTGTGTGTATATATATATATATATATATATATATACACATACATACATACATACATACATACATACATACATACATACATGTGCGCCTGATAGTGTAGTATTTAAAATAAAATGATAAAACTTGTGCTCAAAATAGGCAATGTGCGTACCAAATAAAAAACAATTAAAGGCTTATCTGATGTCCAGATGGTACTTGCAATGGTCAGATTAACCCAGACCGACAACACTTCCAAGGTTTTTCAGGGAAACTCTTTCAGTAGTACCTCAAAATTTGGGCTTTTAGAATTTTTTGCCCATGAAGACGTGATATGGTGTAGTATTTTTAGCAAATAATTAGCAACAGTGGACATACAAATATCTGCGTAGCAGATGATGCATAAAATAATGCCTGTAGGGGTGTCACTCCTCTGTGTTATAGGTCATAAACAATCCAGCTTCATATCTCATCAAGTGGTAAACATCAAGCCAGAAATGGAGAAGATCTCCGTAAATAATTGTTTTAATAGACCAAATACATAAACACAGACGCAGATTAAAACACTTAACACAAAAAATGCTTATCTTAATCGCAGTGTAGCAGATATAGGTCCACTTTGGGGGTTAAGGAGAACTAGTCCCAATGTGTTTCGTCCTTTAGGACTTCCTCAGGGGTGATATATATATATATCTATATATATATCCATTGTAGCATTCCTCAGGGTATGTTGGCTAGGTGGGGTACATGTAAAGTCCATGGGTAATCCCATGGTCTCGGACCAGTTTGGGAGAAATAATAATATATGACTGCAGTACTAGGCTCAATCACAACACATCATTGTTTTCTGTGGCCTGGTATAGCCATGTTAGCAGGCTATGGTCGATCATGGATAATTGTCATCAATAGCCACTCCTGCCTCGCTGATGTAATGTGCCTGAGATTTTCCTTCCATCTCTCACTGAAGGTGACTGAGTCACCTGGGTACGCCAGAGCAAAGTCTTCACACCCCACCAGGGAGTGATCCACCATCTACCGGAGGAATGCTGGGGCACTGGGCCCGATTCAGATCCGGTCGCAAGCGCTGAGTGCTCGCAACCGGGTCGATTGTGGCCCAGAGAGCATGCGCACGACGGAGCCGGCTCCGTCGTGCGCATGCGCGAGACCTGGATAGCGACGGGCAAACTGTCGCTTTGGGTCTCGCACCAAAGGGGGCGTGCTGTCGATATTGAGTAACATCACAAGTGATGTCAGTGGAGAGATTCCGGCTCTGTTAGAGCCGAAATCTCTCTGGGGCTTGCGGCAACGAGACCCTACCACAAGGGTCTCATCGCAAGCCCGATGGATGCGATGGTCTTGACCATCGCGACCATCTTCCTGGCCGCTCGCTATAGCTGTGGGTGGTTACACACAGCTATGCGAGCGGCCAGGAGGCCGTTCTAAAAAAAAAAAAAAAAAAAAAAAAAAAGACCGGCCCTGATTCAGAGCGTCCGGCTCTGCATCAGGGCCACTGTTCCTTCCGAAGGGCATGGCATTAAACTTGTATAGCTCAAACAATAATGAAGGCAACCCACTCTTATGCCATCCTGGTAAGGTGTATCTGCCAATACCCATTATTAAAGTACAGGATGAACTCTTAACACTGCCCTTAGTCAGGGCAATAGCTCATTTACATGGGACATGGTATAGACACCAATCACAGTCACTTTCTTCATGCTGCCAATGATCTGCACGGGTTGCACCCACTTGCAGCATCTTATATATGTTTTCTTGCCCATGCTGAGAACCTCTGGGCTCATCCATTATACTGTATGGGTTGTTGAATGAGGAGGTGGAGGGGTGACAGTGCTGCACCTGGTGTGTGGTGACAGATGTGCAGGATGTGGTCCTGAAATGAAGTGTCAGGTGAAATGTGTGGGACAACAGTTGTTTATTGCTAGATACAGAGTAACAGGACTCACACCAGGTGCAGCACCGGCAGAGTGACAGGACTCGCACCAGGTGCAGCACCGGCAGAGTGACAGGACTCGCACCAGGTGCAGCACCGGCAGAGTGACAGGACTCGCACCAGGTGCAGCACCGGCAGAGTGACAGGACTCGCACCAGGTGCAGCACCGGCAGAGTGACAGGACTCACACCAGGTGCAGCACCGGCAGAGTGACAGGACTCACACCAGGTGCAGCACCGGCAGAGTGACAGGACTCACACCAGGTGCAGCCATACACACAAAGGGGGTGTGACACTGCTTAACTCCTTCATGACCTGAACCATACAGACAAAGGGGGTGTGATAGATTTTTGTTGCAACATTTAAATTCGTGTCCCATTGCTTTTTATTATATTTTAAATGCAGAATTAGAATTTACAGTATACGATTGTGAAAAAACATTCATAAACTCTGGTCCTTATTAACGAAGTGCAAATCGGCTGAGGTAGCGATTGGAGAAATCCTGTTTGATTGAGTTGGGAGAAATGCAGCCGTTACTTACACAGGATTTGGGCTGAGCCATTGGGTTCCATGAAAGTGTCACAGACGGCCGAACATTGCAGGCCGCTCCGAAAGCAGGATTTTCACACTGCGATAAAATGGGGGGAGGGGGGGGATTTTTCAAGACTATATTTTAGGTGCACAGATAGTTCCACTCCGTAAAAAGGTTTTTGCATCCCCTGTTATATGGTCTCGTCCTCTGCTTTTAACTTGCACCTTCATGTGGCACTTTGGGAACACAGGCCCTGATTCAGAGCCGGACGCTCTGACAGAGCGCTCGCTCTGAATCAGGGCCGGGCTTTTTCTTTTTTGGATCGGCCTCTTGGCCGCTCGCATAGCTGTGAGTGACCACTCATAGCTATTGCGAGCGGCCATGATGATGGGCAAGACCATCGGGCTTGCGACGAGACCCTTGTGGTAGGGTCTCATGGCCGCAAGCCCCAGAGAGATTTCTGCTCTAACAGAGCCGAAATCTCTTCCACTCACATCACTCATGATGTCAGTGGGGCCGCCCCCAAACAACAGGCGTTCACATGGGAACGCCTCTGTCTGGGCAGCCACTCCCCCGGCCCGCCCACCAAAGGGGGCGTGCTGTCACTCATCCTCGACAGCACGCCCCCTTTGGTGCGAGACCCAGAGCGACAGATTGCCCGTCGCTAGCCGGGTCTCGCGCATGCGCACGACGGAGCCGGCTCCGTCGTGCACATGCGCTGTGGGCCACCATTGACCCGGTTGCGAGTGCTCAGCGCGTGCGACCGGGTCTAAATCAGGCCCTCAGCTCATTTTTTGTGCGTTTTTGCCCCCCCAAAAAATTGCCACATGACTAAGACAGAAGTACCAACATTCCCTAACTCTTATTATGGATTTAAGCTGCAAATGAGGCAAGCCGGACTTTAGAAGATAATCTGACAGTCCATTTATACAAAGGAGTGATAATATAGTGTAGGGGGAGGTGTTGTGTGATGGTTACACTGGAGCATTGCACCCCATTAGATTTGTCTACTTGCACCTACTGTGTGTGTGTGTGTGTGTGTATGTATGTATGTATGTATATATATATTTTATATATATATATATACACACACACGCATAGTAAAAGGGGGTGATTGGCTGTCTACAACTAATTATCAGATCCCCCTGGCACATGGCTGCATTGCAGTGTCCATATGTGAATTACGCTTCTGCAGTGCAGCTATACAGCATTACATGTCCCTGCTTAAGCACGTGACTTGTCACACAGAGGGTTAACTACTGTAGAAAATGAAACCGTTGCTTTGGAATAATGTGTATATTGGTCTGGTTGTTACAGGGTTACATAAGGCTGCATTGGACGTTTTGCTGTAATGTCAAATCCGTGCTAATAATAATAATGTGGGGTGTCTGGGCTGTTTGTAGTAACGCTGCAGTGTACACACATTTCTACTTCAGGGTCCATAGGGGGTCCACAGGGTTGACCTTGGGGTATAGCTGGATCTGGATCCATGGGCACCACGCAGTTAAAGCTTTAGCTGCTCCCAGGATGCACTTGGGTCCATCCTCCTCTATACCCCGCCCCCGGCCACAGCACCTCAGTTTGAGTTGGTGCCCGGCCGGAGTCGGGTCATTTAAAAAAAAAGAGCCTGTTAGATTTTTATTTTAAAACAGAGGCTCTAGTGTGGCAGCGACGGGCTGTCTATGCAGACGCCCACGCTGCCGCTCTCCTTCCCCGCTGGCGCCGCGACGCCAGTACTGCACTGGGGATCGCGGCGGGAGGCCAGAGTCCGTACTAGCCGGACTCTGGGTCCCTCCCTGGACTGCTGCCGGAGTCGCTGGGGACAAGGTAAGCCGCGAGTCGCCGATTAGCGGCGGCTCGCGGGTTTTGCCTGCAAATGCAGTCCTTTGCCCCTGGTCCTAGGGGACAGACCGGGGGCCGCTAGCGGTGGCGGCAGGCTCCCCCTCTGAGCAGGAATAACCCGTGGGACCACTAGACCACCAGGGATATATGGCAAGCGGGATGCCGGCAAGCCCTGGGGTTAATATGCTAGCCAGGGGAGGAAGCCTTCCCTGTTTAGCGGCTCCTCCCCTCAGCTCAGCGCGCCTTTCAGCACGGAGTCTGGCGTCGCTGAGCTGCAGATTCCTCGGCCACTCCTCCTCTGAGGTCTCCAGCGGCCATTTTCTCAGTGGCAGCGCAGATCTTCAGGGAGCACGCGGACCGGTCCCCCTGTGTACCTCTCCCCTGATTAAGGACAGCGTACACAGCACTATAGCCCTCCCAGACACTGAATCTGGGCAGGTTGATTGTAGTGTAAAGGTGCAGTGAGTATATCTTCCTGCATGGTATGTGACTTTTGCTAGTGCTGCCTGTCTGTGCTTATTTTCCGCTTACTGTCAGCTTATACCTATCCCTTTACTTCTCCTACAAGCCCTACAGGTGTGTGGGGGAGGGGCGTTTCTACTGACCTCACTTATATAGATCACGTATTTGTGAGGTCCGTCACATACAGTTGTGTGCTACACAGTGCCGTATTGTGGGCTGTTGTTTAGCACACCGGTGAGTGCGTTTTCTTCTGCCCTGTTGCCAGATATATTTTTTGACTATATAATATATTCTGTCAGCCCCAGCCGACCATCCCCCATTCCCCGGGTGTCCCGCAGTTATTGCGGAGTCCTCCTGGGTCTCAGTCGGTGGGTCCCTATGCGGGGTTGCTTATGTATATACAGGCTTCCCCTGTGCCGCAGCAGCCTGTGGTACCTTTTCAGGCCCCTATGGTGACTCCTCCACCCTGGGTGGATGTGCTCTCCAACTCCGTGCAAAATTTGGCGGCCGCTTCCTCGGCTTTTCAGTCAATGTTGCAGACTGACATGCCTTCTAGGATTTCAAAACGCCCACTCATGACACGGGCTGCTCAGGTATCGGACTCAGAGGGTTCCTCAGATGATGGGGAGGTCCCTGATGACACTGACTCGGACGCCTCGGTCCAGGAAATGGATACCAAGTCGTCCATTAATGTGCGAGCACTAGTTAGGGCGGTGCAAGCTATTCTTCTTATAGAGGATGAGGCACCGGTTCCTAAGTCGAAGTTTCCTAGTTTCAAAAAAACTAAGGTGGCTTCTGCGGTGTTTCCCCTGTCGGATCAGTTGACGGATCATATGGCGGTAGCTTGGCAGGCGCCCAGTAAGAGATTCCTTCCTCAGAAGCGGTTGGCTTCTAATTACCCCTTCCCTGAGGCACATTGTAAAAAATGGGAAACTCCACCGGCGGTGGATTCCCATGTCACCCGTTTAACTTGGGGCGCCACCTTACCATTACCGTCGATATCCTCGCTGAAGGATCCCACGGACAGGAAAGTTGAGACTTGCTTAAAGTCTATTTACTCCCTCTCCGGGGCGGTGGCCCGACCGTCCATGGCCATCTCCTGGGCGGCCAAGGCCATTGAGGGGTGGGCCAATGCATTGGAAGATACCTTCCCGGACGACGCTCCGGATGTCCAGCGGGCGTTGTTGGGACAAATGAGGGATGCTGCTTCTTACATTGGAGAAGCTTCTTTAGATGCTAGTCTGCTGACCTCGCGGGTATCGGCTGCAGCGGTGTCTGCCCGCCGATCCTTATGGTTGCGGTCCTGGAGAGCGGACTCTGATTCAAAGAAAGGTCTGGAGGCCTTACCTTTCAATGGGGAATTACTATTTGGTCCGGACTTGGACAAAATAGTGGACACCCTGGCTAAATCCAAGTCGGCCTTCCTCCCTTCGGCGGCACTGCCTGCTAAGGTTCGGAGTTCGGCTTTTCGTTCCTTTCGGGTTCAGGGTAAGGCGAAAGGTCAGTCCTTCCCGAGACAGTCTGCGAGTAAGACGGCCTCTAAACCCAAGAAGCAAGCCTGGAGTGCTCGGCGCCCTTCTTCCAAGCAGGAAGATAAACCTGCAGCCTGATGGGACGGGCCTCCCTCTGGGGGACCTCAGAGTGGGAGGCCGACTTCTTCTATTTGCCCAGTGCTGGCACAATACCACCACGGATGCCTGGGTTCGAGAAGTGGTCTCCCAGGGGTACGCCCTGTCTTTTCGGCACAGACCACCCCACCAGTTTTTCTGCACAAGTCCTTCTCAGGACAAGACCAAGGCGTTACAGGTTCAGGAGGCTATAGAGTCCTTGCTGAAAGCAGGGGTCATTGTTCCCGTTCCTCTATCACAACGAGGGACGGGGTATTATTCGTCTCTGTTTCTGGTGCATCAACCCAATGGTTCTCATCGCCCTATCCTCAACTTGAAGTCTCTGAACAAATTCCTCAGAGTTCCCAAGTTCAGGATGGAAACGTTACGTTCCATCATTCTGGCGATGGAACCGGGGGATTACATGGTGTCCCTGGACATCCAGGACGCCTACCTCCATGTTCCGATAGCATCTTCACACCAGCGGTATCTGAGGTTCGCTATCCTTCAACACCACTATCAGTTCCGGGCGCTACCCTTTGGTCTCTCCACGGCACCGAGGGTGTTCACGAAGATTATGGCGGTCATGGCTGCACATCTTCGGAACCAGAATGTACGGCTGCTGCCGTATCTGGACGACCTCCTGTTGCTGGCGAGCTCCCCGGAGGTACTGCTTCAACATCTCCACCTGACGATCGCTTGCCTGCAAGCACACGGGTGGTTGATAAATTGGAAAAAGTCCTCCCTGATTCCATCACAGCGGATGGTTCAGTTGGGAGCCCTGCTGGATTCGCGTCAGCAAAGGATCTTCCTGACTCCGGAGAAGGTCGCCTCCCTACAGCTGCGGATACGCAGTTGCCTGAGCCGTTGCCGCCTGTCGGTCCATTCGGCTATGAGAGTTCTGGGGTCCATGGTGTCGACATTCGACATGGTGGAATTTGCCCAGTTCCATTCCCGGCCCCTGCAGGGGCTGATTCTATCAGAATGGAACGGGTTACCTCACCGGATCCGCTCTCAGGTGCTGGTGTTGTCTCCGGACGTTCGCCAATCTTTGGCTTGGTGGCTTCAGACAGCTCATCTGGTCGAGGGGCGCCCATTTTGGATCCCGGACTGGGTCCTGCTCACGACGGATGCCAGTCTCCGGGGTTGGGGGGCAGTGACCGGCTCTTTGTCGCTTCAGGGTCGTTGGTCAGCGGAAGAAGCACTTCTCCCCATCAACATCCTGGAACTGCGGGCAGTATACAGGGCCCTGCAGTTGTCCGGCCCCGCTCTTCACGGAAGGGCGGTACAGGTGCAGTCCGACAACGCCACCACGGTGGCGTATATCAACCACCAAGGCGGAACTCGCAGTCAGGCAGCGATGTCGGAGGTGTCTCGTATCCTGACTTGGGCGGAGGGTCACATTCCGGCGATCTCGGCGGTCTTCATCCCCGGAGTCCTCAATTGGGAGGCGGACTTCCTCAGCCGTCACGACGTGCATCCCGGGGAATGGTCGCTTCACCCAGAGGTGTTTCAGCTACTCGTGGACAGGTGGGGACTGCCGGAGCTGGACTTGATGGCCTCCCGTCACAATCACAAGTTGCCCGTTTACGGGTCAAGGACAAGAGACGCAGGTGCAAGTCTGGTGGATGCGCTGTCGGTGAAATGGACGTTTCACCTGGCGTATCTGTTTCCTCCGATATCCCTGCTTCCTCGGGTTCTGCGGAAATTCAAGCAGGACGGCGGCATGCTCGTGCTGGTAGCTCCGGCGTGGCCCAGACGTCCTTGGTACTCCGATCTCAGGAGCCTCTCCATCGACGCTCCGTACCTTCTTCCTCAGCGTCGGGATCTGTTGTCTCAGGGGCCCTGCCTTTACCCGGATCTGGGTCGGCTGTATTTGACGGCGTGGCTCTTGAGACAGCCGTCTTGAGGTCTCGGGGCTTCTCCAGTTCGGTTATTGGTACCATGCTCAGGGCACGCAAGCCTGCTTCAGCACGGATTTATCACAGAGTGTGGCACACTTACTTTCAGTGGTGTGAGTCCAGACATTATGATCCTCAGGTGTTCCGAGTTTCTAGGATCTTGGAATTTCTTCAGGATTGGATCTCGGCTTACGCCTTGCATCTCTGAAGGTTCATGTGTCCGCCTTGTCCGTGTGGTTTCAACGGCGGATTGCAATACTACCAGACGTTCACACCTTTTTCCAAGGTGTTCTCAGGATCCAGCCTCCCTTTGTGCCTCCTGTGGCTCCTTGGGACTTGGCGGTGGTGCTAAGGGTCCTGCAGGGTCCTCCGTTTGAGCCTCTTGAGGCGGTGGAGCTCAAGTGGCTGACATTTAAGACTGTTTTTCTCCTGGCAATTGCTTCGGCCAGGACGGTGTCTGAATTGGGGGCGCTTTCCTGTCGCCCTCCTTTCCTGATTTTTCACCAGGGCAGAGCGGTGCTCCGCACTCGTCCTGAGTTTTTGCCCAAAGTGGTCTCGAAGTTCCATATTAATCAGGAACTTGTTGTGCCAGCTTTTCAGTCCCCTGATCTTTCAGCTGGTGAGACTTCCTTAGATGTGGTCCGGGTGCTTAGAATTTATGTAGACCGGACGGCTTCGGTTAGGAAGTCTGATTCCTTGTTTATCCTCTTTGGTTTTCACAAGAGGGGTTGGCCTGCCAACAAACAAACGTT
Source organism: Taudactylus pleione (assembly GCA_031769625.1). Taxonomy (NCBI): domain Eukaryota; kingdom Metazoa; phylum Chordata; class Amphibia; order Anura; family Myobatrachidae; genus Taudactylus; species Taudactylus pleione. The sequence continues at coordinate 301,854 of JAUIMM010000626.1, forward strand.
AGCCCGTTGGCTTCGTTCCGTTATTTGTGAGGCTTATGCACAGGAGGGCTTACCTGTGCCAGCCTCTGTTAAGGCTCATTCCACTCGTTCTGTAGGTCCCTCTTGGGCTGCTAGACGTGGCGCTTCTGCTGTTCAGCTGTGTAAGGCGGCTACTTGGTCTTCAATTCAAACGTTTTTGAGGTTCTATGCGTTTGACACCTTTGCCTCTCAGGATGCATCCTTTGGGCGCCGGGTACTCCTTTCAGCACAGGAGCGTCCCCGCCCTTAGTTGTACTGCTTTGGGACATCCCCAAGGTCAACCCTGTGGACCCCCTATGGACCCTGAAGTAGAAAACAAGAGATATGGTAAGAACTTACCTTTGTTATCTCTGTTTCTACGAAGTCCATAGGGTCCACAGGGCGCCCGCCCTGACGCACCTGGCTTCAAATGGGCTGTGTGGCTGGTCACCGGTTTTCCGTCTCCCATTTCTGTGAGTATGGTTTCTTGTGTGTTCCAGTCTTCCTTCTCTCTGTTTAGTCTCCTCCTCCGGCCTTGGCTGCTTACCAACTGAGGTGCTGTGGCCGGGGGCGGGGTATAGAGGAGGACGGACCCAAGTGCATCCTGGGAGCAGCTAAAGCTTTAACTGCGTGGTGCCCATGGATCCAGATCCAGCTATACCCCAAGGTCAACCCTGTGGACCCTATGGACTTCGTAGAAACAGAGATAACAAAGGTAAGTTCTTACCATATCTCTTGTTTTTCCTGGGATTGCTGTAATGAATAAACTCTCTCCATACTGTATGATAAATCTGCATTAAACTTCTCAAAAGTTAAAACTTCTTTTTTTTTTCTTTGTCTGTAGTTAGTGACACTGAGTCCTGAGTATTCCAGCCAGACAGTCTCTGAGGATTGTGCACTTAGACTATCTGCTGTGTGACACCTCCCCGCAGAGCTGATGAAATGACAGGCAAGATGAGCCACAATTCCCTATAGGTCCCCTCCTCTGACACTCCCCACGTTCCGCCTCCATCGCTTATAGAGTCTTCATAGAAAATAACTGAGACTAATTATTGATTATGAAGTTGCTGGATGCTTCATTTAGAGGAAGATGTGACCTTGTCTTCTGCCCCCAGTTTTATATAGCAAAGTGTCTTCTGTGCCAGAGGAAAGGGAAAAGTTCGTCAGTAATAGAAAGTACTGTGCCTATAAATAGCGTATGTTATCTGACTATACCCTGCTGCCTAATTTAGATTCAGGATATCAGGGCTATGTATGTGTGTGTATGTATACATACATATGGGCCCATTTAGTGCTATTATGACATGTGCCTAACTACTGTTTTGGGGCAGGCTGCTGGTACAAACTTCTTGGTGCGCTGCCCGTTGCCGTGTTGGTAAATTCTTTAATGAATTGCTTAGGGAAATTGGTTGCGCCCCCAGTACCAACTGGGTAACAGTCACGAACTGTTAGAGCAGCATTTACAGAATACATGCTGTATATAAAATACTTAAGACAGTACTGGTGACTGGGGATATCAAGCGAAATAACATTCACTTGCACCCTGCTCTTACCACATTATTATTATTATTACCAGTTATTTATATAGTGCACACATATTCTGCTGCGCTATACAGAGAATATTTGTCCATTCACATCAGTCCCTGCCCCAGTGGAGCTTACACTCTATATTCCCTACCACACGCTCACACACATACACACTAGGGGTAATTTGTGTTGGGAGCCAATTAACCTACCAGTATATTTTTGGAGTGTGGGAGGAAACCCACGCAAGCACAGGGAGAATATACAAACTCCACACAGTTAGGGCCGTGGTGGGAATTGAACCCATGACCTCAGTGCTGTGAGGCAGTAATGCTAACCATTACACCAATATAGATTGTTGAATGGGCAGAGTCTTCCTGATATCATCATGGCAGACCTTTTATAGGAGTTCAGAGAGTGCCCTAGCCAATTTGGTGCCCTAGGCGAGATTTCAACTGGTGCCCCCTAGTATATGTGTGTGTGTGTGTGTGTGTGTGTATGTATGTATGTATGTGTGTGTGTGTATATATATATATATATATATATATATATATATATATATATATATACACACACACACACATAATGTGTCATTCGCACCCAAAAAGGGGGTGCGGACGGCTGGTAAAGAGGGTGCGTCACAGTTGGGGGCATGCCCAACCGGTGGTGTCCCTAATTGGGGAGTGCCCAGCACCTACGGAGGTGCTCGACTTCCCCAAAACTCTTCCTTAATGTGAATAGATGCCGCGGTAAGCGACGGCAGAACGACAGTGGCCAAGCTGTTTTAACGGCGCTGGTAAAAGGGGCAGGACGCATTTTGCACTTTAAAAATCGGGCTGGGCATATATATATAATGAGGAAACCGGCACTCACAGGATCTACGTTTGAACGCTGACCCGTTGGTGTCGTGAGTCTCGTTTATCAGGTCCTGTGAGAGCTGCTGTATGTATGTATATGTAAATATATATATATATATATATATTATATATATATACACTTTCAACTATCAGGGGGCACCCAGGCAAGTAGTATTTAAGCTGTGGAGTGCCGGCGTTACAACACAGCGCTGATACAAGCTGTGTGATTTTTGTCATTTATTCTTATCCGGAGTGCCGCCAGTTTTGGATGGATATGAGTCAGTGCCACGAAGCTTCTTGGTGGTAGTGTGGAGGGCACCTGGTACAGTAATATTGTATACCAGTGAGTGCCAGATTTTTGACTAATATATATATATATGTGTGTGTGTATAGGGATTTAGTTACGAGGACGCTGCGATTCCGCCGATCTCAATACCGACCTCCAAACCTCCGACCTAAAGATAGGTGTCGAAATACTGAGGCCTATCTTAATCACGTTGCCAAGCTGAACAAGGTAAATCCAGGGCGCCCCTAGCGTTAGCACGGGGGGAGAGGGTTAGGGAGCGTAGCGGGGTTAGCTTTTTTGAGGGGAGGTTATGGTTATGCACCACTGGGGTGGGGGTTTAGGGTTAGGTTAGGGGACGGTTAGGTTTGGGCACGAAGGGGGGAGGTTAGTGCCTAAGCCTAACGGGGAAGGTTAGAGTTAGGCTACAAGACGGGAGGATTAGGGTTAGGGGGGGAAGGGTAAGTACATTTACCTGACCCCTGTTGGGATACCAACCATCGGGATGCCGCTGTCAATATTCTGGCAGGAGACATCCCGACAGCTGGCATTACAAACCCATATATATATATATCTATCTATCACACTCACGTTTAGACGATGAAGTGTTTATTTACATAGACATCAGTGTTCAGTCATGCAGAGCTGGATTAAGGCTTTAGGGGGCCCAGGGCATTTAAGATGGGGGTGCCCTAAAGAGCATTATTTGGCACACAGGGATCGTGTTCTCGAGCGCAAGCCTTTGGTGCGATTATTTACGGGGGGGGGGGGGGCCCTGAGAGATGGGGGCCCGAGGTGACATGCCCCCATGCCATCCTCATGGTGCATACACACGGTCAGCATGACGATCGACCGATTTGCAAACGATTGAACAATTTCAGACAGTATTAAAATGAATGAAATCGACCAAAACGGACTGCAAACACATCAAATATCGTTATCTGACCATCGGGAACGCGCATCGTTCATTGTTGCCCACATGTCCGATTTTTGTTTCAGATATGAACGATTTTTAAAATCGTTATCGTTCAGATCTGATGAAAAAGCTGACCGTGTGTATGCGCCATTAATCCGGCTCTGCAGTCATATGCATTAATACTGCAGCAGCTGCAAAAGCCCGAAGTCCTGCTGTGCCAGAGCCTGCTAGAAGCTAATTGGTTGGCGTGTGTCAGATGTGTGGGCGGGGCACCAAATGTAAACATGCAGCCCCGAGCGTCTGTGCTGGCCACACTGCAGTGCACTGTGTCAGAGCGGCCGCTGTAACGGAGGACACACACCTCCCTCTCCCTCTCCCTCTCCCTCTCCCTCTCCCGTTTCCATGATGATACTGGTTACAGAAATAATACTGTGTGAGCCTCAATAAAAGGCAATCGTCACCAGCTTAGCCGGGTATTAGTTACCACTACAGCAGGGAACAGGAATCCTGCTAAATGTAATAACCAGCACCCCAAGCTTTGCCAGGCTGGGCTGAGAACACACGGGGCTAAATATAATTTTTGTTTAAATGAAACCTCGTTCTGCTGCCTGTATATAGACAGTGTAATGGTTAGCATTACTGCCTCACAGCACTGAGGTCATAGGTCCGATTCCCACTACGGCCCTACCTGTGTGGAGTTTGTATATTCTCCCTGTGCTTGCGTGGGTTTCCTCCGGGTGCTCCGGTTTCCTCCCGCACTCCAAAAATATACTGGTAGGTTAATTGGCTCCCCACACAAATTACCCCTAGTGTGTATGTGTGTGAGCATGTGATAGGGAATATAGAGTGTAAGCTCCACTGGGGCAGGGACTGATGTGAATGGCCAAATATTCTCTGTACAGCGCTGCGGAATATGTGTGCGCTATATAAATAACTGGTAATAAATAAATATAGACACTGCACAACTAACAGTATACATACAAAAGACACATTTACACAAAGAGGCCTATTCATCATTATCACTAGTGATGATCATGTTTTAAACTCACTGTGAGTTTAAACAACCTTTCATTGATCATTCCTCATTGCCTTATGTATCATTTGCAAAGTCAGCTTTTTGGGATTGTGATACTTTCCCCCCTACAGCTGATGTGTCCATAAAGACTTCCCCAAACTGCGCATGTAACATTGACATTTATTTTGCTCCCACCTGTAAACCCCCCCCCGCGCGCACGCCGACCCCGCAGCTGTAACCCCCCCCACTGCCACCGGTGTTTGTCCCAGCTGTCCATCCGCTGGTGTCTGCAAACTAACCCCTCTCCCATCTGCCCACCCGCCCTCACGCATCCAACTAAAGTATTGGGAGTGTGGAAATGATTGTGGCAGCACAAGTAACCCAGGCGGTATTGGTGATATCTCCTGCGTTACTATAATGATGAATGGGGCTGACACAACAAATCAACAATATTAAGGAAATCTAAAAAAAAACCAATAATTCTGGTATGAATGGACCCCAAAGTGACTGCAGTGCGCCCAAGTTAATAAAAAAAAATGTAAATGTTACTTTGCGTTCTTGAATGTAATGAATAAACTCTTTCCATACTGTATGGTAGATCTGCATTAAACTTGGCAAAAGTAAAACTTTGTGTCTGTAGTTAGTGACACTGAGTCCTGAGTATTCCAGCCAGACAGTCCCTGAGGATTGTGCACTTAGACTATCTGCTGTGTGACACCTCCCCGCAGAGCTGATGAAATGACAGGCAAGATGTGCCACAATTCCCTATAGGTCCCCTCCTCTGACACGCCCCACGTTCCGCCTCCATCGCTTATAGAACCTTCATAGAAAATAGCTGAGACTAATTATTGGTTATGAAGTTGCTGGAAGCTTCATTTAGAGGAAGATGTGACCTTGTCTTCTGTCCCCAGTTTTATATAGCAAAGTGTCTTCTATGCCAGAGGAAAGGGAAGAATTTGCCATCAACAGAGAATACATAAATAGCATATGTTATCTGTATATACCCTGCTACACACACATATTCATACATACATATATATAATGTCGCGTACGTAGAATAGGCGGCACTCGGAGACTTCAATATTTGCAGACATAAACTCCTCTGCTATGGGGTTCTTTGTTTAGTCAACGTTTTGGGGATCGAAGATATAGAAAGCTTTTACCTCACACCCTCAGTGACACCAGCTCATAGATGTTATGGCAGCTGATGTCACTGTGGGTGTGAGGTGAAAGCTTTCCATTGTGTTATATAACACTATTTGTATATTGATTTTGTTCACACTGTTTGTCCTAAGGAAGGGGATTCGATCCCCGAAATGTTGACTGCACAAATAAACTCCCCTGCTACGTACGTGACTGTATTGTGGGGGCACCGACCCTCGAGGAGGGCACTGGAGCAAGATTTGGCATTTGAGCACTAGAGTGCCAGGGTTTAATCTGGAGATATTATATATATATTTAATATATTTTGCATTAACCCATTGTAGCCTTCCTCAGGGTCTGTGTGTTCTGGGCCCAGTTAGTACTACAATGAGCCTGCTCTTGCAACATTTCCCCACCATCTTAGGCAGTGATGGTACATGTAATGGCATGCATTTCCTCTTGTCAGTAAAGTCCATGGGTAATTCCTTGGTCTGTATGAGAGAAATAACAATATGATATGATTGCAGTACTATGCTCAATCACAACACGTCATTGTTTCCTGTGGCCTGGTATAGCCATGTTAGGCGGCTATGGTCTGTCATCATGGATAATTGTCATCGATATAGGTATTCCTGGAGCTCTCCGAGTGCCCCTACAATAAGGTACTCAATTATGGTGGTATCCCCATATGACACTTGTTAGCCCGATAGCCAATCCTGCCTCGCTGATGTAATGTGCCTGAGATTTTCCTTCCATCTCTCACTGGAAGTGACTGAGTCACCCGGGTACGCCAGAGCAAAGTCTTCACACCCCACCAGGGAGTGATCCGCCATCTGCTGGAGGGATGCCTGGGCCCTGTTCCTTCCAAAGGGCATGGCATTAAACTTGTATAGCTCAAACAGTATGAAGGCAGCCCACTCTTATGCCATCCTGGTAAGGTGTATCTGCCAATACCAATTATTAAAGTACAGGATGAACTCTTAACACTGCCCTTAGTCAGGGCAATAGCTCATTTACATGGAACATGGTATAGACACCAATCACAGTCACTTTCTTCATGCTGCCAATGATCTGCACGGTTGCACCACTTGCAGCATCTTATATATATTTTCTTGCCCATGCTGAGAACCTCTGGGCTCATCCATTATACTGTATGGGTTGTTGAATGAGGAGGAGGGGTGACAGTGCTGCACCTGGTGTTTGGTGACAGATGTGCAGGATGTGGTCCTGAAATGAAGTGTGAGGTGAGATGTGTGGGGACAACAGTTGTTTATTGCCAGATACAGAGTAACAGGACTCACACCAGGTGCAGCATCGGCAGAGTAACCGGACTCTCACACCAGGTGCAGCGTCAGCAGAATGACAGGACTTTCATGCCAGGTTTAGCGCCGGCAGAGTGACAGGACTTTCACGCCAGGTTTTGCGCCGGCCGAGTGACAGGACTTTCACGCCAGGTTTAGTGGGACTTTCACGCCAGGTTTAGCTCTGGCAGAGTGACAGGACTTTCACGCCAGTTTAGCGCCGGCAGAGTGACAGGACTTTCACTCCAGGTTTAGCTACGGCAGAGTGACAAGACTTTCACGCCAGGTTTAGCGCCGGCAGAGTGACAGGACTTTCACGCCAGGTTTAGCGCCGGCAGAGTGACAGGACTTTCACGCCAGGTTTAGCGCCGGCAGAGTGACAGGACTTTCATGCCAGGTTTAGTGGGACTTTCACGCCAGGTTCAGCGCCGGCAGAGTGACAGGACTTTCACGCCAGGTTTAGTGGGACTTTCACGCCAGGTTTAGTGGGACTTTCACGCCAGGTTTAGCGCCGGCAGAGTGACAGGACTTTCACGCCAGGTTTAGCGCCGGCAGAGTGACAGGACTTTCATGCCAAGTTCAGCGCTGGCAGAGTGACAGGACTTTCACGCCAGGTTCAGCGCCGGCAGAGTGACAGGACTTTCATGCCAGGTGTAGTGGGACTTTCACGCCAGGTTTAGTGCCGGCAGAGTGACAGGACTTTCACGCCAGGTTCAGCGCCGGCAGAGTGACAGGACTTTCACGCCAGGTTTAGTGGGACTTTCACGCCAGGTTTAGCGCCGGCAGAGTGACAGGACTTTCACGCCAAGTTTAGTGGGACTTTCACGCCAGGTTTAGCGCCGGCAGAGTGACAGGACTTTCAGCCAGGTTTAGTGGGACTTTCACGCCAGGTTCAGCGCCGGCAGAGTGACAGGACTTTCACGCCAGGTTTATTGGGACTTGCACGCCAGGTTTAGCGCCGGCAGAGTGACAGGACTTTCACGCTAGGTTTAGTGGGACTTTCACGCCAAGTTTAGCGCCGGCAGAGTGACAGGACTTTCACTCCAGGTTTAGCTACGGCAGAGTGACAGGACTCACACCAGGTTTAGCTCTGGCAGAGTGATAGGACTTTCACGCCAGGTTTAGCGCCGGCAGAGTGACAGGACTTTCACTCCAGGTTTAGTACCAGCAGAGTGAGAGGACATTCACGCCAGGTTTAGCACCGGCAGAGTGACAGGACATTCACGCCAGGTTTAGCACCGGCAGAGTGACAGGACTTTCATGCCAGGTTTAGCGCCGGCAGAGTGACAGAACTTTCATGCCATGTTTAGTGGGACTTTCACGCCAGGTTTAGCGCCGGCAGAGTGACAGGACTTTCACGCCAGGTTCAGCGCTGGCAGAGTGAGAGGACATTCACGCCAGGTTTAGCACCGGCAGAGTGACAGGACTTTCATGCCTGGTATAGTGGGACTTTCACACCAGGTTCAGCGCCGGCAGAGTACCAGGACTTTCATGCCAGGTTTAGCGCCGGCAGAGTGACAGGACTTTCACGCCAGGTTCAGCGCCGGCAGAGTGACAGGACTTTCACGCCAGGTTTATTGGGACTTGCACGCCAGGTTCAGCGCTGGCAGAGTGACAGGACTTTCACGCCAGGTTCAGCGCTGGCAGAGTGACAGGACTTTCACGCCAGGTTCAGCGCTGGCAGAGTGACAGGACTTTCACGCCAGGTTTAGCGCCGGCAGAGTGACAGGTCTTTCATGCCAGGTTTAGTGGGACTTTCACGCCAGGTTCAGCGCCGGCAGAGTGACAGGACTTTCACGCCAGGTTTAGCGCCGGCAGAGTGACGGGACTTTCACTCCAGGTTTAGTGGGACTTTCATGCCAGGTTTAGCGCCGGCAGAGTGATAGGACTTTCACGCCAGGTTTAGCGCCGGCAGAGTGAGAGGACTTTCACGCCAGGTTTAGCGCCGGCAGAGTGACAGGACTTTCACGCCAGGTTTAGTGGGACTTTCACGCCAGGTTTAACGCCGGCAGAGTGATAGGACTTTCATGCCAGGTTTAGTGCTGGCAGAGTGACGGGACTTTCACGCCAGGTTCAGCGCTGGCAGAGTGACTGGTCTTTCATGCCATGTTTAGTGGGACTTTCACGCCAGGTTTAGCGCCGAAGAGTGACAGGACTTTCACGCCAGGTTTAGCGCTGGCAGAGTGACAGGACTTTCACGCCAGGTTCAGCGCTGGCAGAGTGAGAGGACATTCACGCCAGGTTTAGCACCGGCAGAGTGACAGGACTTTCATGCCTGGTATAGTGGGACTTTCACACCAGGTTCAGCGCCGGCAGAGTACCAGGACTTTCATGCCAGGTTTAGCGCCGGCAGAGTGACAGGACTTTCACGCCAGGTTCAGCGCCGGCAGAGTGACAGGACTTTCACGCCAGGTTTATTGGGACTTGCACGCCAGGTTCAGCGCTGGCAGAGTGACAGGACTTTCACGCCAGGTTCAGCGCTGGCAGAGTGACAGGACTTTCACGCCAGGTTCAGCGCTGGCAGAGTGACAGGACTTTCACGCCAGGTTTAGCGCCGGCAGAGTGACAGGTCTTTCATGCCAGGTTTAGTGGGACTTTCACGCCAGGTTCAGCGCCGGCAGAGTGACAGGACTTTCACGCCAGGTTTAGCGCCGGCAGAGTGACAGGACTTTCACTCCAGGTTTAGTGGGACTTTCATGCCAGGTTTAGCGCCGGCAGAGTGATAGGACTTTCACGCCAGGTTTAGCGCCGGCAGAGTGAGAGGACTTTCACGCCAGGTTTAGCGCCGGCAGAGTGACAGGACTTTCACGCCAGGTTTAGTGGGACTTTCACGCCAGGTTTAACGCCGGCAGAGTGATAGGACTTTCATGCCAGGTTTAGTGCTGGCAGAGTGACGGGACTTTCACACCAGGTTCAGCGCTGGCAGAGTGACTGGTCTTTCATGCCATGTTTAGTGGGACTTTCACGCCAGGTTTAGCGCTGGCAGAGTGACAGGACTTTCACGCCAGGTTTAGCGCCGGCAGAGTGACAGGACTTTCATGCCATGTTTAGTGGGACTTTCACGCCAGGTTTAGCGCCGGAAGAGTGACAGGACTCACACCAGGTTTAGCAGGTTGGCCGAGTGACAGGACTTTCCCGCCAGGTTCAGTGCCGGCCGAGTGACAGGACTTTCACGCCAGGTTCAGTGCCGGCCGAGTGACAGGACTTTCACGCCAGGTTCAGCGCCGGCCGAGTGACAGGACTTTCACGCCAGGTTCAGCGCCGGCAGAGTGACAGGACTTTCACTCCAGGTTCAGCTCCGGCAGAGTGACAGGACTTTCACGCTAGGTTCAGCGCAGGCAGAGTGACAGGACTTTCATGCCAGGTTTAGCGCCGGCAGAGTGACAGGACTTTCACGCCAGGTTTAGTGGGATTTTCATGCCAGGTTTAGCGCCGGCAGAGTGACAGGACTTTCACTCCAGGTTTAGCGCTGGCAGAGTGACAGGACTTTCACTCCAGGTTTAGCGCTGGCAGAGTGACAGGACTTTCACTCCAGGTTTAGCGCTGGCAGAGTGACAGGACTTTCACTCCAGGTTTAGCGCTGGCAGAGTGACAGGACTTTCACTCCAGGTTTAGCGCTGGCAGAGTGACAGGACTTTCACTCCAGGTTTAGCGCTGGCAGAGTGACAGGACTTTCACTCCAGGTTTAGCGCTGGCAGAGTGACAGGACTTTCACTCCAGGTTTAGCGCTGGCAGAGTGACAGGACTTTCACGCCAGGTTTAGCGCTGGCAGAGTGACAGGACTTTCACGCCAGGTTTAGCGCTGGCAGAGTGACAGGACTTTCACGCCAGGTTTAGCTATGGCAGAGTAACAGGACTCACACCAGGTTTAGCTCTGGCAGAGTGATAGGACTTTCATGCCAGGTTCAGCGCCGGCAGAGTGACAGGACTTTCACGCCAGGTTTAGCTCCGGCAGAGTGACAGGACTTTCACGCCAGGTTTAGCTCCGGCAGAGTGACAGGACTTTCAAGCCAGGTTTAGCGCCGGCAGAGTGACAGTACTTTCACGCCAGGTTTAGTGGGACTTTCACGCCAGGTTTAGCGCCGGCAGAGTGACAGGACTTTCACTCCAGGTTTAGCTCCGGCAGAGTGACAGGACTTTCACGCCAGGTTTAGCTCCAGGCAGAGTGACAGGACTTTCACGCCAGGTTCAGCGCCGGCCGAGTGACAGGACTTTCACGCCAGGTTTAGCGCCGGCAGAGTGACAGGACTTTCACGCCAGGTTTAGTGGGACTTTCATGCCAGGTTTAGCGCCGGCAGAGTGACAGGACTTTCACTCCAGGTTTAGCTCCGGCCGAGTGACAGGACTTTCACGCCAGGTTCAGTGCCGGCCGAGTGACAGGACTTTCACGCCAGGTTCAGTGCCGGCCGAGTGACAGGACTTTCACGCCAGGTTCAGTGCCGGCCGAGTGACAGGACTTTCACGCCAGGTTCAGCGCCGGCAGAGTGACAGGACTTTCATGCCAGGTTTAGCGCTGGCAGAGTGACAGGACTTTCACGGCAGGTTTAGTGGGACTTTCATGCCAGGTTTAGCGCCGGCAGAGTGACAGGACTTTCACTCCAGGTTTAGCTCCGGCAGAGTGACAGGACTTTCACTCCAGGTTCAGCGCCGGCAGAGTGACAGGACTTTCACTCCAGGTTCAGCGCCGGCAGAGTGACAGGACTTTCACGCCAGGTTCAGCGCCGGCAGAGTGACAGGACTTTCACGGCAGGTTTAGTGGGACTTTCATGCCAGGTTTAGCGCCGGCAGAGTGACAGGACTTTCACTCCAGGTTTAGCTCCGGCAGAGTGACAGGACTTTCACGCCAGGTTCAGCGCCGGCAGAGTGACAGGACTTTCACTCCAGGTTTAGCTCTGGCAGAGTGACACGACTTTCATGCCATGTTTAGTGGGACTTTCACGCCAGGTTTAGCGCTGGAAGAGTGACCGGACTCACACCAGGTTTAGCAGGTTGGCAGAGTGACAGGACTTTCATGCCAGGTTTAGCGCCGGCAGAGTGACAGGACTCACACCAGGTGCAGCGCCAGCAGTGACAGGACTCACAGCAGGTGCAGCGCCAGCAGTGACAGGACTTTCACACCAGGTGCAGCGCCGACTGATACAGAGTGACAGGACTGTCACTCTAGTTACAGTGCTGATAGATAGAGGGTGACAGGACTGTCCTACCAGGTACAATGCTGACACCACCCCCCCTTTGTAGGCTATCTTTGCAACATCCAGTGTCAACTCGAGAGGTGGGGCTGCAGCACAGTCCAAATTTCAAATAGGGGAGTCACACTAACAGCCCTTCCAACTGCTGCCTAACATCACCGGCCTATACATACTGGCAGTTGGTGTGGCTCCCCTATTTGAATTTTGGAGCCTTCACTGGTGTTGATCCGGCTTATTACTAACCCTGCAGTTTGGCTCGTCCCAGGGTAGTAACCCAAATAGGGTACGTTTACAACCTGTGTCTGCTTCTCAGTATATAGGTGCAGGAAGAACATAATCAGGAGAGTCCATGGCTGCCTGTGTGTCACACTATAATGCAGATGGAGGGTTTGTGCATTACATACGGCTGTGGACAGAACTGTGCATTGGACAATAATAGGACGTTATATTAATGAATCTGAATGTGTAGTTTTGTGGTGTACAATATATAACTGCATTGTTCCTGTCAGTGATTGTGTCATTGCTTAGGATGCCGTGTTACTGTTTCCTGTTTCAATTTGTCTAGGCTGCCAGGACCCACCACTCTTAGTCCTAGCTGTCTCCTCTTGAATTTGTGCTGCTAGGACTCGCCGGAGGTCTCCACCTGCCAGCACCCTCCTCAACTCCACTCACAGGAAGCCATGAACAGCTGAATGAGTGCCCAAGCTTATCAACATGATTAAGAGCCGTATTCAATTTGAGCGGAGCCGCAATACTTTTTCGCCTCCCGGACTATTCGCCTACATCACGTGTTTTCCAGGGGGAAAAGTATCGCACGCGTGCCCGCGTATCCCCGTATTCAATTTGAAAGTAGGCGAAAACGGGACCCGGCGAAACTTAAATAAGCGGAAAGTACTGTCAGATTTGGTGAAATCAGCCTGACACCCCCCAAAAGATGCTCTGACATGGGGGTTCCCTATGTTACCCCCCGATTTCGCTTGCTGAAGGTATTTGGTGTTTTTAAATGCCCTCAACAGCTGCTAAATTAGCGTTTTTGTATAAGTGATGCAGAATAGTATTCAGGAGGTTTTTTTGCAGAAAATAACTTCTCCCAGCAAATTTGGGGTACTTGAAAATGAGTGTCAGCATATTTTGACGTTGCTTAAGTTAAGTTTATAAAAACATGAAAAATCCACCTTCCGCAAGCCCCTGCAATGAAAAAAAACACCTGGGGCATACTTGGGGACCCCCTTAGAGTCTAGTTCGCTAGTTTTTAACTTTGTGCCCCCCAATTTTTTTTTTTCGACCCCAAAATCAAAGTGATTTTTTTGGGGTGTTAAGTGTTTTTTTTTAATTTTTTTTTTTTTTTACAAAGGCTGCACGGGGGTTCCTGCAGCGTTGCACCCCAATACCCCAATTCTGCACTTTTTTCCGCCTGCTATTCAAAGGCGAAACTTTTCCACCTATTACATTGCATTGATCTTCCTAGGCGGAAAGTCTTTCGAATTGAATACGGCGATACTTTTCCGCCTGGCGAAATGACGTCATCGGCAAAAAGTTTCCGCCAAAAACGGCTTTTCGCCTCAAATTGAATACGGTGTTCTAGTTGGGTTATGCCAGACATTCCGGCACCAGAATCCGCAGGAAGCAGTGGGGGGAGACAGACCCACTAACTCTTCTGTAGTTAGTCCCTTCAATTCCAGAGCTTAGGGCGTTGTATCCCAAACCCAGAGGTGTTACCTCATTATGGGAAAATTAAGAGGTTTTTAAAATGACAAACCCAATTCTTTTTAGGCAGTTCCAGATGGCGTGTGGCGATTCCTAACATGAGTGGCAGGACCTATGGAGAGCTGGGCCATGTGTCAGGAGAGCCTGCCAGCCTACCATCAGCGGATCTTGCTCCACGGAGAAGGTCCAGCGAAAGATATACAGCCAAAGTGTATGCCCCATCAGGAGCTGTCCCAGGTGTGCGGTTGGTCTGCCTCCTCGAGCAGAGTGACTATCAAGTGTGTCCTAGCCTTGTACGGGTAGAGGCCCATCAGGGGTCAGAAATCACGAGGCCCATTGAATTTTGAAGTCGCTCAGCAGTTGGTCCCTGCTTTGCAGCCTCCCTCAAAGCAATACCCCGGTCCAGGTGGGTGAGCGTTACCAAGTAACTGTTTCTATTTCTAATCCTGAAGGGCTAACTGTTTTAGGAACAAGGTAGGATGCTCAGAGTGTGATTCTGTATATATTGCATTTAGCTTGTAGTTACTGTTTTTACATGACTATAATGTGTGCTGTGCAAAATAAAGATATTGCCTGTACCTTTGCTATTGTATCACTCCTGAGCGACCTAAGGGACTCCTAAAGGAACCACGGTGCCGTTGGAGACCTATAACCACTGCCCTTCTCAAGGCTTTGATGGTCAGTATACAAAAATAACACAGACATAAACCGATATCCTCACAATCTTACAGAGACCGGACACCTATGGAGCCAGCAGCTCCTGACATCCATCATCTCTCCTCCCAATATGGTTTGTTGAATGGGCCGAGTCTTCCTGATGTCATCATGGTTAGACCTGTATAGAAGTTCACTCACGCTTACTGGTAAACTGAGGTTGTTCCTCCAACACCTCCCTGCTCTGCCCCTTAGTTAGAGGTGTCTGTATCTACACTATTTCTATCCATACTGCTGGCTTGGAATGGTCTATTATGGTCACCAATGCATGGACAGCAAATTCTGCCCCCAACCTCTCACTCCAGGTTCCCTGTGACCCGGCATATGTGGTACAGTCTCAGTTGGGAAATGTAGTGTTACAGAAATAAAACTATATATACCTCAACAAAAGGCAATTGGCACCAGCTTAGCCTGCTGCTAGTTACCACGGCAGCAGGGAACACAACACCTCTGGTGCCAGCAGCTCCTGACATCCATTACCTCCTCACAAAAGCGCAGATCTACCACAATTAATATGGGTTGTTGAATGGACAGAGGACCTCATTCAGACCCGCTCGCTAGGAAGCGTTCGATCGTAGCTGGCGATGTTTAGCAATGTGCGTACGCGAAGTAGTCAGAGCGATCGGGAAGCGTACACTCGCCGAGCATAGATAGCCCGGCTGAATGAGTGACAGGACAAGCCATTTGTGGGTGGTAACAGGGAGAGACTACTAGAAACGGGGGAGTGGAGGTGCGAACGCAGGTGTGCCTGAGCGTCTTAACGCCGTTTCTGAGGCGTGCATAATCAACAGGCAGCGTCATTGTACACGTCACCTGGTTGAATTTTACAATGAAGTGCTTGCATTAGAGTATAGTTAACCTCGAGCGCTGCTCCGATGGTTGCATACACTTCCTGGAGATGACGTGCGCAAGTGGGCCTCTTAAGACAGGCTGGTGGGCGTCTACATACACAAGGCAATTGCACGCCAAGACATAGTGGGCATGCTTATGCCTTGCCGTGCGATCGCCTGCCTTGCTGGGTGTGTGCGGAATTTGCATATGCTGTGTGTGAGCGTACGCATCTAGCGAGCGGGTCTGAATCCAGCCCAGAGTCTTCCTGATGTCCTCATGGAAGACCTTTATAGGCGTTCACTTACTGGTAAATTGAGGTAGTTCCACCAACACCTCCCTCCTCTGCGCCTTGGTTAGGGCTGCCTGTATCTGCACTGTGTCCATGATGTCAGTCTCTGGGTCACCAACGCATGGTTAGCAGGCTGCCTCTGTCCCCACCTCTCACGCCAGGTTCCCTGTGACACGGCATAGGTGCTACATTCTCAGCTGGGTAATTGTACTGGTTACAGAAATAATACTGTATAAATTTCAATAAAAGGCAATCGGCACCAGCTTAGCCTGGTATTAGTTACCACTACAGCAGGGAACAGGAATCCTGCTAAATGTAATAATCAGCACCCCAAGCTTTGCCAGGCTGGGCTGAGAACACACGGGGCTAAATATAATTTTGTTTAAATTAAACCTTGTTTTCACCACTTTATTAAACAAGAGAATGTTCTTAGTCCAATGGGAAAGGAGGCATGGAGCCTGATTCTGAGTATGATATTAGAGGCAATGTGTACGGGTATCGCAGGGTGGCAAAGGTTCAGCCGCAAGTGTATTGTGAATTCCCCACTTACATTGCTACTGTGTGTACCCACCAACAGGGGGGGACATAGAGCTCACTTGTGGCCTGCTGCCTGTATATAGACATAACGTACAGGAGTCATACTGCACAACTAACTATGGGCCTGGTTCTGATATGTATGTAAACCCAATGGTTTACGTGCACATCCGATGTTTGGGGATCTGCGCATGTGCAGAAGGGTCCTGCATGATCGCTTGCAGTCCCCCCTTAGTCGCAGAATGATTGACATGCTGCGGCATTTGGGGGGCAGAGTGGGGGGGGGGGCGGTGACCGGGACCATTGTACAAAACTTGAGCGTATGGCCCCATTTTGTAGGCGTGCCAAAGCCCAGGGTCTGCGTCATTGGACTCAGACTTCCTGGACCTGGCAGAAGGGTAGGCAGGCTGCGTAAGCTTCCGGTATTTGCGAAGGTGATCCGAAGCAGCGTTTTTCGGGCACTACACTCTGATCGCAGATGCCACCAGTTGGGCGGTATTGCGTAGCTGCTTCCTTGCGTCTGTGCAATATAACCGTACACATGGGAATAAGGGCCAGTGCACATACAAAAGACGTATTTGCACAAAGTGATTACAGTGCACGCAAGTTTAAAAAAAAAAAATGAAAACGTTACTTTGCATAATTCTTAACTTGGTATAATAAACTCTTCCCATACTGTATAGGAGAACTAAAACTTTTTAGTAGTAGATTTAGTCAGTAGTTTATAAATCGGAGCCCTGAATATTTCAGCCAGACAATAACCAAGGATTTTACTCTTAGAATATTTGCTGTATGAGACATCTCTGGAGACCTGATGAAATGAAAGGCAAGATGAGTCACAATTCCCTATAGGTCCCCTCCTCCGACACGCCCCACGTTCCGCCTCTGTCGCTTATAGATCATTCGTACAAATAAAGGAGACATTAATTATTGCTTACAAAATTGCTGGACGCTACATTTAGAAGAAGCTGTGAATTTGTCTTCTGCCACTGGTTTTAAATAACAATCAGTGTCTTACATTTATAGCAGATGGAAAAGTTTGTCATTAATTGACAGTGGGGTATATTTACTAAAGATCGATTTTAATTGATTTAAACTCGATGTTGTGTTTTTGGGGCTAAATCACACATTTACTAAATGTCAACTTTTGAATTAATTTTTTAAGTATTAGTAAATGTGTGATAGCTGCAGCTGTCGGAACGTTCAGGCGAACTGACCATTCATACATTGCCTAGTGCCCCTCTCATTTACCATCCAGCCCCCATTAATACATGGAAGAAAAGTGGTATCAGCACACATAACATGCACCGATACCATTTCGGCGATTCATACAGTACATCTGCCCCATAGTTCCAAACTAGGACAGACCACTTTTCCACTGTGGAGCTGATTCGAGTTATTCCTAGATAAGCACCGTTCACTCTGCACACGGGTGTAGTGCCGGCGCTTGGAGATTACATCATCTTGCACCGGAATGCACTCTCACCATGCTGTAAACGGGTCCTGGGTCAGATAACCCAGGTTACCTGTTTACACTGTGCCTTACCCAGGTCCTTCCCAGGAATAACCCAGCTCGCTAACAGGTTTGGCTTCCCAGGTGACTGGACTCAGGTGGAGCTGTTTCCACAGACCAAAATCCTGTGTTGATGCGTGCTCACATGCAATAACATGGGACTTTTAGTGGAAAAGGGGTATTACAGAACATTGAAGGACATGGACAAGGTTTGCACCCAACTAGGCAGCAGGGCAGCAGACCCCATGGAAAATATAGAGTTATGGTAGACTTACCTAGATAACTTTTCTTCGAGCTCCAGAGGCATACCATGGGGATATTATGGTTGGAAGACCAGGCACCAAACAGTTAAGAACTTTGGCTCCCAGAATGCCCCGGGTCCTCCATATATACCTCACCCCTAGCCATAGGACTTCAGTTTAGTTAGCAAGCCTAAAGGCAAGAGAAGGAAGAGCAATCGTACACCAGAAACACTCTTTACACAAGATGAGGAAATCTGTGACTGAAAGAAAAACACCCAATGACGCCAGGTGCATCAGGGTGGGTGCCCTGTGGACTCTATGGACCTTGAAGAAAAGGAGTTATCTAGGTAAGTCTACCATAATTCTTCTTTGGGGTCCATAGGGATCCACAGGGATACCATGGGGATGTCCTAAAGCAGTTCCCCTAGGGTGGGGGATGCTCCTGAGCAAAAATTAGATCTTGTCGCCCAAAGGAAGCATCCTGAGAGGCAAAAGTATCAAAGGCATAGAACCTAAGAAAAGTGTGGACAGAGGACCAAGTGGCAGCCTTGCATAATTGTTCAGCAGAGGATCCACAACTGAATGCCCATGATGGTCCTACAGACCGACTAGAATGCACTGTCACCGCGCTTGGGACAGGAAGTTCAGCCTGTGTATACACCTGAAAGATAGTCATGCATATCCATCTCGCCAGAGTCTGTTTACTAGCTGGCCATTCTCATTTGTGAAAACCATATAATACAATTCGTATGCTCCACATAAATACGGAGAGCACGAACTACATCCAGGGAGGCTTCACCTACAGAAAGGTCTGGAGCCTGAAAAGCTGGAACAACAATTTCTTCATTCACATGAAAAATGGGACACTGCTTTTGAAAGGTAACCCTCCCTTGTACGAAGAACAGCTTTATCCTTGTGAAAAATCAAAAACGGGGAGTGAGAAAAGAGCGCTGCCAAATCTGAGACTCTGTGAGCAGATGAGATAGCAAGAAGAAAAATTGTCTTTGGTGTCAACCACTTCAAATTTACAGAGTCTAAAGGTTCAAATGGGGACGCTTGTAACCCCTTAACCAAATACAAATCCCACGGTGCTACCGGTGGACCAAAGGAGGCTGAACCCGCAAAAATCCTTGGAAAAAAATTCTAACATCTGGTAATGAAGCAATCTTCTTCTGGAACCAAACTGAAGCCAGATTCCTGGAAACTTTGAATACCTAAGGATCATATTCCTTATGGGAACACCATTGCTCAAAGGAATGCCAAACTCTGTAATAGATGCCAGCAGAAGCAGGCTTCCTTGCCCTAAGCATCGTCTGAATAACTGAACTGGAAATCCCTTTGTTTTTAGGAATGAAGTTTCAAGAGCCACACCATCAAAGCTAGACGGGACAAGTCCAGATGTCGGCAGGGTATGGGCTGTCTACTGACAGATTCTGTATGTCGGTGAACCAATGACGTCTGGGCTAAGCTGGAGTCACCAGTATTACTGTTCCGCCTTCCTGCTTGAATTTCCTGAGAACTCTTGGAAGCAGGGAAATTGGACGAAAGAGATGCGCCAACCTGAAGTCCCATCTTACTGCCAGTGCATCCACGAAGGCTGCTAATGGGTCTCTGGACTTGGACCCGTACCTGGGGACCTTGTGGGTGTGGAGTGACGCTATGAGATCTATCTCTGGTAGACCCCATTTGTTTACCAGGAGCTGAAACACTCCGGATGGAGAGACCACTCTCTGGCGTATATGTCCTGGCGCCTTAGGAAGTCTTCTTCCCAATTGAGTGTTCCCAGAATGAATATTGCTGAGATGGCCGGAAGATGATGTTCTGCCCAAATGAGAACCTTTGTCACTTCTTTCATGGCAGCATGACTTCTTGTGCCTCCTTGATGTTTGAGGTAGACAACTTTCGTCACATTGTCGGACTGGATCTGGACAGGCGTGCCCTGAAGCAGATCCTGTGCCCTGACAAGTGCTTTGTATACTGCTCGCAGTTCCAGAATGTTTATTGGCAGATGACTTTCTTGATCTGTCCATCTCCCCTGAAAAGTGTGATGACCTGTCACTGCCCCCCATCTGCGAAGACTGGTGTCTGTGGTGAGGAGCACCCAATTTGGAATCCAGAACGGGCACCCTTTGTTTAGATGCTCCTTTTCTAGCCACCACAAGAGGGAGTGACGAACCTTTGAGGTAGGAATCAGGGATGTATTGAATGATACTGTCTGTTCCACCTGGAGAGAATCAACCTTTGCAGAGGCCTGGAATGGAACTGAGCATAGCCCACCATGTTGAAGGTTGATACCATTGATCCCATCTGCATTGCTGACAGAATGGATACTCTTTGCCTGCGTATCAGCTTGTGTATCCGCATTGATAATGCCACAATTTTGTCCTGTGGCAGAAACACTCTTTGTGCCTGAGAATCTAGGAACACTCCAAGATGAATCATATGCTGTGTAGGAGAAAGTGATGATTTCTTCCAATTGATGATCCAGCCGTGCCTTTGTAGGCAGGCTATGGTCAGCTGAGGATAGTGTTGCAACACCCCTGGCATCTGTGCCAATATCAGTAGGTCATCCAGTTATGGCAGTATTCTGACTCCCTGACGCCTGAGACAGGCAGTCATGGCCGCCATTATTTTAGTAAATACCCAGGGAGCTATAGAAAGGCCAAAGGGTAGAGCCTGAAATTGGTAATGTTGCTGAAGGACAGTAAACCTTAAAAATTGGGATAATTGGAACATGCAGATATGCATCCTGAATATCCAGGGAAACCATGTAATCTCCCGGCTCCATAGCCAAAATAATTGACTGGAGAGTTTCCATGCTGAATTTGGGAACATGGATAAACCTGTTGAGGTTTTTTACATTCAATATAGGGCAATATGCCCCATTTGGTTTCTGGACCAGAAATAGATTTGAATAATAACCCCTTCCCTGTTGAGAAATAGGGACTGGAGTTATCAACCTTGCCTGCAGCAGGGAGTGAATTGCTTCATGAAAAATCATGGCCCTGCCCACATCCGATGGAAGTTTTGTGGTAAAAAACCTCTGGTGGGGGGTGTCTCTGAAAGTGAGGGCATACCCCTGAAAGACCACTTCTCGGATCCAGGCATCTGTTGTTGTTTGATGCCAAAAATCCACAAACTGAAGAAGTTGGCCTCCCACCCTGGGGTCCCCAAGGAGGAGGCCCACTCCATCAGGCTGAGCGCTTAATGTCTGGCCTAGAGGCTGAACGTCTTGTCTGGCCAGACCCCTTAGTTTGTCGCTTAGACTTACGAAAACTAGTCGGCTTGGAGGAAGTCTGTCTTTTGGTTTTCCACTGGGGACGAAAAGACTGAAAAGAAACCTGCTTAATTCTACTATATGACTTAGATGGCAGACCTGCTGACTTTGAAGCGGCCAGAGTAGACATTATGCTATCCAGCTCTGCTCCAAAGAGTACCTTTCCACGAAAAGGTAAGACTTCCAGTGCCCTCTTAGATGCTGTATCAGCTTTCCAATATCTTAACCACAGGGCTCTATGTGCAACTATGGATGCTGCTGATGCCTTAGAAGCTAAAATTCCAGCTTCCACTGCAGCTCCTCCCAGATAGGAAGCCGCTTCCTGTATATGGGAGATATTCATCATCTGTTCTCTGGTAGCATTTGGTAGGGAATTTTCCAATGCCCCAATCCATTCTTCAACTGCTTTAGCGACCTAGGCTCCAGCTATAGCCGGATGGGTAACTGCTCCAGATGATTAAGAAATCGCCTTAAGACAAGATTCAATCTTTCTACTTCAGGGTCCATAGGGTATCCACAAGATACCTTGGGGTATAGGTGTGACGTCAGTCATCGGGCACCATAGAGTTAAGCTTTCAGCCTCCCAGGATGCACTAGGGTCCCCCTCCTATACCCCGCCCCGAGCCAAGGCACCTCAGTTTAGTTTGATGCCCGGCCGGAGTCGGGTGCACCTGTTGGAGTGGGGGCTAAGAAGAGCCCGTGAAGTTTTCCTGCATGCAGCTGTGGCTGCACATCTGGATGTACAGCATGGACAGTCAGTCCTGACGTCCATGCTGTCTTCCCTACACCCCCGCCGGTACCAGAACGCCGGTACCGATCCGGGGATGCTGGTGAGCATCTGGGGTCACAGCTAGCGGTGACCCCAGATGTTCCGGACCATGGCCGGAATCAAGGGGGACAGCAAGGTAAGCAGCGGGGTCCCGTGGTGGGTCCCCACTGTTACATGGTCCAGAGTCCCCAGGCAGGGGGCTCCCTGGGGACTGGCTGCAGCATGGAGCCAGGTATATAACCTGCGCTTCCACTACCCCCCTGGGACAGTGGACCGCAGCAGAGCGGTAGCGCTGCGGCGTCCCGGGGGTTAAATGAATGCCAGGGGAGCACGCCTTCCCTGTCTCACAGCCGGCGCCTCCCCCGCTGCACACAGCCCTCTCTGCAACACGCCGACTGGCCCTGTGACAGCGCTCCTCCCCCAGGCCAGCCTCCTCTCTGCTCCTCGGCGGCCATCTTCCAGAATGCATGGTGAATGCTGCTGGAAGCCTGGACGGAGGCATCGTGGTCTGGGTCCCCCTGCATACCTCTCCTCCGCTGTGGTCAGGTCTGTGTATGCAGCGCTGTGTCCTACCAGACTCTGTGTCTGTGTAGTTGATTTGTCAGCGCTGGTTAGTGCAGGAATTGATTTTCTTTGCATTGTATGTGACTGTGCTAGCGCTGCTGCCTGTATCTTCTATTCTGACTGTCAGCTTTATTACTGTCCCTGTTCTTTCTGCTAAGCCCTTGCGGTGCGGTGCTGCAGTGTGGTCTCTCGCCTTTTTCAAAAACAATTGGTGAGAGGGGTCACATACTTTGTACCATCATGTCTGAAAGTGATTTTCCTCTCCGGCTACAGTGTACTACGTGTAAAGTACCTTTAGTGGAGGGGGAGGGTAGCGCGGAGGGCCTCTGCCGGCAGTGTTTGTCTATGGCGCGGCCTATTACGGTTACAGCACCGGTACAGGAGCCGCCCTGGGCTTGTTTTGCTCAGGCGCTTACAACCTTAGTGGGTCAGTTAGCTCCGCAACCCGCGTTTACGCAGATGGGTTTGTCCCAGCAATCAGTGGTGTCGTCACCCATGCAGGGTTTCCCAAGACAATTGGTGGTACCCTGCAGTCTCCCTATTTCCCCTCTCCCAGTTTCTCAGGAGCCGGCGTGGGTTAACTCCCTGACGAGTTCTGTACAGCACTTGTCGGAATGTGTTGCAGGGGGAGGCTGTGATGCGGCCACATAAACGGCCGGTGGCGTCTCTGTCGGCTCCTTATGAGGATGACGAAGGGACGTCTGATGATGGGGAGATTCTGGATCCTTACAATCAGGAACCTCTCCATACTAAGGACGCTGACGCTAGGTCCAAGGTGTATATTCCTGGACTTATTCGGGCAGTCTGCACAGCCTTTGTGATTGAGGACGAAGTTCCCCCAGCTGCTAAATCCAAGTATGCCTTTTTTAAGGATGTGAAGGGTGACGCCACAGTCTTTCCTCTTTCGGGTCAGTTAGTGGACCATTTAGAGGAGACGTGGAAACAGCCTGGCAAGCGATACCAGCCGCAGAGGCGCCTGGTGGTGGCTTATCCGTTCGCGGATAATTATTTTGCTAAGTGGGAATCCCCTCCACAGGTGGATTCTCATGTGACACGTCTTGTCCGTAGTGCCACATTGCCGATGCCATCCATGTCCTCCCTTAAGGATGCTACGGACCGCAAGGTGGAGATCTGCCTGAAGTCCGCTTATTCCCTTGCGGGGGGGCAGCGCGGTCGGCTATGGCCATTTGCTGGGTTGCCAGAGCGATGGGGTGCTGGGCGGATTCATTGGAGGCGTCCTTTGATTCCGACTGTCCGGCCGAACAGACGGAGTTGATTGGTAATCTCCGTGATTCGGCCACTTATACCAACGAGGCGGCCTTAGACATTAGTACCCTGGTGTCTCGAATCTCTTCAGCAGCGGTGGCTGCTCGTCGCACCTTGTGGTTGCGATCCTGGAAGGCGGACGCTGATTCCAAAAAGGGTTTGGAGGCGTTGCCCTTTAACGGAGAAGTTCTCTTCGGTACAGATCTGGGCAAGATTGTGGCCACGCTGGCGGCAGCCAAATCGGCATGTCTCCCGTCGGCCGCTGTTCCTTCCGGTTCAGGACAATCGTCCTTTCGGTCTTATAGGGCCCAGGGCAGGCCCAAACCACAGTCTTTTCCCCGACAGGCTGGTCCTAAGAAATCGGCCAAGCCCCGGAAGCAGGCATGGAGTACCAGACATCCGGCCCCTCAGCCAGATGACAAGCCTGCGGCCTGACGATCCGGGCCTCCCTTTGGGGGATCCCAAAGTGGAAGGCCGCCTGCTGCAGTTCGTCCGGTGTTGGTCGGTCACCACAACAGACACTTGGGTTCTCGAGGTGGTCTCCCACGGGTACGCCCTCTCTTTCCGGCACAGACCCCCGGCTCGATTTTTCACCACGGGTCTACCATCAGACCGGAACAAGGCCACGGAGCTGCGGAAGGTCTTGCACACTATGCTCCAGGCTGGAGTTATAGTGCCTGTTCCATTCTCCCAGAGGGGCCAGGGTTTCTATTCCAATCTCTTTTTGGTACAGAAACCCAATGGGTCATATCGTCCGATTCTCAACCTCAAAGCTCTCAACAGGTCTTTGTGGGTGCCGAAGTTTCGGATGGAGACCCTACGGTCCATCATTCTGGCGCTGGAACCTGGGGACTACATGATGTCATTGGACATACAGGACACTTACCTGCATGTCCCTATTCTTTTGTGCCATCAACAGTTCCTCAGGTTTGCAATCCGCAGCGACCACTTTCAGTTTCGGGCATTACCTTTTGGCCTGGCGACAGCACCGCGTGTGTTCACCAAGGTGATGGCGGTCATGGCGGCTTCTCTGCGGCTGCAGGGAGTCCGCATGTTGCCGTACTTGGACGACCTTTTATTAGTGGCAGGATCTCCGGAGCTCCCTCTGCACCACGTGGACCTGACCATTGCGCTACTGCAACGGCACGGCTGGTTAATAAACTGGCAGAAGTCCACACTAATCCCGTCTCGGCGGATTCTGCACCTCGGAGCCTTATTGGACTCGGGACAGCAAAGGATCTTTGTGACGGGGAAAAGGTCTCTGCTTTACAGTCGAGGGTGCGCAGTTGTCTGCACAGCCGCCGGGTGTCTCTACACTCGGCGATGAGGTTACTGGGCTCCATGGTGTCGGTGTTCGACATGGTGGAATATGCCCAGTTTCACTCCAGACCTCTGCAGCACCTGATCCTGTCCAAGTGGAACGGGCTGCCTCAGTCTATAAAGTCCCAGACGATAGTGCTAACCCCAGAGGTTCGCCTGTCCCTTGCCTGGTGGTTGCAGACGACCCATCTCAGCAAGGGACGTCCGTTCTGGGTACCAAATTGGGTCTTGTTGACAACGGACGCCAGTCTTCGGGGCTGGGGAGCAGTTTCGGGTCCACACTTGTTCCAGGGCAGGTGGACTCTGACAGAAGCGGAGCTTCCAATAAATATCTTGGAACTCCGTGCGGTCTTCAATGCCCTCCAGCAGGCACATCGGGTTCTCCAGGGTCGCCCAGTGGAGGACCAGTCAGACAACGCTACCACCGTGGCCTACATAAACCGGCAAGGAGGGACCCGAAGTCGGGCGGCTCTCGTAGAGGTGTCTCGGATCCTGGTATGGGCGGAGCGCAATCTTCCGGCCATATCAGCGGTCTTCATCCCGGGAGTGCTAAATTGGGAGGCTGACTTTCTCAGTCGCCAGGACGTTCATCCGGGGGAATGGTCCTTGCACCCGGACGTTTTTCAACTACTGGTGGACAAGTGGGGTCTTCCAGAGATCGACCTCATGGCGTCCCGGCACAACAACAAGTTGCCGGTGTACGGGTCTCACACGAGACGAAGAGGCGTCTCTGGTGGATGCTCTGTCCGTCCGGTGGACGTTCCGGTTCGCTTACCTGTTTCCTCCGGTTTCCCTTCTTCCACGGGTAATCCGGAAATTCAAACAGGAAGGAGGGACGCTCCTGTTGATAGCTCCCGCGTGGCCCAGACGGCACTGGTTCTCAGACCTTCAGGGTCTGTCCGTTAACAGTACTCTGCGGTTGCCGCTACGACCGGACCTTCTGTCGCAGGGTCCTTGTCTTCACCCGGACCTGACTCGGCTGTCTTTGACGGCGTGGCTGTTGAGACAGCCATGTTGAGGTCCAGGGGGTTTTCCAGCTCTGTAGTGCGTACCATGTTACGAGCTCGGAAACCGTCTTCCGCGAGGATATACCATCGCATGTGGCATACGTTCTTCCAGTGGTGTCGACCGAGAGGTTATGCACTGCGGGAGTTTCGTCTGTCTCGGATACTCGCCTTCCTACAAGCGGGATTAGATCATGGGCTTTGCCTTGCTTCTTTGAAGGTACAGGTTTCGGCCCTGTCTGTCTGGTTTCACCGTAGGATTGCTACAATCCCGGATGTGCGCACCTTTATGCAAGGTGTTCTCCGCATTCAGCCGCCCTTTGTTCCACCTGTGGCACCTTGGGATTTGGCTGTGGTCCTGAGGGCTCTCCAGGGACCGCCGTTTGAACCACTGGGCTCAGTGGATCTTAAATGGCTAACAGCTAAGACTGTTTTCCTTCTGGCCATTGCTTCGGCCAGACGTGTTTCTGATTTAGGGGCTCTTTCTTGTAGACCCCCTTTCTTGATTTTTCATGGGAACAGGGCAGTGCTCCGCACTCGGCCTGAATTTCTTCCCAAAGTTGTTTCCCAGTTTCATGTTAACGAGGAAATAGTTTTTCCGGCCTTTAACTCACCTGGCCTTTCAGTGAGTGAGGCCACTTTGGATGTTGTGCGGGCCTTAAGGACTTATGTTGACCGCACTTGTTCGTTTAGGAAGTCGGACGCCTTGTTTATCCTCTATGGCTTCCGTAAAAAGGGTTGGCCTGCTTCAAAGCAAACTTTGGCAGCCTGGATCCGATTTCTGAAGCTTATCTTCATGAAGGTCTGCCGGTTCCTCCTTCTTTGAAGGCTCATTCCACTAGGTCTGTGGGTCCTTCATGGGCAGCTCGACGTGGTGCCTCTGCAGTCCAGATCTGCAAGGCTGCTACGTGGTCCTCTGTCCATACCTTCGTGAGGTATTACTGGTTTGACACCTTCGTCTCTCAGGATGCTTCCTTCGGGTGGCGGATTCTCCTTTCAGCACAGTAGCATCCCCACCCTTAAAGGATACTGCTTTGGGACATCCCCAAGGTATCCTGTGGATACCCTATGGACCCTGAAGTAGAAAATATGAGATATGGTAAGAACTTACCTTTGTTATCTCTATTTCTACGAAGTCCATAGGGTTCCACAGGACTCCCGCCCTGTCGCACCTGTGCTGCAGATGGGCTTTGTTCTGGTCACCGGTTTTTCCATCTCCCTCTGGTGAGAGTGTGATTCTTGTGTGTATCCAGATCTTCTTTTTCTCTCTTCCTTCTCCTCCTCCGGCCTATGGCTTGGTAACTAACTGAGGTGCCTTGGCTCGGGGGCGGGGTATAGGAGGGGGACCCTAGTGCATCCTGGGAGGCTGAAAGCTTAACTCTATGGTGCCCGATGACTGACGTCACACCTATACCCCAAGGTATCCTGTGGAACCCTATGGACTTCGTAGAAATAGAGATAACAAAGGTAAGTTCTTACCATATCTCATATTTTTTATCTGCGGAATCTTTCAGAGAAGAAGCCGATGGAATAGGCAATGTAGCTTTTCTGATTAGATGCGTTACATGAGCATCCACAGTAGTAGGTACCTCCCACTTAGCGCATACTGATGGTGGGAATGGGTACAATGATTTTATTCTCTTATCAACATAAAATCACTTATCAGGGTTTCCCATGCCTCCTCAATAAGCTCAGCGAGCTGTTCAGACTCAGGAAATACTGTTTTGACCACCTTTTGGGGTGATTAAACATTATAGGCTTCTTACTATGAGTTGGTTCATCATCCTGAATATCTAGGACTGATCTAACCACCCTCACCAAAGTAGTAACATCCACAGTAGATGGATGATCTTCCTCTCCAGAAGTAAATCCTGGAGAGGAATCCTGTGCATCATCAGGCTCCTCTGATGATGTGTCTGAATCCATATGTTGAACAGGCTAAGATAAAGACAACTTAATAGACCGGTAGTGACTAAAGCACCTAAAATTATCAACATTAGCTGGCACCATACTCTGAATAGAATGGCTATCAGCATCATTTATAGAGGAATGCCCATGAGGTGAAAACATATGTGGACACCCCATCCAGGCATCGCTGGAGTAGCCAAATGATCCACCACCTGCATCATAACCTGGGACAAATAAGCAACCCAAGATGGCTCTTGTCCAACAACAGGTAAACTGGACTGGTGAGGTGGCTCTTTAAAACAGACAGCACGCAAACCTTCCTTAATGTTCTGTTAGGGCACATATGCTTTACATGATCCACATGAAACCAACACAGGTGGCTTTCCCTCCTGTTTCCCTTTATCTTTTGACATGTTTAAAGTAAAGGCAACCACTGCAAAGTAATGTGACAGCCTTCACCAATTCTAAATGAATGTGAAGCACTCAGAAAGAAATAACTGTGACAGTTAAAATTGACAGATAGAAAAAAATCATAGTCAGCAGCTAACAAGCAGTCACATACAATGCATATGTAATATAATAACAATGTGCTCAAAATCAACTACAGCAACGCAAAGTAATAGTAGAATATAGAAGACCATATACCTTAACCAAGGGAGAAGTATACAGGGAGACTGACCCAGACCTTCCTGAGACTAACCGCTACCAGGTACACTCCGTGGGCCGTGAGCGTCTCATACACGTGGAGGGTAGGCGGAGCAACCCAGACAAAACCTCTTCATCAGGACTGCGTCTGGGTCAGGGAAGGATCACCGGGGGAGCGCCTACCTCCACTAAGCTGCATTAACCAACTGGGGATGCTGGCCTCGTGGTAGCAGATTTGCGTCTGTTGACTATCCCGAGCATCAGATGATAAGGCCCTGGCTGGTGTAGTAAGGATGCGGATAATCCCTGGTACTTACAGCAGTGGCTTCTGGTGCATCTCTACACCAGAAGCAAGGACTGAAGCGCGCGATTCTCCGCAAGCGAGGAATCGCCTTACCAGACATCTCCGAGCATCCAGTGCAGTACAGATCGCAGTATTGCTGCTAGCTAAGCTCAACCACGACCCGACAAAATCACCAGCACAATTACTGATGTTGTGGCCCACGGAGATAGATGGAGTCACAGCCCATGCGTCTTAATACAGTACTGCCAACTCAAGAAAACATAAAGTAAAATAAATCATTAAATGAAAGCTTAGGACTGCTGAAGCAGTCCCCTATATAAAAGGTGTGCCTGAATCCTGCCACACCAAATGAAAAAACTGAATCCCTATGGCTAGGGGCGGGGTATATATGGAGGAGGACCCGGGGCATTCTGGGAGCCAAAGTTCTTAACTGTTTGGTGCCTGGTCTTCTAACCATAATATCCCCATGGTATCCCTGTGGACCCCTATGGACCGCGAAGAAGAAAGCTGCTTCTGCTGCTGTTGACAGTGGGGAGGAAATGATGGTATAAGTGAGGAAAGGAAAAGCACATGAGGGAAAAGGGCCCTGCTCATGAGAGCGTACAGTCTAAAGGGGAGGGGCAGACAGACAAGGGTGACACAGAGGTTAAAGGCAGTTGTCAAGGAACATGTGGCAGTGGGTTAGAGTGGGAGCTGGTGCCTAATTGCCATGACCAGGGCTGTGAGGGTCAGCAGCATTTACCTGTCCGGACACTTTGCCGGGGTGCAGGCACATGGAGGTCCGCGCTGCATGCTACAGAGGTCTGGAGGCATAGTGTCCTGGCTGCTAGTGTGAGTGATACACACCTTGGCAGGGCTGCAGGGCGACATGGGCGCCACCATCTTGGATTGGGTCAGGAGACTCCTTTCGGCCAATCCAGTCAAAGCATTCCTGGGAGCCCTAGCAACCGTTGTCATTTCCTCCGGGTACTTAAGAGCTGAACTGCAGTTCTTCTGTGCTAGTGCAATGTTACTCCCAGCCTAGCTGGGTGTTAGTTCTCTGAGCTCCTTAACCTACCTTGCTCCTGCTGAGTCTCACATATTTGCTATTGCTCCAGGTTCCAGCCTCCTAGACGCTCTGCATACAAGCAGTGCTACTCCCTACTACCACCCCTAGAGGGAGCCCTGCTTAAAGCTATTCTGACAGTCTGTGCTCCTCCCAAACTTTCCAGTGACCTGTTGTGTGTATCCGCAGTCCGTTCCAGGTGTATCTCTCCATCAGTATCACTTCTCCTTCAGTGGGCCATCCATGAGCAACACACATCTCAGACCAGTGTCCTTTCAATATCAGACGTCTGCCCTTATAACCTCTCCTAGATCCACCCCAGGTTCATCCGCACAAGTACGTAATCCTCCTGTGACACTAATTTAGCATCAGGATATCAGAACACTACTATTCATTGTGCAGATTTTTTAATGAAATGGCTGAGGGTACCAGGTACAGCACCTCTTATAAATTTGGAATGACTTATGGAAAACAACTGATAAAAATCTATGTAGGGACAAAATATATGTTTCAAAAATGATGCAAGCAAGGGAAAAGGGCAATTACCACTAGAAGACAAAACTACAGATAAAACAGAAAAACTGTTGGGCTTCTTCCCATGTACTGTAGCTGTGATAAAGAACAAAATAAAACACCACATATGTAAATGGTCTTAATGTTCAATAATTTTCAAAAATATACATTTTCAAAAATAGGCCATTACAGCCATTGCCAAAAGTTTTGAGAATGACACAAGTATTGGTTTTCACAAAGTTTGCTGCTTCAGTGTTTTTAGACCTTTTTGTCAGATGTTACTATGGTATACTGAAGTAATATTACAAGCATTTCATAAGTGTCAAAGGCTTTTATTGACAATTACATTAAGTTTATGCAAAGAGTCAATATTTGCAGTGTTGACCCTTCTTTTTCAAGACCTCTGCAATTCGCCCTGGCATGCAGTCAATCAATTTCTGCGCCACATACTGGCTGATGGCCGCCCATTCTTGCCTAATCAATGCATGGAGTTTGTCAGAATTTGTGGGTTTTTGTTTGTCCACCGCCTCTTGAGGAATGACCACTAGTTCTCAATGGGGTTAAGGTCTGGGAAGTTTCCTGGCCATGGACCCAAAATTTTGATGTTTTGTTCCCTGAGCAACTTAGTTATCACTTTTGCCTTATGGCAAGGTGCTCCATCATGCTGGAAAAGGCATTGTTTGTCACCAAACTGCTCTTGGATGGTTGGGAGAAGTTGCTTTTGGAGGATGTTTTGGTGTTCTTAGCCAAAATTGTGAGTGATCCAAACTCCCTTGACTATGAAGCAACCCCACACATGAATGGTCTCAGGATGCTTTTCTATTGGCATGACACAGGACAAAGACTTTTGGAGGATGGCCTGGCATCAAGAAGGGCAGCAAAGGAGCCATTTCTCTCCAGGAAAAACATCAGGGACAGACTGATTTTGTTCAAAAGGTACAGGGATTGGACTGCTGAGGACTGGGGTAAAGTTAATTTATTGAATCCCCTTTCGGATTGTTTTGGGCATCTGGAAAAACACTTGCCCGGAGAAGGGAAGATGAGCGCTACCATCAGTCCTGTGTCATGCCAACAGTAAAGCATCCTGAGACCATTCATGTGTGGGGTTGCTTATCAGCCAAGGGAGTGGGGCTCACTCACAATTTTGCCTAAGAAAACAGCTATGAATAAAGAAAGGTACCAAAACCATAACCGCAATTTGTCACCTGTACCGAGAAATTTGAAAAAGTTATTCTTTGTATAGAAAATGCCTGTTACAAGACCGGCATGACTTGTCACTTTCCGACACTGCGGGCATCGCTTCCACTGCTTCAGCCTGCCATGCGAGAACTGCACCACCGGTTTCTAGGCAACCTGGATGCCTTATGACATCACACATTACTGGGAACACTTGCCGGCTATAGCGTCTCTGTACATGCCTTTCTGGTTCCTGTTGCTTTACTCAGCGGTTCCTGTGAGTTTTCCCAGCTTTGCTGCATGGTCCATGTGTTTACCAGAACCAGTTGTTTAAGGTGGATTTCCTCTTTCCAGCTTCCACATTGCCATCACCTCCAGCTCTCAAAGCCACATCGCATCACTGGCTCTCAAGCCACACTACCGGCACTTAGCCGCACATCCAGCTCTCAAAGCTACATTGCATCACTGGCTCTCAAGCCACACTACCAGCACTTAGCCGCACCTCTGGCTCTCAAAGCCACATCGCATCACTGGCTCTCAAGCCACACTACTGGCACTTAGCCGCACCTCAGTCTCTCAAAGCCACATCACATCACTGACTCTCAAGCCACACTACCAGCACTTAGCCGCACCTCTGGCTGTCAAAGCCACATCACATCACTGGCTCTCAGCCGTACCTCTGGCTCTCAAAGCCACATCGCATCACTGGCTCTCAAGCCACACTACCGGCATTCAGTTGCACCTCCGACTCTCAAAGCCATTTAATCTCTTCGGCTCTCTAGCCACTCCATTGGCTCTCAGCCACATCACCGACTCACTAAGCTGCACCACCGGCTTTTAGCCACACCACCTCAGTCACCGTATTGCATCACCTCTGGTGATACCAGCTGCATCCTAATCTTCAGATGGACTAACTGTGCTTCAGTCTCTGGCTCTTTAGCTGTCACATTTAACTCCAGTCCTCCTAGGGAATCCGTGTACACTACTACTATCCTGAGTGTAAGTCCAGGCGGCCGCCTAAGTAGCGGTGACCAAAATCTTTTCTAGGGGAACAGCGGGTGGTTGTTAGTGGTGGAAAACCTCATTCTTTGGGTTCTAGGGGTTTACACGGGGTACCCTAGGTAGCCATAACAATGCCATTGCACCAACTATCCACTTAATTACAGATATGTGAACTAGCTGTGCTGGTTGAACCAAAGATTATATGACTGACAGCCCACTGAGTGGGTGTATGGCCTTCAGCATCAGCATTATCTAATACACAATGCCATGTAATTCACATGATGGCTACTCTCTGTATCACTGGCATACCATTTTCAATCTGTTTTACAAACACAGGAATGTGATATGAAAGTGTCTTCCCTCTCTAAGACTCTTCTGCAGATTTGTCATATCCGATAACATAAATATCATGGTACGCACATTACAGCTGGGTCAATATAAACATGTACCATGTTTTGCACATGCAATAAACTTGGTAGTTCAGAATTTCATAAAAAATGACAGTTCTGTGCAGGTTATGCTGGCTATGGCCCATAAAATTTCAGGGTATTTTTGGCATTCTTCTGCGCCAATCTTGTCCAACGGTATGATTGTGTGTTATTTGGAAGTTCTCCTCCACATAGGGAATTTCCTCAGTGATGTAACCTAAGAAAATGAACACAAAAAGATGGTATGAGTATGAGCCTCACAGAAATAAAATAGCTCAGCTATACATGTATCACCAAAATATTATGGATGGTAACACCGTGTCTCACACCCAGTGTTCTCATGCAAAAAAATGTAAATTATATTCTGCTCACATCTTCTTACATATGCATATGTGATAATCCTCATATAAAGGTATCTTTATCCCATAGGAGTGGTATAACGAAACTCTCAGAAATGTGACCAAAACTTGAACCACAATGCTTACACGGTGTCTTACATCAATGAGTGTAGTAATCCTCATATAAAGGTATCTTTAAGTCCTTAATGTGTCGAAGGGACTATTTCATACGTGATGAAAATTATGATAAATGGCAAAAAAATGCTCACATTAATCCTTACATCAATACAGCTAAATACGCTCTCATAAAGGTATCTTTGAGTCCTGGGTAATAGTCCAGCTCACCGATTAATATAATTAAACACAAAGAAACTTCTCATGGTGCAGTATAATAACACAAGAAGTTTATTAAAACAATATAATAAGAATTAAAAAAAAAAGGGGGTTGGCCTCGTACCAGATAGTATATGCAGATCACACAGAAACAATAAGCAGCTACAGAGCCCGGGTACTTCAAAAGCCGCAATGGTCCTTGATCGTCTGGTCATAAGATGGAATAGGCGTCCCCTTAGCACTCCTCCAACATGTTTCGACACAAGTGTGTGTCTTTTTCACTTTTTCTTTTTAAGGGGACGCCTATTCTGCTCCAACTTTGTGATGCCTTTAACCAGTGCCTTTCACCAGTTATGGTAGTGGAGCTGCAGACCTTGCTTGAAATTTGGCCTAAAACTACCTCATATTTCACACAAGTCCTAAAAGTAGATACAGAGAACCAAATATTGAGGAAAATGATCCATTATTACATATATGTGAGTGGCAAAAGTATGTGAACCTTTAGGTTTAGCAGATATTTTGAAGGTGAAATTATAGTCAGGTATTTTCAATCTATGGAATGACAATCAGGTGTGAGTGGACAACCTGTCTTTTTAAAAGAATATGGATCTATCAAAGTCTGTTCTTCACAAAACATGTTTGTGGAAGTGTATCATTCCATGAATAAAGGATATTTCTAAGGACCTCAGAAGAAGAGTTGTTGATGCTCATCAGGCTGGAAAAGGTTACAAAAACATCTCTAAAGAGTTTGGACTCCACCAATCAACAGACAGATTGTGTACAAATGGAGGAAATTCCAGACTATTATAATCCTCCCCAGGAGTGGTCGACCAACAAAGATCATGCTATGAGCAAGGCATCTAATAGTTTGCAAAGTCACAAAGGAACCCAAAGTGATCTTTAAGCAACTGAAGGCCTTTCTCACATTAGCTAATGTTAATGTTCATGAGCCAACCATCAGGTGGACACTGAACAACAATGGTGTACATGGCAGGATTGCAAGGAGAAAGCTGCTGGTCTCCAAAAAAAACATTGCTGCCCATCTGCAGTTTGTTAAAGATCACCTGTAAAAGCCAGAAGGCTATTGGAACAATGTTTTGTGGACAGATGAGTCCAAAATAGAGTTTTATTTTGTCTTGTATGAAAAGCGTTATTTTTGGAGAAAGGAGAACACTGCATTCCAGCATAAACACCTCATACCATCTCCGATAATTAACTCTCACCATTTTATTAGCAGTGACCGGTCAGTGATTGAGATAGATTGATGTCTCTACGCATTTCAACGCCTGTAATGCACTGATTTTTCCTTTTTTAATCAAAGATACAAATTTTTGCATTTTAAATCATAGATTGTACAATTTTTTATCCTCTACTTGGGACACACAATGGCATAATCATTAATTACATCAAATTACTGTGTTTATCTCCTTTGCTTTCAATTCTATTACGTATTCTATTTCTTTTTTCAAAACCCAATTACTATTTTATAGTTTATTAACAAAAAACACATTACATTTATACTTATATAAAATAAAGGTGGGGGGGGGAAAGGACTCCAATGGCCATAATACCAACAATAGAGATAAAACACAGGATCCGTGGTAATCTTTCTCTAATAATTTTAGCTAACTATTAGTGTAGTACCTCATTTTAGAGTAGATAAGGACATAGAGCATATATATACGGTTACAGGACTTTCTTCGGGCTGCACCCACTCTTTGGAATGCATACCACACACACTAAGACTTACCTCTAGTCTTCAATCCTTCAAGCGTTCCCTGAAAACTCACCTCTTCAGACAAGCTTATCAGATTCCAGAACTGACCACATAACCTTCACAGCTTCCATGTCTTATTACATCCCCTCTCACAGTCCACACATAATCTCACATATTGTCTTTCTTTCACATACTCCTGACATTTTGCCGACATTCCTGTGTGACTGGATCATGCAGCCCACCAAGAAACTCTGCATTCTGGCTGGACCAAACTGCAATATGTAGCACCTATCCTTGTGTATCAATGCCTATTTCCCTATAGATTGTAAGCTTGCAAGCAGGGCCCTCTTACCTCTATGTCTGTCTGTTATTACCCTGTTTTGTTCTATCAATGTTTCCAATTGTAAAGCGCAACGGAATATGCTGTGCTATATAAGAAACTGTTAATAAATAAATTAATAAATATATATATATATATATATATATATATATATATATCGATCTATATATATATATACAGTATATATAGTAATAAACAGATACATACTATAATGAATAGATAAAACCAATTAAATTGTTCATTATTATTTTTAATTTTCATTCTATTTTATTTAGTTAATTAGTATTCCATATAATTTATAATTGCTGCTCCTTCCCACAGTAGAATACTAGTCTAATAAATAAGGCTACATCTGCAAAATGTACATGCATAATTAATGATATACTGTATGTGCTAACCTACAATGAAACACGTGTACATATAGGATACATATGGGTTTTAAAGAGGCAGGGGTAAAAAGTAGGAAGTAAGGGGGAGGGTGATAAATACAATGTGGGGTCTCCCAACCAAAATGAGACGTTCTAGCATGCTCCGGCAAGGATAGTATAATAATAGTAATTTTTAAAAATAGTCACTCCCCCACACCCTTGTTCACTCATTTATGACATCAGCTTATGTCATAGAGCGCCATATGCACTTGTACTTCACTCATAGTAAATGGGGCTTATTATCTCAGGGTAATGAGGAGCAATCCTTGTGGACACCACGCAGTTAGAGGTAAATTGGTGGTAGAGTAGCTCATGAACCAGTGGTGGATAAGGACTAGGCAAAGTATATAAAAGGCAATCAGAGGTCAGGGGATGGCAGAGGAAAAAGGGAACATCCAGTACCCAACCGGAGGTGAAAACAGGAAACAATCTGAACCAAATATAGTAAAAAAGAAACATAGCCAAGACAGTGCCAGTGATCGGAATGGGGTCCAGTTATTAGGCCGAGGGCAAGGCAGATAGTAAAAAACTAATTCTAAGCTGGTCTCAAGAGAGGGAGAGAGCAACAGGCTCCAATACACCCATCCATGGCTCAACAGCAAGTGTGCAATGGCACACACAGGTCCAGCACACTGGTGCAGAGCAAACTATCATTGGCACAGATGCACAAGAGAGGAGGCCTAATAAAGCCAATATTCAGAGGTGGACGCAGTGTGGATGCTGCACGTAGTTGGCCGATGTTGTTAGTCTGCGCCTGTATCTGAGTCACTGAGCACATGGGTCACTATTGTTACTGCTCAGAGACTCAGTAACTGGGAGGTAACAAGGGGGTGACTAAGCCAACATGGGTGCATCGCAGGCATTTCGCTGAAAGTGGCTGTGTCCAAAGAAGCACAGCTGCTCACACAGCCATACGGAGAAACTGCGCCTGCCATGGTACCGACCGATAGTGCGTCTTAAGATGCTCCGAGAAGGAATGCACCATCCCAGGATGCTGCAAGTGGGTGTCTATGTTTTTACAGAATCAGTTGCGGCATCAGCAGCTTATTAGCAAGAAACAGACGCGACTGTGGCAAAAAACTTAGCTGCGGCCGCATCTGTGTCATACTTCCCTACCTTTGTTGTCTCTTCCCCAGGAGATGCCCGGGGAGGAGAGGCAGGTGGGCTGCATCGGGGGCCAGGCCTGACGGGTTGCATCATTAAGCCCTGCCGCATTCACGGTAAATTGACATGGTTGGCAGTATAGTGCTCACAAGTGGGTCGATGGTCGGCCAGTGCTCACTCACGGCATACGCAATGCGCGTTTTTCGAGCCCTGGAGTGAGTGAGAACTTCACTCGCTCCGGGGCTCGCTACAAAACGGGGCGACTGTGGATGTTGATCGACAGCTCGCCCCGTTTTGTAGGCGGGGAGGGGGGTGGCTGGACAAACGGAGGCGTTCCCGAAGGAATGCCTGCCGTTTGTGGGTGGCCCTACTGAATCATTCGTGATGTCAGTAGTGAACTTCCTGCAGGAAGTTCACTCTGGCTTGCGGGAACCGAGACCCTACCACAAGGGTCTCGTCGCAAGCCTGACGGTCATGATAATCGCGACCATCGCCAAGCCGCTCACAAAAGCTGTGGGTGGTCACCCACAGCTATGCGAGCAGTCTGGAGGCTGATTTTTTTTTTTAAAATCTGCACTGATTCAGAGCAAGCAAATAGCGAGCGCCTCTGAATCAGGCCCTTAGACCCTGCAGAACCCTTGTGGATCCATAAAAATAAAGGATAATAATAATAATGACAAAGTTTAATAAATCTTGCAGTCAACCCAAAGTCTATGAAGAGATGACATTTACAAGAATAAACAATTTTTTTTACATATGTTGCATCTTCATAAGTTAATGAAATAATATTATTATTTGATCTGTAATTATTATTATGTGATCTGTAATTTTTCTACCAAATCTGCCTTTTACAATACAGAAAGCTTCTTACTTGAAAGAAATAAATAGTGTATATGCCTATAGATATATCAGTCCCCAAATAGTTATGTGATCCTAATGTTACAGTTCATTATGTCATGACCAGGGTTTCTCTGCATGGTGGTCGACGGGTAATACCTGTGAGGTTGCTGTGTGGGGGCCGTCTGGTGGTGGCACTGGTATTTAGCGAGGGGCATTGGCTTGCATGGTTCTGTGTGGGCACATTGTCACACTGGGCTGGTGAGGCCTGGCAGTGTGTCCGTTCCGCCCGGCATGGGCGCCACCATCTTGCCTCCGGCCAGGTGATTCAGTTGTCCAATCCTGGTGGGTCGTGTGCTCTCTCCGGCCAGTCACGGTGCGGCACTTGTTATTTAGGAAGGTCCAGAGCCTCCCTTCATTGCCAGTGCAACATGTTTCTCAGCGACAGCTGAGAGAGAGTTCCTGTGCTCATTACCTGCCTCCTTGGAAACGCTACCTAGCCTGCTACCTTACTGGCTTCAACCGCTGGACTTCCCTGCACCCTCCTTTTACCTTCCTCCTTCCTGAGTACCTGAGTCTGCTGTTATCCTGCACCTTGCCTCCACTTACACTCTGCTGGATTATATCTCCTCTGCCTGCATATCATTTCAGCTCACCATACCTGCATACTGGACTGTTTCCTGCCTGTCACTATCTGGACAGTCTCCCATTTGCTTCACTACAGTTCCCAAGTGCACTTCAGGGCTTTGCCTGGACTTTTACTTTTGCCATTCCCATGTCTACTAAACCACTCATTAAAAGTTCCACATTTTCATTTAAATCTGCTTCTGCATCTGCTGCTATCACCACCCCAGGTCCACAACAAAACCAGAATCTCACAGTTTGCACTGGCCCCATGGATCTGGCCACGGAACAGGAGTCTGGAGTGGATTTATTCTGGTGTATTGCAGGCCGTTTGGAAAACCTGGAAGCTATGCAGCACCAAATGGCTCAGTTTCTATAGGAGATGTCTAAACAACAAGATAATCTGCAAACCTCGTTATCCACCTCTGGGGTATCAGCAACTACACCTGTTTCTGTGCCTGGAAATACAGGGAACAGGGTATCCCCCCATTTACACCTTCCTATGCCAAGCAAATTTGATGGCAATCCTAAGCTCTGTCGTGGGTTCCTGAATCAGTGTGATATACACTTCACTTTACAGCCTGATAACTTTCCCACTGCAAGAACTAAAGTGGCATACATCGTGTCTCTGTTGTCCGGCCCGGCCCTGGATTGAGCTTCCCCACTCTGGGAGCGTTCAGATTCTTTGCTGGATAACTATGCAGACTTTGTGTCATCATTCAGGTGGATTTTTGACGAACCTGGATGCACTGTATCAGCATCATCCAGTATCATGACCCTGAGACAAGGAATCCATCCTGTCAGCCAATATGCTGTACAGTTTCAAATTTTGGCATCAGAGCTCAAGTAGAATGAGGAAGCCCTTACCTCAGCCTTTTGGCATGGACTTTTGGACGACTAAAGGATGATCTGGTCACTTGTGAGCTTCCCACTGACTTAAACGAGATGATTTCACTCTGCAACAAGATTGACCTATGCTTCAGAGAACGTCAGGCTGAAAAGCATAGAACTGACCGGCAAAGGATATCTACTCCTCCCTCGCCTACCCGTCCATCCCCTTCCCCTATGGATGAAGAGCCTATGCAGGTGAACCATACCCATCTCTACAAAGAGGAATGTCTGAGAAGGATACTAAAAAACCTCTGCCTATACTGTGGAGATTCGGGTCAACTGGTGGCCTCCTGCTCCCTTAAATTGGGAAACGCCCATTCCTAACTGATCCTGTGGACATCAAGTTAGGAGTTATGAGCCCATCCCCAAATACTAAAGAATTCATAATTATCTTATCTATAGATCTCAAGCCTAAACCTGTCTTTGTTACTGCTCTACTAGATTCTGGAGCAGCCGGAAATTTCATGACTTCCAGTTTAGTTGACAAACTACAGATTCCTTGTACATCTCTCAATCACGCGATTTCCCTGACCGCTGTAGATGGACGGCCTCTAGCTAAATGAGTGGTCACAAAAGAAACTCAACCAGTACTAGTCCGTATTGGAGCACTCCATTCCGAATCTTTAAAATTCTTTGTGAGACCTGAGGCTTCCCAAGAAATCATTTGAGGACTACCATGGTTACGCCAGAATAATCCCAGGAAAGATTGGTGTTCAATGCAAATTCTTTCATGGGGGGCTGACTGGCAGAAATCCTGTCTTCCCAAGATACGACCTGTAAGGAAAACAGTTTCATTAATATTTCCAGCAATTCCTAGGGAGTACCAGATGTTCACGGATGTTTTTTTCCAAACAACAGGCGAATGTCTTACCTCATCACAGAGAATAGGATTGTCCAATCGATCTGTTGCCTGACAAGATGTCACCTCGTGGTCGCACCTATCCTCTATCCTTGCCTGAGACCAAAGCTATGTCTGAATACATCCAGGAGAACCCAGCGAAAAGGATTTATTTGTCCCTCCACCTCTACTGCCAGAGCTGGGTTCTTTTTCGTCGGCAAGAAGGACGGTGGCTTAAGACCTTGTATAGACTACCGAGGCCTTAACGATATAACGGTCAAGAATCGATATCCACT
Source organism: Taudactylus pleione (assembly GCA_031769625.1). Classification (NCBI taxonomy): domain Eukaryota; kingdom Metazoa; phylum Chordata; class Amphibia; order Anura; family Myobatrachidae; genus Taudactylus; species Taudactylus pleione. The sequence continues at coordinate 342,876 of JAUIMM010000626.1, forward strand.
TCCATTGATCACAGAGTTGTTCAACAGGGTTAAGGGATCCATCATATTCTCAAAGTTAGATCTGAGAGGGGCCTATAATCTCATCCGTATTCGCGCAGGTGATGAATGGAAGACCGCCTTTGTCAGGACTGCGACTATTTCCAAAGTTCCTTTGTGGTCGTTGGAGGAGCTATCCTACTTGCTGGCATTCTTCACATACAGAGGATAGAGAGTTAAAGTGATCATCTGTTTCCAAGGTGTTGTCAGGTTGTGGGATTCCTAGATTGCTCATTATTTCAAACCTGATTCCATTTGGGTCACATGTTCTGAACTTCCTATAGATCACAGACCTCTAGTATAAAGCATGTTACTGTGTCTCAGTGTCTGTGCAACGTTACCTTCAGGTCTTTCTTGGACTCCTGCCAGATCCCTGCTGTGCCTGTGGGTTGCTGTGGACTTTACTATATCTCCGCTCATGTTCCAGCTAAACTTCTGATGCCAGTTACCAGCCACACTACAGAGCTCAGCATAGCCATTGCCTAAGTATTGCTTTCTGATCCACTGCTGTGGTTTCACCTTTTGCTGCACTATTTTCTTTGCCTATTGCCTCTCACTCCTGTGGACATCGAACCCATCTTCATTACAGTTGTCAACTGCACCATTACAGTTAGCATCACGGGTCTCAACCCCATTCCGGATTCTAGTCACGCCGCAGGGCTCAACCCTGTTCCGGAACCACACCGCTTGACAGGGCTCAACCCTGCTTCAACCTTCATTGCATCGTGGGGCTCAACCCTGCTCCAGATTCTAGTCACATTGCAGGGCTCAACCCCGTTCCGGAACCACACCGCTTCACAGGGATCAACCCTGCTTCAACCTTCATTGCATTGCGGGGCTCAACTCCGCTCCGGATTCTAGTTACAATGCAGGGCTCAACCCTACTCTGACCTCACCGCATCACAGGGCTCAACCCTGCTCCAACCTCAATGCATCCCAGGGCTCAACCCTGCTCCAATCTCACCGCATCTCAGGGCTCAACCCTGCTTCAACCTCCCAGCATCACAGGGCTCAACCCTGCTCTGATCTCACCGCATCACAGGGCTCAACCCTGCTTCAACCTCACAGCATCACAGGGCTCAACCCTGCTCCGTCTTTCATCGCTTCACAGGGCTCACTCTGCTCTGGATCTCCATCACTACAGGGTTCCACTCAGGTGAAGCTTCTCTATACCATCCTGAGATGTTAGCCTCATACTGGACTTCCCTACCATATTAACTTTTCTGTGTTAAAGCTATATGTTTTTTTTTATTTCCTATACTCGTTATTGCTTATGTGAACCTCAGTGTTGTTGAGACTTTATTTGAGACATTGCTATTATATTTCTCCTGTGAATAAATTCTATTTACTTTAATTCCGTGCTACCGAGATTTCATGAAAAGGTCATACCTAAAGCCACCCCAGTTTATTGTGCCTTGTAGGCCTGCCTCCTCCCAGGAGTCTCAAGTGTCGGCAGCCGTGACAGCCTTTAATACCAGAGAGGCCTGGCAGTGTGTCCGTTCCGCCCGGCATGGGCGCCACCATCTTGCCTCCGGCCAGGTGATTCAGTTGTCCAATCCTGGTGGGTCGTGTGCTCTCTCCGGCCAGTCACGGTGCGGCACTTGTTATTTAGGAAGGTCCAGAGCCTCCCTTCATTGCCAGTGCAACATGTTTCTCAGCGACAGCTGAGAGAGAGTTCCTGTGCTCATTACCTGCCTCCTTGGAAACGCTACCTAGCCTGCTACCTTACTGGCTTCAACCGCTGGACTTCCCTGCACCCTCCTTTTACCTTCCTCCTTCCTGAGTACCTGAGTCTGCTGTTATCCTGCACCTTGCCTCCACTTACACTCTGCTGGATTATATCTCCTCTGCCTGCATATCATTTCAGCTCACCATACCTGCATACTGGACTGTTTCCTGCCTGTCACTATCTGGACAGTCTCCCATTTGCTTCACTACAGTTCCCAAGTGCACTTCAGGGCTTTGCCTGGACTTTTACTTTTGCCATTCCCATGTCTACTAAACCACTCATTAAAAGTTCCACATTTTCATTTAAATCTGCTTCTGCATCTGCTGCTATCACCACCCCAGGTCCACAACAAAACCAGAATCTCACAGTTTGCACTGGCCCCATGGATCTGGCCACGGAACAGGAGTCTGGAGTGGATTTATTCTGGTGTATTGCAGGCCGTTTGGAAAACCTGGAAGCTATGCAGCACCAAATGGCTCAGTTTCTATAGGAGATGTCTAAACAACAAGATAATCTGCAAACCTCGTTATCCACCTCTGGGGTATCAGCAACTACACCTGTTTCTGTGCCTGGAAATACAGGGAACAGGGTATCCCCCCATTTACACCTTCCTATGCCAAGCAAATTTGATGGCAATCCTAAGCTCTGTCGTGGGTTCCTGAATCAGTGTGATATACACTTCACTTTACAGCCTGATAACTTTCCCACTGCAAGAACTAAAGTGGCATACATCGTGTCTCTGTTGTCCGGCCCGGCCCTGGATTGAGCTTCCCCACTCTGGGAGCGTTCAGATTCTTTGCTGGATAACTATGCAGACTTTGTGTCATCATTCAGGTGGATTTTTGACGAACCTGGATGCACTGTATCAGCATCATCCAGTATCATGACCCTGAGACAAGGAATCCATCCTGTCAGCCAATATGCTGTACAGTTTCAAATTTTGGCATCAGAGCTCAAGTAGAATGAGGAAGCCCTTACCTCAGCCTTTTGGCATGGACTTTTGGACGACTAAAGGATGATCTGGTCACTTGTGAGCTTCCCACTGACTTAAACGAGATGATTTCACTCTGCAACAAGATTGACCTATGCTTCAGAGAACGTCAGGCTGAAAAGCATAGAACTGACCGGCAAAGGATATCTACTCCTCCCTCGCCTACCCGTCCATCCCCTTCCCCTATGGATGAAGAGCCTATGCAGGTGAACCATACCCATCTCTACAAAGAGGAATGTCTGAGAAGGATACTAAAAAACCTCTGCCTATACTGTGGAGATTCGGGTCAACTGGTGGCCTCCTGCTCCCTTAAATTGGGAAACGCCCATTCCTAACTGATCCTGTGGACATCAAGTTAGGAGTTATGAGCCCATCCCCAAATACTAAAGAATTCATAATTATCTTATCTATAGATCTCAAGCCTAAACCTGTCTTTGTTACTGCTCTACTAGATTCTGGAGCAGCCGGAAATTTCATGACTTCCAGTTTAGTTGACAAACTACAGATTCCTTGTACATCTCTCAATCACGCGATTTCCCTGACCGCTGTAGATGGACGGCCTCTAGCTAAATGAGTGGTCACAAAAGAAACTCAACCAGTACTAGTCCGTATTGGAGCACTCCATTCCGAATCTTTAAAATTCTTTGTGAGACCTGAGGCTTCCCAAGAAATCATTTGAGGACTACCATGGTTACGCCAGAATAATCCCAGGAAAGATTGGTGTTCAATGCAAATTCTTTCATGGGGGGCTGACTGGCAGAAATCCTGTCTTCCCAAGATACGACCTGTAAGGAAAACAGTTTCATTAATATTTCCAGCAATTCCTAGGGAGTACCAGATGTTCACGGATGTTTTTTTCCAAACAACAGGCGAATGTCTTACCTCATCACAGAGAATAGGATTGTCCAATCGATCTGTTGCCTGACAAGATGTCACCTCGTGGTCGCACCTATCCTCTATCCTTGCCTGAGACCAAAGCTATGTCTGAATACATCCAGGAGAACCCAGCGAAAAGGATTTATTTGTCCCTCCACCTCTACTGCCAGAGCTGGGTTCTTTTTCGTCGGCAAGAAGGACGGTGGCTTAAGACCTTGTATAGACTACCGAGGCCTTAACGATATAACGGTCAAGAATCGATATCCACTTCCATTGATCACAGAGTTGTTCAACAGGGTTAAGGGATCCATCATATTCTCAAAGTTAGATCTGAGAGGGGCCTATAATCTCATCCGTATTCGCGCAGGTGATGAATGGAAGACCGCCTTTGTCAGGACTGCGACTATTTCCAAAGTTCCTTTGTGGTCGTTGGAGGAGCTATCCTACTTGCTGGCATTCTTCACATACAGAGGATAGAGAGTTAAAGTGATCATCTGTTTCCAAGGTGTTGTCAGGTTGTGGGATTCCTAGATTGCTCATTATTTCAAACCTGATTCCATTTGGGTCACATGTTCTGAACTTCCTATAGATCACAGACCTCTAGTATAAAGCATGTTACTGTGTCTCAGTGTCTGTGCAACGTTACCTTCAGGTCTTTCTTGGACTCCTGCCAGATCCCTGCTGTGCCTGTGGGTTGCTGTGGACTTTACTATATCTCCGCTCATGTTCCAGCTAAACTTCTGATGCCAGTTACCAGCCACACTACAGAGCTCAGCATAGCCATTGCCTAAGTATTGCTTTCTGATCCACTGCTGTGGTTTCACCTTTTGCTGCACTATTTTCTTTGCCTATTGCCTCTCACTCCTGTGGACATCGAACCCATCTTCATTACAGTTGTCAACTGCACCATTACAGTTAGCATCACGGGTCTCAACCCCATTCCGGATTCTAGTCACGCCGCAGGGCTCAACCCTGTTCCGGAACCACACCGCTTGACAGGGCTCAACCCTGCTTCAACCTTCATTGCATCGTGGGGCTCAACCCTGCTCCAGATTCTAGTCACATTGCAGGGCTCAACCCCGTTCCGGAACCACACCGCTTCACAGGGATCAACCCTGCTTCAACCTTCATTGCATTGTGGGGCTCAACTCCGCTCCGGATTCTAGTTACAATGCAGGGCTCAACCCTACTCTGACCTCACCGCATCACAGGGCTCAACCCTGCTCCAACCTCAATGCATCCCAGGGCTCAACCCTGCTCCAATCTCACCGCATCTCAGGGCTCAACCCTGCTTCAACCTCCCAGCATCACAGGGCTCAACCCTGCTCTGATCTCACCGCATCACAGGGCTCAACCCTGCTTCAACCTCACAGCATCACAGGGCTCAACCCTGCTCCGTCTTTCATCGCTTCACAGGGCTCACTCTGCTCTGGATCTCCATCACTGCAGGGTTCCACCCAGGTGAAGCTTCTCTATACCATCCTGAGATGTTAGCCTCATACTGGACTTCCCTACCATATTAACTTTTCTGTGTTAAAGCTATATGTTTTTTTTTATTTCCTATACTCGTTATTGCTTATGTGAACCTCAGTGTTGTTGAGACTTTATTTGAGACATTGCTATTATATTTCTCCTGTGAATAAATTCTATTTACTTTAATTCCGTGCTACCGAGATTTCATGAAAAGGTCATACCTAAAGCCACCCCAGTTTATTGTGCCGTGTAGGCCTGCCTCCTCCCAGGAGTCTCAAGTGTCGGCAGCCGTGACAGCCTTTAATACCAGAGATGGACATTTTGAATACCTAGTGATGCCCTTTGGGTTGTGCAATGCACCTGCTGTCTTTCAGGGCTTTGTTAATTAAATTTTCCGGGACTTGTTATATGTCTCAGTTGTTGTCTATCTGGACGATATACTGATTTTTTCATCTTCTTTAGTGGAACATCATAACATGTGAAGGAAGTATTATCTCGTCTGAGGAAGAACCACCTCTATTGCAAATTGGAGAAATGTGTCTTTAGTGTACCCAGTGTGCCATTTCTTGGTTACGTCATCTCTGGCTCCAGTCTACAAATGGATCCCAGGAAGGTGCAGGCAATTTTGGATTGGTACCGACCTCAATCCTTGAAAGCCATCCAGAGACTGCTTGAGTTCGCCAACTACTATAGATGCTTTATCAAGGGATTTCGTCATTGATAGCTCCCATTACAGCCCTGACCCGTAAAGGCGCTAATCCTGCCCTACTGTCACCTGAGGCAGAAACAGCCTTCCAGCTTTTAAAACAAGCCTTTATTTCTGCTCCAAGTCTACGACAACCAGATCTGGATAGGCCTTTTTTATTGGAAGTGGATGTGTCATCAGAAGCTGTGCGAGCAGTCCTATCCCAGCATTATGAAGACAATTGAGTTCATCCCTGTGGATTTTTCTCCAAAAAATGTTCTCCTGCCGAAAGAGATTATGCTATAGGTGAACAAGAACTCTTGGCAGTGAAATTTGCATTAAAAGAGTGGAGATACGTGCTGGAAGGGGTAAATTTCCCCTCACTGTCTTCACTGACCATAGGAACCTCCTCTTCCTCAAGAATATCCAGTGTGTGAGCCCTCGTCTGGCCCAATGGGCAATATTCTTTGCTCATTTCCAGTTCACTCTGACCTTCCGATCTGGAGCCCTTAATCAGAAAGCGCATGCTCTGTCTAGATCCCTCCTCTGTGATGACAATTCGGAGATCCAACGTAATGTCCCTGTCTTGGAGTCAAGAGTGTTCACCACCATACAGTTACAGCATCCTACTGGGAAGACTTTTGTGGCCCCGGAGTTTAGGAAGAAGCTCCTCACCTGGGCTCATTCCTCTCACTTTGCAGGCCACGCAGGTACTTGGAAGACTCTGGAACTTTTAAAGAGAGGCTATTGGTGGCCATCAATGAAGGCTGATGTATTACAGTTTATTTCTTCATGTACCTCTTGTGCCCAGCATAAGTCTTCATGTCAAGCTCCAGCTGGTGAGTTGTTGCCATTACCTATCCCATCACGTCCTTGGATGCATCTCTCCATGAACTTCGTAATGGATCTACTGGGTTACACTACTATCTGGGTCGTAGTAGACCTATTTTCAAAAATGGTCCATTATGTACCTCTAAAGAAACTGCCTACTGCTCCTGACTTGGCTCATCTGTTCGTCCAACACATATTCCGTCTCCATGGTCCTCCTACCGATATAGTTTCTGATCATGGTGCTCAATTTGTAGCAAGATTTTGGAGAGCCCTATGTTCTGTTCTACAAGTAAAACTAAACTTCTCCACGGCTCATCTTCCACAAAGCAATCGATCCACAGAGAGGGTTAATCAAGACCTTGAGACCTTCCTGAGGATTTTTATGTCATCTTCTCAGGATAATTGGTCTGTATTGCTACCATGGGCTGAATTTGCACATAATGCCTCCTATCACTATTCTACAAACCAAACTCCGTTCCAAGTTGTTTACGGCCTTCATCCTCGGGTTCCTGAATTTCAAAGCCTGCCTGTTTTTGATGTACCAGCCGTGGAGGATACTGTACGGAGATTTGCATCTATTTGGACTCAAGTAAGTACTGACTTGCAGAAGGCGTCCTCTCGCTACAAACTCCAGGCAGATAAAAAACATAGGAAGGTGCCACGCATGCAAGTTGGAGACCAGGTCTGGTTGTCCACACAGAACCTGCGGCTCAGAGTACCATCGATGAAGTTTGCTCCATGTTTCATTGGACCCCTCTCCATCATAGAAATAATCAACCCTGTGGCTTATCGCCTTCAGTTGCCCTCTTATCTGAAAGTCCCCAATTCTTTTCATATTTCACTACTTAAACCCCTGGTGCTGAACAAATTCCGCAGAGTTCTCCCTGTTCCCCCTCGTATCCAGACTGAAAGAGGCATGGAGTTTGAGGTCTCCCAGATCCTGGATTCTTGTGTACGCAGAGGGCAATTGCAATACCTGTTGGACTGGAGGGGTTACGGCCCAGAGGAGTGCTGTTGGACCGATGCCAGCTGACATCCATGCTCCCGCACTCATCAAGAAGTTCCATGCTGCCCATCCTGAGAAGCCTGGTGAGTGTGCTGAGGCCACCCATAAGGGGGGGGGGTACTGTCACGACCAGGGTTTCTCGGCATGGTGGTCGACGGATAATACCTGTGAGGTCACTGTGGCGGGGGGCATCTGGTGGTGGTGCTGGTGTTTGGTGAGGGGCATTGGCTGTGCGTGGTTCTGTGCGGGCACATTGTCACTCTGGGCTGGTGAGGCCTAGCAGTGTTTCCGTTCCGCCCGGCATGGGTGCCACCATCTTGCCTCCGGCCAGGTGATTCAGTTGTCCAATCCTGGTGGGTCGTGTGCTCTCTCTGGCCAGTCACGGTGCGGCACTTGGTATTTAGGGAGGTCCAGAGCCTTCCTTCATTGCCAGTGCAACGTGTTTGTCAGAGACAGCTGAGAGAGAGTTCCTGTGCTCATTACCTGCCTCCTTGGAAACGCCACCTAGCCTGTTACCTTCCTGCATCAACCGCTGGACTTCCCTGCACCCTCCTTTTACCTTCCACCTGCCTGAGTACCTGAGTCTGCTGTCACCCTTCACCTTGCCTCCACTTACACTCTGCTGGATCACATCCCCACTGCCTGCATATCATTTAAGCTCACCATACCTGCATACTGGACTGTTTCCTGCCTATCACTCTCTTGACATTCTCCCATTTGCTTCACTACAGTTCCCAAGTGCACTTCAGTGATTTGCCCTGGACTTTTACTTTTGCCATATTCATGTCTACTAAACCACTCATTAAAAGTTCCACATTTTCATTTAAATCTGCTTCTGTGTCTGCTCCTATCACCACCCCGGGTCCACAACAAAACCAGAACCTCACACATTAAAATCTCCTTCATTAATGTATTTCTGTTTTGTGCCCTAGGGGTAAATTTACTGAGCTCTGTGTTGGCTCGAGTTTGCAATCATTGGAGTATTTTCCCATTTTTTACAAGTCAGGTATTTACTAAAGTCAAACTTGGGTGAGAATTCTTGAAACACTCTTAAAAACACGGGTGAAAACACAAATAGAAATGAGTACACCTTTGTCTGAACTAGGGATGTGCAGGCTCAGTTTTACTCGGATTTACTCGGTTCTTATCGCCACTTTACCGCAAATTCGGATTTATTATATTGGCTATCCAAAACACATGATAGGCGATAGCCAATAAAATGCCGTTTAAAGATCCGAGTAAATCCGAGTAAAACCGAACCCGCTCACCCCTAGACACAGTAGTACTTTTCATAGCCAGGAATACAACTCCGGAATTTACCAATAATCGTGATTATAATCACGGTTGTAATATAAGCAAATAAGGAGTGAAAGTAGAAGTTTCAAATAGACCCCATTCTGAGCAGTCTGTTTGGCAGAAACATACACAGACCAATGTGATCCGTGTATGTTTCTGCCTGTAATTAACTTTAAACGGCATTTTATTGGCTATCGCCTATCATGTGTTTTGGATAGCCAATATAATAAATCCGAATTTGCAGTAAAGTGGCGATAAGAACCGAGTAAATCCGAGTAAAACCGAACCCGCTCACCCCTAGTAATTATTCAAAGAAAGAGTTAATGAAAAAAATGATGTGGGGTTGCCCCCCCCCCACCCTCAGGCTCCTGAGCCAGTACTGGTTCTAAAAATACGGGGGGGGGGAATGTGTGAGCCATCCTGATTTTAAAAATAGGGGTAAAAATGGCGTGGGGTTCCATCACCGGACTCAAACTAGCTGGGGTATAATGCCACAGCCAGGGGACCCTCTCACCAGGCCACCCCGGCCAAAGCATTAATACCTCAATTAGTCAGACCAAGCAGGGGATCTCAGAGGAGGCGGGGACCCCCATAATAAAGGGGTTAACCTCTACCAAGCTCCCCAGGCTTAGGCTAAAGCCCTGGGCTATTCCCTGCACCCTTAGCTTCTTTTTTACAGTTGGACTACAGGTGCCAGCCAATCTCTTTTCTGTTTTATGAATCTAATAATTGTAACCTATTGCAGAATCATTGATGTTCAGTGAGCTGTAGTACCAACAACCTGCCTGCAGATGCCACAGTTGCATTTACTGTCTCTAGGAAGCATTTGGCTGAAATACAATAATTATCATTTACAGTAACAAACTTGTATCTAACTTATTATAGAGGCATTGGACCTCATTCAGAGTCGGTCGTTGCGGCTGCATGGTCGTAAGGGAAAAGGGTCCGGATATGCAAATGATGCACTCACAAGTTGCGTCCCTAAGATCGGATCGTTAGCTGGCCGACCAAGGGGAGACAAAAAAAACGGCACCTTCTCGTATGCATTACACGTCATCTCCAGGCATATAAGAATTAATCGAGACCATCGGGAACCATAGGAACTGGTCGTAGAGCTTAAGGTTGACCATACCCTCTCTTAAGCACTACGATCAGGTCAGTGTACAAACCACCCATGTCACATGTGCCATGATGCTACTTTGTTAATTATGCACTCCCATAAAACGCCGTTCGCATAATTAGGCACGCCTGCGTTCGGTTCTCCACTCCCCCGTTTTCAAGCACCTTCCCCTGTTACCACCCACAAACGCCTCATTCTGTCACTCAAACTACCGACCTGGCTGTGTTCAAGGAGAGAGAAATTTCTGATCGTAGCAGCTAGTTTGCGCACGCGCATTGCGAACTTTACGCATGCGCAGTTTAGCGAACATCGGTGGCGTACGACCGTGCAGCCGCAATGACTGACTCTGAATGAGGTCCATAATGCGGTGATGACAACATTGTTTGAATATTTTGACATGATAGAGTAATACGTCTTTTACACCAAAATCCCGGGTCCAGCATATGGGTTTTAAGCCATGTCACAGCAGCGTGAACCTCTTTTACACCGAAGGCTGGATCCAGTATATTGCCAGGGCTTACCTCTGCTGGTGCTTGGAGATTACATAATCTTCAAGCACTAAGAAATGTGGCTCTCCCTATGCTGTAAATAGGACCCGGATCAGATGACACAGGATACCCGTTTCCACTGAGCCTTACCCGGGTTTTACTTGCATAAAACCATGCTCAAGACCCAGGAAGGAATGCCGGGCCAGTGGACCTGGGATTTTTTACTAGAAGCCTTTTCCACTGAGCCAGACCCAGGTTGACACGACAATAACCCGGATTTTAGTGGCAGTGGAAAAGGGGTATTAGTGTGAGATTTTATTTACATCGCCGACGCCGGCATCCCGACAGAGGTAGGATACTGACACCTGTCAGTAGGTATCTTAAACCTTCTCCTAACCCTAACCCACTAAGCCCTCTCTAGTGTCTAAACCTAACCCTCTCCCCAGTGCCTGACCCAAACCTTGTCCTACTACCTAACCCTAACTCTCCCTCAAACAACGCTATTTTCCTTAGGGATGCTGGCGCCGGGATTCTGACAGGTGTCGGGATTCCGGTGCTGGTATTCTAAGCACCAGCATCCCATATGCCAGATATTGACCGCATGCCAAAATAATAGAGATGAGAACCGGACCCACCCAATCTTGCAGATCCGAGGCGAGAATCGAGTCCAGCTCTAGTTTTCCTGCCTGACTCGAATCTCAAAGCGAGGCAAAATGTCATCCTCCCACTGTCGGATTCTCATGAATTTTGAATTACTATAAAAGGTACCCAGTCATTGGTGCCATGTCACTCTGGCTGTGGAGATTGTAGTGAACATATGTGCTGTGTCTATCCAAGAGCTGCTTTATCTATCCAGGGCAGGGGCTGCTGTGTCCATCCAGGGGCAGTGGCTGCTGTCCTGTGTCCATCCAGGAGTTGTTGTTCCATCCAGGGCAGGGGATGCTGTATCCATCCAGGGTCTGCCTTTGTCTATCCAGGGGTTGCTGTGTCCATCCAGGGGTTGCTGTGTTGATCCAGGGGCAGTGGCTGTTGTGTCCATCCAGGGCAGGGGCTGCTGTGTCCATCCAGTACAGGGGCTGCTGTGTCCATCCAGTGCAGGGGCTGCTGTGTCCATCCAGGGGTTTCTGTGTCCATCCAGGGGCAGTGGCTGCTGTGTCCATTTAGGGGCTGCTGTGTCCATCCAGGGTGGGGGCTGCTGTGTCCATCCAGGGACTGCTGTGTCCATCCAGGGCAGGGGCTGCTGTGTCCATCCAGGGACTGCTGTGTCCATCCAGGGCAGGGGCTGCTGTGACCAACCAGGGGTGCTCTGTCCATCCAAGAGTGCCCAGTGTATAAACAAATAAAAGCTAATAATAATAATATAATTAATAAAAAAAATAATATATTATATTTTTTTTGTGCTGTACCCCAGTATACTATATTATTATTATTATTTTTTACTGTGACGCTGCCTGTCAGACCGCAGTGTAATATGCATACACGTATTGTTTGTGACACTGTAAGTGGTAGTGCAGTGTATTATAAATATTGTTACACTGTAAGTGGAAAACACAGTATTCGTAAAAGATATTGTGGAATCTGTCAGTGGAAACGCAGTGTATTCGTAAAAAATATTGTCACACTGTAAGTGGAAAATGCAGTGTATTCGTAAAAAATATTGTCAAACTGTTAGTGGAAATACAGTGTATTAGTAAAAAATATCATCACACTGTAAGTGGAAAACGCAGTGTATTCATAAAAAATATTGTGACACTGTAAGTGGTATCGCAGTGTGTTATTCTTTTCTTATTCATAAAAATCTTGTGACACTGTAGGTCATTGATACCGCAGTGTAAAATTTATAATTGGTACAAATTGACGTGTGTGCTGTACCCTTCATTTGTGTTTGTTAATATGGAGAACGATCAGTTGAGAGGAAAACAGGAACCACATACTAGTTGTGGAGCTGCTTCTAGTGCCACCATTCATGACGATACTAGTCCATCTACATCATCAACTAAACCACATACTAGTTGTGGAGCTGCTTCTAGTGCCACCAGTCATGACGATACTAGTGCATCTACATCATCAACTAAAGCCATACAGGGATTAAATCAGGGCATCTAAAATCAAACAAGCAATGTTTTGTAGTGTTAAAAAAAAAATTAAAAGCTAAGTTAGCTGCAGAGAAACAAAAAAATGGCAATATGCCATGTACTACACGAAGTGGCAAGGAAAGGATAAGGCCTTTATTTATGACTGGTGGTTCTGCATCTTATGATAATGTAAGCCCTTCTCCCTGTAGAAGTGTCCAAAAAATTTTAATCGCTAAGACACATGAACCAACTGTGTGCTCAGAAAAGTCACAGATCCTCGAGGAGAGTCCAAGTGTGTCCGCGGTTGCCATGTGTTAGCCTGACCTTTCTAATACTGTACTTGAAGAGGATCCTCCTTCCACCATTTGTGTTCCCTCTGCAAATGTGGGGATGAGCAGCACAAGTCAACATGCTGATGTAGAAATCGATGATGATTCTGTGAAACTGCACCAGGAGGATGAGGAGGATATTTCTCTGGTTGGCGCTAATAAGGATGAGGATGTTGATGCCGAGGATGTTGTTTGTGTAAATCAGGCAACAGTTGTTGCCCATGGTAGGAAATATGCCATTGTTGTCATGCCGTGGCAAAAGTAAAAAAAATCCACTTCTCATGTGTGAAATTATTTCCACCCAAATCCGGACAACAGTTGTCAAGTCATCTGTAAAGTTTGCCAAGCAAGAGTGAGTAGAAGTAAGGACCTTAACCATCTAGGAACTTACAGCACATTCATCAAATTCAAAAGTGTTTTTCAAATTCAGAAACTTAGGCTAAAAACATAACAATCAGTCCAGCGTCACCTAGCTGCTCCCTTCTCTTTGTTAGGTCCAAGCACCTGCAATCTCCACCAACAACACCTGCATATTCAACATCCTCAATTGTGATCAGAAATAGTACTGCTGCATCCAATTTCATAAGCATGACTGACTACTCTCCTATCCATGATTCCTTAGAAGGATCCTTGAGTGCTAAACCTGTTGCTGCTGCTGCTGGGGGCGGATCTTCATCCCAGTTAGGGACTAAGAAGACAACTACTAGTAGTAATTTAAAAAAACAATTGACTATTAAACAATCCTTTGATATAGGAAGTAAGTATAACAGGTGTCACCCAGATGCACAGCGGATCATTGACGCCATGACGGCTGTGCTAGAAAATCAGAATGATAGTGTGGAGGAAGTGCAATAGGAGGATGAGAGAAAATTTGTGTCCTATCTGACGCTAATGAGGATATTGATGATGAGGATTTTGTTTGCATAAATCAGCCACCAGTGGCAGCCGTTCTTGCTTATGATAAAAAGAAAGCCAGAAAAGCCACGTCTTGGGTGTGGAATTATTTAAATCTAAATTCTGATAACAGTTGTGAAGGCATCTGTTCCATTTGTAAAGCCAAAGTTAGCAGAGGAATAGACGTTAACCATCTAGGCGCCTCCACCCTGTTACGTCATTTGTAGCAAGTTCATGCAATTTGTTTAACAAAATTATAATAATTTGTAAACTAATAACAAGCAGTCCAGTATCAGCTACCAGCAGTTTGGACCAGCACATGCAATCTCCACCACCAACACCCTCATCATCAACCTCCTCCTTAATAATTGAAGGTAGTCCTTCCAAAAAATGTTTTGTGGGGCCCAAACAAACCAAGGAGTTCAGCCACGAAAGTGTCAGTCCTAGTGGCTAAAGTGCTTGGTTTGTTAAACTGTGCAAGTCCTTTCTAATATCCCACATAAGAGTGGGTGGGAGGGACAATTCCATCTTGCACCTCTTTCCTTTACAGTTTGCACAATTTGGGGCATTGCCGACTGACATTATTATAGTTTATTAAACTGCCATCCTGTCTGCCACTGCTGTGTGGCAATGTTTCATAGATGTCATATATTTTTTTTAAACTTCCGTGCGTATTAGCCACTGTTCTGTTGCTTACTTTAGCCAGCCAGCTCGCTGCAGCCTTTGGCCTATATTGGTGAAAAATTGTGAAATCAATATTGTGAGCTGTGAAGTATTTAAAAATGCATAGAAATGACTGAAAATGATTGTTATTAAGATTAATAATACTGTAGGAACAAAAACAGGCCCAAATGATGTGGTTCTACCTGTTTATATAATTTTTTGGAAAAAAATACAGATTGAAAACCAAAACACGCAAGGGTCATTTTGTAAAACCAAATCCAGATCCAAAACCTTGAAGGAGATACAGATCCAAAACCAAAACATGGGGGTCGGCACACATCCCTGCAAAATAAACACTTCTTAAAAAATGATTGTCCCCGCTAAGGAAAAGCATCCCCACAACAGGGACTGCCACCACCATACTTGACTGATGGATAGGTGTTTGCTGAGGAATTTGCACTGTTATATTCATGCCATACATAGGGGCATATTCAATTGGTTTAGCAAGGTTTAGCAAGGTAAGAAAACCTCACTGCCCTTTTACCGTGGGGGTATGTACTCTCCCGAAACCCACGGTATCTGAAAAACCTGCGGTGCGTAAAAAAAGAAAAAAAGATTTATACTTACATGTTCAGGGGTCTCCAGTAGTCTCCGTAGCTCCTGATGTCCTCCCCTCCATCTTGTTACTGGGGTGGGGGCTGCTGGAAGGCTCCAAGGGCTGGTGGGAGGTGCAAGGGCTGCTGAAAGATGTAGTTCTCCCAGCGCCCATTACAAGGAGGAGGACACACATGGGGGGTCACACACACCGTGGGTCACTCACACACACTCACTCATACACACAAACACTCACTCATACACACACACACTCCTACACACTCACTCACTTATACACACACAAACACTCACTCACTTATACACACACACAAACACTCGCTCATACACACACACTCACTCATACACACACAAACACTCACTCATACACACACAAACACTCACTCTTACACACACACTCCTAGACACTCACTCACTTATACACACACAAACACTCACTCACTTATACACACACACACTCACTCATACACACACTCATACATACACACAAACACTCACTCATACACACACACACACAAACACTCATACACACACACAAACTCACTCAACACACACACAAATGCTCACTCATACACACACACACACTCACTCATACACACACTCACTCATACATACACACACACACATGCAAACACTCACTCATACATACACACACAAACACTCACTCAAACACTCACTCATACACACACACAAACACTCATACACACACACAAACTCACTCATACACACACACAAATGCTCACTCATACACACACACTCACTCATACACACACTCACTCATACATACACACACACACACACACATGCAAACACTCACTCATACATACACACACAAACACTCACTCAAACACTCACTCATACACACACACAAACACTCATACACACACACAAACTCACTCATACACACACACAAATGCTCACTCATACACACACACTCACTCATACACACACTCATACATACACACACACATGCAAACACTCACTCATACATACACACACAAACACTCACTCATAAATACACACACAAACACTCACTCATACACACACTCATACATACACACACAAACAAACAAACACTCACTCATACATACACACAAACACTCACTCATACACACACACTCACCCAAACACACACAAACACTCACACACACTGACTTACCCTGCTGTAGAAGTCCTGGCTCCCGACACTGGATGCAGACAGGGGACACTGCTTCGGAAGGTGAGTAATTAAGGACTAATTAGTCCTCAGGAGGGCGGGGGGGGGGGGGGGGCTGCCACCTGTATCCCAGAGCAAGTCTTGCTGATTTTTCCTAAAATTTATGATTTTTGGAAAAAAATCAGACTTGATCTGGAGGTGCGAGTAAAAAAACCTCCCGGCGCTCAAAACCTAAAAAACCCAGCATCTAACTGAATAGCAAAAATCCCGCAGCTGCAGGGTTTTTTCTATTCTCGCGCCCAATTGAATATGCCCCTTCGACTTCGTTTTCACAACTTTCCTGCAAATTCCCAGTATGACCAGTGTTATTTGAATTAGGTGTTCTATTATCCATAAATGCTGACCTTTTTAAATGTAGGAAGAGGCTAATTGAAAGCCATTTACAGTATTTGGGCAATATCTTTCATCTGAGGGAACTTGGAGATTCCACAGCGCAGGGATTGAATACTTACGCATGCAGCATTTTTCAGATTTCATTTAAATAAAAAAACATCTAATAGACCAATAATGATTCATGAGTTGGAATATTTACTGGTTTGAAATAACAATACAGGGCCTAAAACAGCACTGGACACAATTCTGTGATTTACGGAGATCGGGCGATTATTTGCCATTGCGCATGCATATAAGTCGCACTCATTGTGTGCGTGTATAAGTCGCACTGTGCAAGCGTCATGATGGCTTTTGCGATTTACGCACATAGGAATCATTTGCAAAGTAAATGTCATGTGGTCGGCGTTTGGGGGAGGTAACGGGGAGGGCGGTTAGAATAATGCTGGCGTGTCTGACAGTTTAAATGCCATCCTGTGGGCGTGCATAAATTAGCCATTGCGTTTGCTTTAGCACCATGAGACCTCTCTGCATGTCAGGGAAGCTACAGTGTTGGAGACAGGTCAGACCTGCCACAATGGCCTCATGGCTGTCCGATCTGCATCGATGTTACCGATGTTCATACAGGTACGCGACGTCGGGTGCAGATGAGAAGGCAGCGGTGGGCTTTCCTGTGCCTGGCTAAGCTTATTAGCTATTAGCATATTAGCGCAGCTTCGTTCTGTGTGAAATTGCAACTGTGATTGCATTAGCGTCTTAATCGTGGCCGCTGTCTGGAGCAATCTGTGTAGGAGTCATATATAATATAAAACAAATCTGCTGACTTTTTAAGTGAATGACTATTTTTACTAGCCACTGAATATTCACATTGACCACAGGACCCTGCGTGCGGCAAGTGCATACACACTTGCTGATGCCGGGTTCTACGTGTCATGCTGCATTGTGCAGCATGGAATCGTTAGAGGCCTCCACCATCAGTTCTGCAGGAGGGCTCACGGGCGTCACTGACAGCGACCCGCGGTAGCGCATATCATGGGTACACACTACACGATGTACTCGATATGTCGCACTGCTCAGCGGGATCGGACGACATATCAACTAGTGTGTATCCAGCTTAAGAAATCCAAACATTAGCTCACAGACAGATCCCTTTCAGCCTAGTGTGTTCCTTTTCTTTTCTATTATATTGTACTTTAAATATTTTTGTTCTTTTATGTTGCTGTGCATGGGATGGGCATCTTATATAATAAAAACTGTGTTAACACCAGAGATGTGCGGTTCACCCGAATTTCATGAATCTGGGTAAATCCGGATCGCGGTTCTGATCTTTTTGCGGTTCAGAATTTGGAATTTAAATCCGAATTTTGGGTTTTGGATTGCATAAATGACATGATTTTAGCTGTTTTTAAAACTTTTTATCTATTTTTTTTTTTTTAAATCCGGATTCAAAACCAAAACACTTGAGGGTGGTTTTGCAAAATCAAATCCAGATCCAAAACCTTGAAGGAGATACAGATCCAAAACCAAAACACGGGGGTCGGCGCACATCCCTAATTAACACTAGGAAACAAGTCTATCGCCCTAGGACAATGCCTATAGTATATTTGGCTTCAACACACATGAGGGCCTGCACACCGACCCTTCTCCAAAATGGGATGAACATATAAATAGGCATACTTACCAACTTTCATGCAGCTAGGTCGTTATAGTGGGGGCATGGCTGCCTGCAGAGTGGGCGGTGCAGGGGCCGTGACAGCACGATTGTGTCATTGTTGCCCTGTCCCCTGCTGTACAGTGCCTAGAAAACAGGCATCATATAGTGGGGGGCGGTGCTAAGATGACACAGGGCGGGTTTGGGGGGATTGTGAGTGAATGGAGGGGGGCCGCGGGGAGGGGGTCCAAGTAGTGCGGCAGACTTAACTACTTTTCCTTGTTGCCGGGAGCACCACATGATTTTTGGGAGCCTCACGCCCATTTCAGGAGAGTAGACAAGTACTGTATGTAAATAGGAACAAAAACGAAATAAAAAACAAAGGATAGAATATCGTCACGGCTTGGCGTGCACTTGGACCCGGAGTGGAGTCGGATGATGAGTGAGGATTTGTTTGCTGGTACTTGAAAGCAGCCAGCCTTAGGGGATTGTGATTCATGAAGGAGTGGTACACGACGGGATCAGACAAGGCTGGGAGACACTGGCGGAACTCGGAGACCCGGGGGAGGCTGGGTAATAGCAGGTAGCCGGTGTCAGGAGACAGGTAGTATCTGGAGCAGAATCGCACCAAGGCTGAGAGGTGGCTCTGCAGAAACACACTGGAGAAATGGCACTTTAAACGAGCAAGGGAGCACAGAGAACTAGCTCACAGCATACGCTGTGATAGACGTTGCACTGGCAACTAAAGAGCCTCTTGACAGCCCTTTAGTACCCTCAGGTAGTGGAGGATTGGCTGCTAGCCTCCCCAGCCCAGACTGAACCTGATTGGCCAAAAACGACATGTGACCCAAATCCAAGATGGCCGCGCCCAGTGGTCACCGCGCGGAAGCGCTGCCAGTCTCAGCCCCTCTCACCGGCCTCCAGATGGAAGCCCTTGGTCTGCGGAGGCTCACAGCACCCAACGCTGCTCTCCAGGAACCTGCATCCCCGCTGGAAACGCCATGCCAAAATGCCCGGAGCGGTAAGTACCGCGATCTCGGCAGCCTGTCAGCCCTGGTCGTGACAGTACCCCCTCCTTTAGGGGTGGCCTCTGGATTCTCAGAATGAAACTTAAGCACTAGGTGAGGAGCATAGACATCCTCAGCTTTCACCCAACAACGTTCTTCGGGGCCATAACCTTTCTAGTCCAGTAAATATTGAAGCTGCCCATAACAAAAACGAGAGTCCAGGACTTGTTTGATCTCGAACTCTACACCCCTCTCAGTTATGACTTTGGGAGAGCATGGCAGAGTTTTGTGAAAGCGATTCAGGATGAGAGGTTTTAGCAGGGAGATATGGAAAGAATTTGGTATTTTGAGATAGGACGGAAGTTTAAATTTATAGGCTACTGGATTGATCACTTGAATGATGGGAAATGGACCGATGAAACGAGGAGCAAACTTCTTGGACGGGACTTTAAGGCGAAGATTACGAGTGGATAGCCATACTAAATCACCCATTTTTAGGTTGGGCACCGCTCTCCTTTTCTTGTCAGCTGTTAATTTATATCGAACAGAGGCTTTTCGTAAGGAGGAATGGACCTGAGTCCAAATCTGAGAGAATTTCTGTAGTGTGGAGATTACTGCTGGTACATCGAAGACTGGCAATTCTTGAAACTCTGGTACTCTGGGATGCAGACCAAAAACTACAAAAAATGGGGTTTGCCCCGTACATGAATGATAAGAGCTGTTATGGGCAAATTCGGCCCAGGGTAAAGTGTCCGCCCAGTTGTCTTGTGATGAAGACATGTGGATTCGTAGTAAGGTTTCAAGGTCCTGATTGACCCTCTCTGTAGATCCGTTAGACTGAGGATGGTAAGCTGTTGAAAGTTCAGTTTAATTTGAAAGATAGAACATAGACCTCTCCAAAATCTTGCTATGAACTGCACCCCTCTATCAGAAACAATCTCGGTTGGAAGTCCATGGAGACGGAAGATGTTGTCGACGAACAACTGGGCCAACTCTGGAGCAGATGGTAACTTCTTGAGGGGAACATATTGAACCATTTTGGAGAAGCGATCCACCACAACCCAGATGGTGGTAAACCCGTTAGAAACAGGTAGGTCCGTTACAAAGTCCATGGATAGGTGTGTCCAAGGATGGGTTGGTACTGACAGGGGTAGGAGTGTGCTGGCAGGAGCTTGTCTGGATGTTTTATGCTGAGCGCACTGTGGACAGGAGGAAATAAAGGCTTCAATTTCTGATTTCATAGCAGGCCACCAATATGATCGTTGCAGGAATTCCAAAGTCTTGCGTATGCCCGGGTGTCCGGCAAAACTAGAGGTATGAGCCCACTTCAAAAGCTGCTTACGCATGTCTGAGGTCACAAAGGTCTTCCCGGGAGGGGGTTGAATGCGAGTGACAGCAAATACTCTGGAGTCTAGAACTGGAGTCTCCTTATGACCTTCGGAAGATGCATCGGAGGAGAGTGAACGAGAGAGAGCATCTGCTTTTTGATTCAGTGAGCCTGGGCGAAAAGTCAAAGTAAAATTGAAACGAGAAAAGAATATTGCCCACCGAGCCAGACGGGAACTGAGGCACTGGATATTCTTTAGGTATAGGAGATTCCGATGATCCGTATAAACTAGGGGAGAGCGTGTTTGGATTTTCTGAAATCCGAACCCCCCCGAGCCCCCCCGATCCGAGGCCGATCCGAGTCAGGCTCGACTTTTCCCGCCTGACTCGGATCTGAAATCGAGGCAAAACGTCATCATCCCGCCTTCCGGGTCTCGCGGGTTTTGGATTCTATATAAGGTACCCGCGTTGTCGCCATTTTCTCACTCGGCTGTGGACAGTGAAGAGAGAGGGTTGGAGTTAGGGCTGGCTGGGCTGTATAGTGTAGTGTAGTGCAGTGTAGTGTTGTGCTGTGCTGCTGTTGTCCATAGGGGCTGTGTCCACTCCTCCAAAGTCCATAGGGGCTGGCTGTGTTGTGCTGTGCTGCTGTTGTCCATAGGGGCTGTGTCCAATCCTCCAAAGTCCATAGGGGCTGGCTGTGTTGTGCTGTGCTGCTATTGTCCATAGGGGCTGTGTGCCTGATTCAGAGCCGCTCGTAAGCGGCCGCTCGTTCATTCCGAGTGATGTTTGCACATCTGCGCATGCGTATGGGTTGTAATATGCATGCGCGAACCAGTCGTGTGCTCGCAAAATAGCGAATGCCTGCTAATTTGAGTGACAGGATGAGGCGTTTGTCGGTGGTAACAGGGGAAGGTGCTTGAAAACGGGGAGTGGAGATCCGAACGCAGGCGTGCCAAAAGGTCAAAACGGCGTTTTAAGGGTGTGCATAATTAACAAAGCAGCGTCATTGACCACGTCACTTGGTTCTCTTTTAGCCTGAACTGCTCGCATGATTGCGGTAGGAAAATGCAACCACAAGAATAGCGAGCAGTTCATACGCCTTTTGATGTACTTGATTAATCAAATAAATAGCGGAGATGACGTATGATGCGAGCGGCCAGGGGGCGAATTTTTCAAAATAGCGAGTGCATGTTTTGTTCGCACGTTCAAACATGGAGGCGTCAACAGACCTCAAAGAGCGAGCGGTCAATTTAAATAGCCAGCCCCTTTTTATGAACGAGCGAGCGCAAATAGCGTCCGGCTCTGAATGAGATCCTGTATCCACTCCTCCGAAGTCCATAGGGGCTGGCTGGACTGTGTTGTGAAGTCAGTTGTCCATAGGGGCTGTGTCCACTCCAAAGTCCTGTGC
Source organism: Taudactylus pleione (assembly GCA_031769625.1). Taxonomy (NCBI): domain Eukaryota; kingdom Metazoa; phylum Chordata; class Amphibia; order Anura; family Myobatrachidae; genus Taudactylus; species Taudactylus pleione. Next base: position 364,918 of record JAUIMM010000626.1, read on the forward strand.
AGTGTCCCAGTCCTAAAGGAGTGCTGTAGTGTTGTCCAGGGGGTGCTCTGTCCATCAGGGGTGCTCCCCTCAAGTGCAAAAAAATAAATATTTTTTCTGTGTTTGTGAATTGTGTGCGCAGTAGCCGCACGTGCATCAACAAAGTAGCGCCAAGCGTGCGCCTGTGTCATAAGTAAAGGGCCGGCTGGCTTGACCGTTAATGGGTGCTGTAACCCCCAAAGCGCACTCCAAACCAAATAAAAAAATATTTTCTGTGTTTGTGAATTGTGTGCACTGTGGCTGCATGTGCATCAACAAAGGAGCAGCGCCAAGCGTGCGCCTGTGTCCCATAAGTAAAGGGCCAGCTGGCTTGTCCATTAAAGGGTGCTGTAACACCCAAATTGCACTCCAAAAAAATTATATATTTTTGTGTTTGTGAATTGTGTGCGCAGGAGCCGCACGTGCATCAACAAAGTAGCGCCAAGCGTGCGCCTGTGTCATAAGTAAAGGGCTGGCTAGCTTGACCGTTAAAGGGTGCTGTAACCCCCAAAGTGCACTCCAAACCAAATAAAAAAATATTTTCTGTGTTTGTGAATTGTGTGCACTGTGGCTGCACGTGCATCAACAAAGGAGCAGCGCCAAGCGTGCGCCTGTGTCCCATAAGTAAAGGGTGGTGTAACCCACAAAGTGCACTAGTCTCCAACAAAAATAAAAAATTATTTTCTGTGTCTGTGTGCGCCTTAGCCGCACGTATATATCAATATAACATAAATGGAGGACCAAACTTTCTCCGATAAAAACCCTGGCGCTGAAATTATTGGTTTGTTAAATGTCCTGTTTATACAACATAAGAGTGGGTGGGAGGGCCCAAGGACAATTCCATCTTGCACCACTGTTTGGGGCCTAGTTTTTCAAACTGCCATCCTGTCTGCCACTGCAGTGTCACTCCTAGATGGACCACGTGTTTGTGCCGCCCACTCGTGTCGCTTAGCATAGTCATCCAGCTACCTCGGTGCAACCTTTTGGACATAAAAACACTATTGTGAGGTGTGAGGTGTTCAGAATAGACTGGAAATTAGTGGAAATTAAGGTTATTGAGGTTAATAATAGCATAGGAGCAGATAAACCCACAAATTCTGTGATTTTAGCTGTTTTTATGCTTTTTAAAAAAAAAATACAGATCCAAAACACAAAACCCAGAACCCAAAACACGGAAGGGTGGTTTTGGCAAAACCAGTCCAGATCCAAAACACGAAGAAAAATCAAAAACACAAAACACGAAAAGTGGCCGGTGCACACCCCTAGTATAAACGGTGATGGGAAACATAGCGCCCTCGAGAAGATAACGTCACTCTTCAAAGGCCAGTTTCACAGCCAACAATTCCTGCTCTCCAATGGGATAATTCCTTTCCGCTTGAGAAAACTTCTTTGAGAAGAACCCACAAGGATGAAACTTTCTATCCTCGAGTTTCTGGGATAGTACTGCCCCTTCTGCTTCAGAAGAGGCATCCACCTCTAGAAAGAATGGGTAGTTAATGTTGGGTTGTCTCAGTACAGGGGCGGAAATGAAGGCTTGTTTTAAAAGTTGAAAGGCAGTTTCGGCCTCGGGAAGCCACCGGGATGGGTTTGCCCCCTTGCAAGTCAGAGCGGAAATGGGTGCCATGAGGGTGGAGAATCCTTTGATAAACCTTCAATAATAGTTTGCGAAGCCCAAAAATCTTTGTACCGCCTTCAAAGAATACGGACGAGACCAGTCCAGGATTGCCTGTACTTTCTGGGGATCCATTTCAAGGCCAGAACCTGAGACGATGTAACCTAGAAAGGGAACCGAGGAAACCTCAAACACACATTTTTCAGCTTTGCAGTACAGGTGGTTCTTTCGTAGACGAGTTAGCACTTCCTTGACTTGGGACCGATGTTTGTCAATGTTGGAGAAGAATATCAGAATATCGTCTAGGTATACCACTACAGGAATATATAGTAAGTCCCCGAAGATCTCATTCACGAAGTTCTGAAACACAGCAGGGGCGTTACAGAGACCAAATGGCATTACCAGATATTCAAAATGCCCATCCCGGGTATTGAATGCTGTTTTCCACTCATCCCCAGCTCGTATCCTAATGAGATTGTAGGCCCCTCTTAAATCCAGCTTGGTAAAAATAGTAACGCCTTTCACTCGATCGAAAAGTTCGGTAATGAGGGGTATCGGGTAGCGTTTTTTGACAGTTATGTCGTTTAAACCCCTATAATCGATGCAAGGACGCAGGCCTCCATCCTTCTTAGACACAAAAAATAATCCTGCCCCTGCCGGTGAGGAGGATGGTCGAATGAACCGATCTCGAGTGGCGAGGTCATCCTTTATACGATCTGACAACCCACTCCAGAAGGCGGAAGTCAGGGCCTCTTCATTCCATTTTAGTTCCGAAGCCAGCATTTGAAATTGGATGATGTACTGGCTGACTGGTCGGTTCCCCTGGCGAAGTCGCAGGATCTCCGCTGCCGCTGAGGTTGTTCTCCCAGGCTCGTCAAAAATCCTTCGGAAGGACGTGAGGAATTCGGAGTAGTTTTCTAATAAAGGGTCGGACCTCTCCCAGAGGGGCAAAACCCAATCTAGGGCAGAGCCGTTCAGCAGAGACACTATATATGCCACTTTGGATTTTGGAGATTGAAAGTTCGCAGGCTGTAATGTGAAGTGGACGTCACACTGGTTGAGAAACCCTCGGCACAACTTGGGGTTCCCGTCAAACTTATTGGGAGTTGGAAGGTGCAGATGAGATGGTGCAGGTAGAACAGGAACAACTAGAGTTGCTGGCTGGTTCTTGGCTGCAGGCATATTAACGGTAACTAGGGAAGCTTGCAGCGTGTCCTGACGAAGAGACATTTCCTGCAGGAACTGAGCCATTTGTCGCTGAGATGCCTCTAGTCCCTCTAGGCGACTGGCCATACCCTGGAGCAAGTCGGCCCTCAAATCCTGTCCACTAGCCGAATCCATTAGGCCAGTGCAAACTGTCACGGCTTGGTGTGCACTTGGACCCGGAGTAGAGTCGGATGATGAGTGAGGATTCGTTTGCTGGTACTTGAAAGCAGCCGGCCTTAGGGGAATATGACTCATGAAGGAGTGGTACACGACGGGATCAGACAAGGCTGGGAGACACTGGCGGAACTCGGAGACACAGAGAACTAGCTCACAGCATACGCTGTGATAGACGTTGCACTGGCAACGAAAGAGCCTCTTGACAGCCCTTTAGTACCCTCAGGTAGTGCAGGATTGGCTGCTGGTCTCCCCAGCCCAGACTGAACCTGATTGGCCAAAAACGACATGTGACCCAAATCCAAGATGGCTGCGCCCAGTGGACAATGCGCGGAAGCACTGCCGGTCTCAGCCCCTCTCACCTGCCTCCAGATGGAAGCCCTTGGTCTGCGGAGGCTCACAGCACCCAACGCTGTTCTCCAGGAACCTGCACCCCCGCTGGAAACGCCATGCCAAAGTGCCCGGAGCGGTAAGTACCGCGATCTCGGCAGCCTGTCAGCATGGTCGCGACAAATATGATGTATTGCAGTCACACATTGCAGCTTTAATAATATACTGTAATGCAATACAAGCCAACTAAATATACAGTTTATATGCAACAGGGATCTCTTGAAAAAGAAACAGCCTACAGTAAATATAATTTCCACACAATCTCACTCCCAAGACTACTGTATATAAGATAACCACTATCATGCAGGACCCAGCAGCGAGGAAGACTGTGCTGCAGGACTACACGGTACTATGTGTTTCCCTCCACGGAGCGGCCCCATTGCTTAGTGATGTTCGGTAAAGTCACTCTCTTACCAGCGATATCATGTCTCCTTGCCCTGCCTCGGGCACATTGTGAGATATTAAGCTCAGGACCTCAGTGTTTTATCTGGCAAACACTTCCTCTATTTAATACCAAATATGTCCAAGATGGAGACGTAATTATTGGGGGAATATTTACAGTCAGCTCTAGTTACACCTATGTGTCTTCAGGTGATCATTTATTTTGTTACATGTAAGTACCCTCTGTACCAGCTGTTTATATCATGTTCCTAATCATGTTTGGAATACGGCACAAAAGCCCACTGTTATTGCTGTACATGACAGATCTATAGAGCCTCACTGTAATGTGGTATATACATGAGCACGTCATAAGCACCTATAAGTGAGTAATGGTGCTCTCATACAATACACAAATTATACTAATAATTAGGCCGCACGTGCATCAACAAAGTAGTGCCAAGCGTGCGCCTGTGTCATAAGTAAAGGGCCGGCTGGCTTGACCGTTAAAGGGTGCTGTAACCCCCGAAAGTACACTCCAGTCCAAACCAAAAAAAAATTATTTTCTGTGTTTGTGAATTGTGTGCGCAGTAGCCGCACGTGCATCAACAAAGTAGTGCCAAGCGTGCGCCTGTGTCATAAGTAAAGGGCCGGCTGGCTTGACCGTTAAAGGGTGCTGTAATCCCCGAAAGTACACTCCAGTCCAAACCCCAAAAAAATTATTTTCTGTGTTTGTGAATTGTGTGCGCAGTAGCCGCACGTGCATCAACAAAGTAGTGTCAAGCGTGCGCCTGTGTCATAAGTAAAGGGCCGGCTGGCTTGACTGTTAAAGGGTGCTGTATCCCCCAAAGTACACTCCAGTCCAAACCAAAAAAAAAATTATTTTCTGTGTTTGTGAATTGTGTGTGCAGTAGCCGCACGTGCATCAACAAAGTAGTGCCAAGCGTGCGCCTGTGTCATAAGTAAAGGGGCAGCTGGCTTGACCGTTAAAGGGTGCTGTAACCCCCAAATTGCACTCCAGTCCAAACCAAAAAAAAAATATTTTCTGTGTTTGTGAATTGTGTGCGCAGTAGCCGCACGTGCATCAACAAAGGAGCAGCGCCAAGCGTGCGCCTGTGTCATAAGTAAAGGGCCGGCTGGCTTGACCATTAAAGGGTGCTGTAACCCCCAAAGTACACTCCAAACCAAATAAAAAAATATTTTCTGTGTTTGTGAATTGTGTGCGCAGTAGCCGCACGTGCATCAACAAAGTAGTGTCAAGCGTGCGCCTGTGTCATAAGTAAAGGGCCGGCTGGCTTGACTGTTAAAGGGTGCTGTATCCCCCAAAGTACACTCCAGTCCAAACCAAAAAAAAAATTATTTTCTGTGTTTGTGAATTGTGTGCGCAGTAGCCGCACGTGCATCAACAAAGTAGTGCCAAGCGTGCGCCTGTGTCATAAGTAAAGGGGCAGCTGGCTTGACCGTTAAAGGGTGCTGTAACCCCCAAATTGCACTCCAGTCCAAACCAAATAAAAAAATATTTTCTGTGTTTGTGAATTGTGTGCGCAGTAGCTGCACGTGCATCAACAAAGGAGCAGCGCCAAGTGTACTTTGGGGGTTACAGCACCCTTTAACGGTCAAGCCAGCTGCCCCTTTACTTATGACACAGGCGCACGCTTGGCACTACTTTGTTGATGCACGTGCGGCTACTGCGCACACAATTCACAAACACAGAAAATATTTTTTTATTTGGTTTGGAGTGTACTTTGGGGGTTACAGCACCCTTTAATGGTCAAGCCAGCCGGCCCTTTACTTATGACACAGGCGCACGCTTGGCGCTGCTCCTTTGTTGATGCACGTGCGGCTACTGCGCACACAATTCACAAACACAGAAAATATTTTTTTTTTGGTTTGGACTGGAGTGCAATTTGGGGGTTACAGCACCCTTTAACGGTCAAGCCAGCTGCCCCTTTACTTATGACACAGGCGCACGCTTGGCACTACTTTGTTGATGCACGTGCGGCTACTGCGCACACAATTCACAAACACAGAAAATATTTTTTTATTTGGTTTGGAGTGTACTTTGGGGGTTACAGCACCCTTTAACGGTCAAGCCAGCCGGCCCTTTACTTATGACACAGGCGCACGCTTGGCACTACTTTGTTGATGCACGTGCGGCTACTGCGCACACAATTCACAAACACAGAAAATATTTTTTTATTTGGTTTGGACTGGAGTGTACTTTGGGGGTTACAGCACCTTTTAACGGTCAAGCCAGCCGGCCCTTTACTTATGACACAGGCGCACGCTTGGCACTACTTTGTTGATGCACGTGCGGCTACTGCGCACACAATTCACAAACACCCCTGATGGACAGAGCACCCCCTGTACAACACTACAGCACCCCTTTAGGACTGGGACACTGCACAGGACTTTGGAGTTGACACAGCCCCTATGGAGAACTGACTGCACAACACAGTCCAGCCAGCCCCTATGGACTTTGAAGTAGTGGACACAGCCCCTATTAACAGCAGCACAGCACAACACAGCCAGCCCCTATGGACTTTGAAGTAGTGGACACAGCCCCTATGGACAACAGCAGCACAGCGTAGCACAACACAGCACAACACTACTCTGCACTACACTACACTACACAGCCCAGCCAGCCCTAACTCCCACCCTCCCTCTTCAATGTCCACAGCCGAGTGAGAAAATGGCGCCGACGCGGGTACTTTATATAGGATCCAAAACCCGCGAGACCCGGAAGGCGGGATGATGACGTTTTGCCTCGATTTCAGATCCGAGTCAGTTGGGAAAAGTCGAGCCTGACTCGGATCGGCCTCGGATCGGGGGGGCTCGGGGGGGTTCGGATTTCAGAAAGCCGAACCCGCTCACCCCTAATATATATATATATATATATATATATATATGAATCATCCTTTGTTCACACACAGTATATATGTATACTTTTTCATATATAGCATGAATTTGTCAACATTTTATCTCAGAATTCGTAAATAAATGAATTCCATATCACATTGTAAATTTGACATATATGGTATTGCAGTCACCGCACATTTACCAATTCCAACCATTCACATCCATTCACTTGTAAGTATATATATATATATATATATATATATATATATATATATCATACAAACTCGGTACTCACTTGCTTTGAGTGAGTACCGGGTTTGTATGATATTTGTTATGTAGATGGTGTGGTCAAATACCAAGATGGTTGAGTGCCGTGGATTAAGCCTGTCATAAATATATATATATATATAGATATACACAGTATGGTCTTAACCCTTACCCTTAACCAGGATTACATTATTAATCTCAATAATGTTAATCACCAGTCATGTCCAGTCCAGTCCAGTTTGACCACCTCACAGCTGACAATAGTGTTTTCACCACTATTGGTCTGAGCTAGCTGGCTGACTGAGCTGAGCAACATCAGTGTGTGGCACAAACATATAGAAGTCCAATTTTAAACATGGCTCATCTACAGTAGTGTTCGTGGATACTAATCTGGATTAATATTAGTACTATTCCATCTAAAATCAGTGATATGAAGATTAATAAATACAGCGGAAATCTCTAACCTTTTTTTTTCTCAAATTTATTATTCTTCTAACCTCAAATTACAAACTGTACCATTGTATGGCGTATGGGGCCCCAATGCATCTTGGTTGTCATCACTGGTGGAAGCTGAGGAGCAGAGCCATAACTAGACTTTTTGGTGCCCTGTGCCAGAAAGAACATTGGCACCCCCCATCTTTCAAATAGGGACATAATGCACCTAAAAAGGGGAATGGCCTCATTAGTAAAGGCCAAGGAAGAGACAGGGGAGGTCAAGAGATGCTGGGGATGGGATAAAAGGAAGCTACAAGTGAGAATGATGATAAACAGAAAATTGACAGGCCCAAACAGCATCCCCAGCCCTGCAGTTCCTTGTGCCATGGCACAGGCCGTACTACCCTAGTTATTGCCCTGCTGAGGAGTATTAGACCCCGGGGCACCAAGAACAGGGGGCGAATACAAATGACTCGGGCTTGCTAGAAGGGTCTGATGGGGGCCTGGGTCTAGCGCCGACTCCCTTCTCTTCCCTCAGAGCAGCCCAGCACACAATGAGGTGTACTGGGCTGCAGTGGGAGACTGTTTGCGGCTGCTGAGCAGCCACAGAAGTCTCATTTGCCTCGGTAGGGGAGAAATCACACTGGTGGCAGCCCCCCTGGTTTTGCACCGGGCTGTGGGGCTCTCAGCACCCCCCTCCCCACCGGTGCTGCAAAATAGACTTCTTTTTTTTTTTCTCTTTGGAGGCGTAACCACATCTCCCGTGATTAAGTCACGCCCCTTCCCTGGGCAAGGCAAGGCTCTCAATGCCCATGATTAGACCTTGTGTCATAGTCCATAGCAGTCTAACTTTTTGTTATTCCTGGAAAGGAAAAATGCTCACTTTTAACCGTTAAAGTGTACAAGTTGTTTTGTTACAATAAAACTAAATGTGTACACAAATAAACTTTAAAAAACTATAACTATTCAGAGACCGGAAAAAAGATATGGCCTTGCAAGGTAAAGAACACCAATGCCCCAATATAGTACTGTAAAATACGCTGCCTGTCGAACACACACAATCGTGGCAAAGCCCAAAATGAAAATTGGTGCACGATGGAATAGTCCCTGTACTTTGTTGTAATTGGCAACAAAGGTCTTCCTCATAGTATTTGTAGTATTTTTTTTTTATGAGCATTCGTTTTTCCACGTATTCAGGAAGTAGCTTCCTATGTCAATCGCTCATAAGGTTCCCAGCTGTGCTACACACTCTTTCTGAGGACACACTAGAGGGTGGGCAGCTTAAGTACACCACAGCTAGCTTGTACAATGGGCTCCAAGTTGCTTTTTTTTCCCTCCCAGTAATTAAGAGAACTCTGTGAAATGCTAATTCCACCAATCTATTGATGTTTGGATACTGGCAGGGGTGTCAATAATACTTCTTTCATACCCCTTTAAGACATAAAACTCTGGCTTTAACTCTGCTCGGAACCTGGACACTGAACACGGGTTGAAGCTGGGGTTTTAGTACTTTCACACCTGGGTGATTGTCCTGGGTTGACACCCTTCACACTTGGCCTGGGTCTTCAAGTGGTCCAGGTCTATCGTCTAAAAGCGGGATTCTTGGAGATAATGTCAGCTACAAGTGCTACTGTGCCCAAAAATTAAGTAATCTTAGGCATAACCTGGGTCATAAAGACCTGGGTTATGCCATTCAGACATAAGCTGGGGCACTAACCTGGGTTGCATGTCTCGGGAATAACAGGGTTATGGACCTGGAACTCCGACCCGGGTAGTTTCTGTTCAGACATAGCCAAGACCCGGGTTGATATGTGTGCACAGGAAAAAAAACTGGGTTTTTGGTGTCTGTCTGATACATCTTTCGGATATTGGATACAGATCTAATGCTGTAAAGTGTTGCTGGACTACTTGTTATTATTTTACAGGGTTTTTGTGATTTTCCTAAAAGATCTGCAATTGAATTAACTCACTGTAAATGATGTAACAGGGAGGAGGTTCCTAGATGGTTATGGACCCTACCTTACATTGGCCTCACAAACAGTCCAGATGGCTTGAAAAATGTTTTCAGGATTTGGGTAAAAATAATTCCACACATAAGACTTTTTTGATCTTATTGCCAGGCATAACAATGGCCTTATTATCATGGTTAAGAACTGCTTCTACTAGTGGCTGACTTGCTTTTATACAAACAACATCCTCCTTATCATCAACATCCTCATATACAACATCCTCACTAGTTTCAGATGCAGAAATATTCCCCTTATCCACCTGTTGCACTTCTACAGTAGCATCCTCTATTACTAAGTCAGTGCTGCTCATCCCCACATTTGCAGAGGGTGTAGAAATTGTGGAAGGAGGCTTCTCTATGAGTACAATGTCAGAAATATGGTCACAATAACAGAGAGTTACTAAATAGCGCAGAAAAGGAGCAGCCTAGAAATTCACTAGTATTATCAAGTTGGCAACTTTGAACACTGCATGATAAGTAAATATTATATTATTAAATTGTAGTTTTAAAATAGATATTTCTAATTAGAAAATGCAAAAACAAAGTGTGTTTGCTGATTTTTTTTTCCAGAATTTTACAAATATTGATGAACGTAATGGAAAAGTATGACACACAGTAACTTGTTTTTCTTATAATTATTAAACAAATGTCTAAGAAATGCTGTTCAATTTATATATACCAATTCATGTTACTCCTTCCAGCACTTTTTAAGAAGAGTTCGTTTTCAAGATCCCACTGGAGAAGATATTTATTTTAATGGAAGAGGAGAAATGACCACATTCTACAACATTCATAGTTATGCAGTTTTAATTGATAGAACATATCGCTTCAGGAAAGTTGCATCATTTAGTGCTTCATCTATGGAAGAAGAGCAGCTTATTTTCAACAAAGTTCCCATATTTTGGAAACATGATCAGGTTAGTGTCCTGCTTGATAGAGGGTAAAAACATAGATGCCAGCATCTGTTTGTGCTACATAGTTACTTAACTATTTTTAACAAATGCTACCCAGAAATTGTCACTTTTGTTTTATTTAATTAAGTTAAAAACATATTTTAAAAAATTTATTAAAATATTTTATAGAAATAAATATGCAGAGTGGGTGTGAGTGTGTCGCACCCTCTCCATTCCAAAGGCCACCATTGTAAATTACCACCCGCACCTCATTGGCAGTAGACCTCCCCAGTGGCAATAGATCCCATTAGCCCCTCACCCCTTAGTGGTTAATGATACTTTGTTATATATATCCCCCACTCCTGGTGTAATACATCACTGTTTTGTTGCACCCCTCTCCTCCCCTGTGACCCTTTGTTTTCTATCTTACCCCCCATGCCTCATATCAAATGTCTTGCCTCCATCCCTACCCCAAGTAGATCTTCCCCCTCCCCACATGCAGAGTGTACATCTGGGGTGACTGATGATCAGACCTGCTGCTCCAGCTACCTGAGTCTGTAACCTGACTTTTCATTAGTTTGTTTCACTCAATTACAGGAGTAGTTCAGTTTCAAATTATGGAAATATATTTTGTACCAACAATGGGGCTAAAGTACAATGAGCTGCATTACCTGTGCAAAGCATAAATAAGATATACATATATCTTCAAACTAGATTTTGCAGGATTGGTTCTCAGAGAACCAACAACAACCAAATGTAGGGGTTTCGAGTTGAATGGAGTGTGAGTTCAGAATCACTTTGGTGTATTGAGTCGAACCGAGTCCCAGTTCGGATCTTCCCGCGTTTTTGAACTCGGATTTTGGATTGCATGCAATCAGGTCAAAAATGACTTAATTTTTATTTTATTTTTAAAAAATACAGATCCAAAAACAAAACGCAAAACACGCAAGGGAGTCGGTGCACATTTCTACTTTAAACTGCAGGCCTGATACATTACTGATCGCAACTGCGATTACACACGCAGACGGGTAATTGCTGTGTATTGCGCATGCGTATGCATCACAGTGCACACACTCAAAGGCTCCACTGTGATTGAAGGCAGTAGGGATGGACGGTTTGCGCTCTCAGGATAACCTTCTAATTATACCATTAGCTGCTTGCTCTATGGAGTGTTCCAAACTTCCTAGGATATCAAACAATGGGAAAAGAAATAGACTAAGCGCTCTATGGTATGGGGATATGCATGCCAATTACTGTGTCTGATATATGTTATATTATGGCCTATGTATGGGTTTTAGGTGTATGTGTTTTTTTTTTCTGAAGTTTCTGAAACTCTTATGTCAGGTAGGCAATATCTGTAGGCAGGATGTTCTGATAATTTGATACAGGAACAATAAAGTTCTTGAATCTCTTATGTCAGGTAGGCAATATCTGTAGGCAGGATGTTCTGATAATTTGATACAGGAACAATAAAGTTCTTGAATCTCTTATGTCAGGTAGGCAATATCTGTAGGCAGGATGTTCTGATTATTTGGTACAGGAACAATAAAGTTCTTGAATCTCTTATGTCAGGTAAGCAATAAAAATTGTGAAGTTCGATGTTTCCAAATGGCCCCCCGATTGTCAGTGTCTAACTTGAAATACTATCTATATTATAGAATTTTACCCATCAGTATATTATGCTGTGCACAAAGGATCATTTAGGGAAGGGTTAATTCCTAAATTTCAATGCGTTCCCCTTGAAGAAGTCCACTAGGAGACGAAACGTGTTGGAAGCCTGCACCTCACTGTTAATTTCTTATCTTGTGTTTGGAGGATATTATCTATTTTCCAGCACTTTATGTATATATATATATGGGGTGTGCACTGGCCACTTTTCGTGTTTTGTGTTTTGGTTTTGGATCTGGATCTTTCTTCGTGTTTTGGATCTGGATTGGTTTTTCCAAAACCACCCTTCTGTGTTTTGGGTTCTGGGTTTTGTGTTTTGGATCTGTATTTTTTTTAAAAAAACCATAAAAACAGCTAAAATCACAGAATTTGTGTGTTTTTCTGCTCCTATGCTATTATTAACCTCAATAACCTTAATTTCCACTCATTTCCAGTCTATTCTGAACACCTCACACCTCACAATAGTGTTTTTATGTCCAAAAGGTTGCACCGAGGTAGCTTGATGACTATGCTAAGCGACACGAGTGGGCAGCACAAACACGTGGCAGACAGGATGGCAGTTTGAAAAACTAGGCCCCAAACAGTACATACTGCAAAGATAAAAAAGAGGTGCAAGATGGAATTGTCCTTGGGCCCTCCCACCCACCCTTATGTTGTATAAACAGGACATGCACACTTTAACAAACCAATCATTTCAGCGCCAGGGTCTGCCACACGACTGTGGCTGAAATGATTGGTTCGTTTGGGCCCCCACAAAACAAGCTGGCAATTAATCTGTCCCTGCACAAACTGGCTCTATGTCATCCACATCCTCCTCATCCACCGATTCCTCACCCTCATCAGTGTTGTGTACATCCTCATCCTCACAGAGTGTTAACTCGTCCCCGCTGGAATCCACCACCACAGGTCCCTCTGTATGTTCTGGAGGCTGGTCTCCCTGGAAGAGTTGATAATTAATTTTTATGAACATCTTCTTCTCCATATTTTGTGGAAGCAACCTCCTACGCCTTTCGCTGACAAGGTTCCCGGCTGCACTAAACACTCTTTCGGAGTACACACTGGAGGGGGGGCAACTCAGGTAAAATAGAGCCAGTTTGTACAGGGACCTCCAAATTGCCTCTTTTTCCTGCCAGTACAGGTACGGACTGTCTGACATGCCTACTTGGATGCTGTCACCGATGTAATCCTCCACCATTCTGTCAATGGTGACAGTATCATATGCAGTGACAGTAGACATGTCAGAAATTGTTGCCAGGTCCTTCAGTCCGGACCAGATGTCCAAACTTGATCCTGCCTGCCCTGCATCACTGCCAGTGGGTTGCTTAGGATACATAAGTTTTTTCCTGGCAGCCCCAGTTGCGGGAGAAAATGAAGAAGGAGCTGTTGACGTGTCACGTTCCGCTTCAGCTGACAGTGTTTTCACCAGCAGGTCTTTGCACCTCTGCAGGCTTGTGTTGGCCGGAAAGAGAGACACCACATAGGCTTTAAACCTAGGATCGAGCACGGTGGCCAAAATGTAGTGGTCTGATTTCAACAGATTGATCACCCTGGAATCCTGGCAAAGCAAATGAAGGGCTTCATCCACAAGTCCCACATGCCGAGCGGAATCGCTCCATCTTAGCTCCTCCTTCACTTTCTCCAGCTGCTTCTGCAAAAGCCTGATGAGGGGAATGACCTGACTCAAGCTGGCAGTGTCTGAACTGACCACGTGTGGCAAGTTCGAAGGGCTGGAGAACCTTGCACAACACGGAAATCATTCTCCACTGCGCTTGAGTCAGGTGCATACCCCCTCCTTTGCCTATGTCATAGGTGGATGTATAGGCTTGAATGGCCTTTTGCTGCTCCTCCATCCTCTGAAGCATATAGAGGGTTGAGTTCCACCTCGTCACAACCTCTTGCTTCAGGTGATGGCGGGGCAGGTTCAAGAGTATTTGCTGGCGCTCCAGTCTTCGGCATGCAGTCACTGAATGGCGAAAGTGGCCAGAAATTTTTCGGGCAACCCAAAGCGTCTCCTGCACGCCCCTGTCACTTTTCAGAAAATTCTACACCACCAAGTTTATTGTGTGAGCAAAACATGGGACGTGCTGGAATTTGCCCAGATGTAATGCCTGCACAATATTGGTGGCGTTGTCAGATATCACAAATCCCCAGGAGAGTCGAAGTGGGGTAAGCCACTGGGCGATGATTTCCCTCAGTTTCTCTAAGAGGTTGTCGGCGGTGTGCCTCTTACTGAAACCGGTGATACACAGCATAGCCTGCCTTGGAACGAGCTGGTGTTTCTGAGATGCTGCTACTGGTGACGCTGCTGTTGTTGCTGCGTAAGGTGATACATCTACCCAGTGGGCTGTCACAGTCATATAGTCCTTAGTCTGCCCTGTTCCACTTGTCCACATGTCTGTTGTTAAGTGGACATTGGGTACAACCGCAATTTTCAGGACACTGAGGACACTTTTTCTGACGTTTCTGTACAATCTCGGTATCACCTGCCTAGTGAAGTGGAATCTAGACGGGATTTGGAACCGGGGACACACCACCTCCATCAATTGTCTAAATCCCACTGCACTAATGGCGGATACCGGATGAACGTCTAATACCAACATAGCTGTCAAGGCCTCAGTTATACGTTTTGCTTCAGGATGACTGCTGTCGTACTTCATCCTCCTCGCTAAGGACTGTTGGGGGGTCAATTGTTTAGTAAAAGTAGTGGTGTTCCTACTTCCTCTCTGGGATGATGAACGACTCCCAGCAGCAGCAACAGCAGCAGCAGCAGCAGGAGGCGTAGCAATGCAGGATCCTCCTGAGTAATCCCGGATAGGAGAGTCAGTCATGCCAGTCACATGGCCTGCAGGACTACTTCCGATCCTGACTAAGGAGGAAATTGACGAGGAGGGAGTTGACAGTGTGGTTTGCAGGCGCTTGGATACAACAGGACAAAGGGATTTAGGTGTCCCTGGACTGCTTACGGTCTTAGCCAAAGTTTCTGAACTTGACAGTAACTTTTTATGAACGCGCTGCAGGTGCCGTATAAGGGAGGATGTTCCTAGGTGGTTAACGTCCCTACCCCTACTTATTTCACCTTTACATATGGTACATATGGCAAGACAGTTGTTGTCCGGATTTGGTTAGAAATATTGCCAGACCAAAGAGGTGGAATGTTTGGTCTTCTGCCCAGGCATGACCGTGATGGGCTTTTTCATCCCACGGACAACAACTGTCTCCCCCGGAGCCTGATTTAAACAAACCACTTCACCATCAGAATCCTCCTCGCCAACTTCCTCCTCAGCGCCAGTTACACCAGTATCCTCATCCTGTTGTACTTCAACAGTGACATATTCAATTTACATATCAGCAAGTGGACTATGGGTGCTCCTTTCAGCACTTGCAGGGGGCATGCAAATGGTGGAAAGAGCCACCTCTTCCCGTCCAGTGCTGGGAAGGTCAGGTATTGCAACCGCCACCACACTTGGACTCTCCTAGGGGATTTGTGATATTTTCTTAGAACGCACAGTTCTTCGCTGTGCTTTTGCCAGCTTAACTCGTTTGATTTTTTTAGCGGGAGGAGGGCTTTCATCGTCATGTGAAGCTGAACCACTAGTCATGAACATAGGGAAAGACCTTAGCCGTTCCTTTCCACTCCGTGTCGTAAATGGCATATTGGCAAGTTTACGTTTCTCTTCAGATGATTTAAATGTTTTTTTCAAGGTCATTTTCCTGAACTTTGTCATTTGGGATTGTATGTGCCCTCTACTATGACATTGGGCATCGGCCTTCGCAGACGACGTTGATGGCATATTATCGTCTATGTCATGACTAGTGGCAGTAGCTTCAGCACTAAGAGGAAGTGGTTCTTGATCTTTCCCTATTTTATTTTTATCGGAGAAAGTTTGGTCCTCCATTTATGTTATATTGATATATACGTGCGGCTAAGGCACACACAAACACAGAAAATATTTTTTTATTTTTGTTGGAGACTAGTGCACTTTGTGGGTTACACCACCCATTAAGAAATGAGCCAGCCTGCTCTTTACTTATGGGACACAGGCGCACTCTTGGCACTGCTCCTTTGTTGATGCACGTGCAGCTACAGCCCACACAATTAACAAATACAGAAAAAAAAAGAAGAATTTTTTATTCTTTGTGGAGCGCACTTTGGAGGTTACACCACCCTTTAACAGACAGACGCACGCTTAACGCTGCTGCTTTGAGGATGCACGTACAGTGCAGACAATTCACAAACACAGAAGAAAATGTTTTATTTTTGTTGGAGTGCACTTTGGGGGTTACACCACCCTTTAACAGACAGACGCACGCTTGGCGCTGCTCTTTTGTTGATGCACGTGCAGCCACAGTGCACACAATTCACAAACAGAGAAAATATTTTTTTATTTTGTTTGGAGTGCCCTTTGGGGGTTACAGCACACTTTAACAGACAAGCCAGCCGGCCCTTTTATTTATGGGACACAGGCGCACGCTTGGCGCTGCTCCTTTGTTGATGCACATGCAGCCACAGTGCACACAATTCACAAACACAGAAAATATTCTTTTATTTTGTTTGGAGTGCACTTTGGGGGTTACAGCACCCTTTAACGGTCAAGCCAGCTGGCCCTTTACTTATGACACAGGCGCACGCTTGGCACTACTTTGTTGATGCACGTGCGGCTACTGCGCACACAATTCACAAACACAAAAAAATATATTTTTACATTTTTTTTGGAGTGCACTTTGGGGGTTACAGCACCCTTTAATGGTCAAGCCAGCCAGCCCTTTACCTATGACACAGGCGCACGCTTGGTGCTACTTTGTTGATGCACGTGCGGCTACTGCGCACACAATTCACAAACACAAAAAATATATTTTTTTATTTTGTTTGGAGTGCCCTTTGGGGGTTACAGCATCCTTTAATGGACAAGCCAGCCGACCCTTTACTTATTGGACACAGGCGCACGCTTGGTGCTGCTCCTTTGTTGATGCACGTGCAGCCACATTGCACACAATTCACAAACACAGAAAATATTTTTTTATTTTGTTTGGAGCGCACTTTGGGGGTTACAGCACCCTTTAACGGTCAAGCCAGCTGGCCCTTTACCTATGACACAGGCGCACGCTTGGCGCTACTTTGTTGATGCATGTGCGGCTACTGCGCACACAATTCACAAACACAAAAAAATATATTTTTAAATTTTTTTTGGAGTGCACTTTGGGGGTTACAGCACCCTTTAATGGTCAAGCCAGCCAGCCCTTTACCTATGACACAGGCGCACGCTTGGCGCTACTTTGTTGATGCACGTGCGGCTACTGCGCACACAATTCACAAACACAAAAAATATATTTTTTTATTTTGTTTGGAGTGCCCTTTGGGGGTTACAGCACCCTTTAACGGACAAGCCAGCCGACCCTTTACTTATGGGACACAGGCGCACGCTTGGTGCTGCTCCTTTGTTGATGCACGTGCAGCCACATTGCACACAATTCACAAACACAGAAAATATTTTTTTATTTTGTTTGGAGCGCACTTTGGGGGTTACAGCACCCTTTAACGGTCAAGCCAGCTGGCCCTTTACCTATGACACAGGCGCACGCTTGGCGCTACTTTGTTGATGCACGTGCGGCTACTGCGCACACAATTCCCAAACACAGAAAAAATATTTATTTTTTTAGCACTTGGGGGGAGCACCCCTGATGGACAGAGCACCCCCTGGGCAACACTACAGCACCGCTTTAGGACTGGGACACTGCACAGGACTTTGGAGTGGACACAGCCCCTATGGACAACTGACTGCACAACACAGTCCAGCCAGCCCCTATGGACTTTGGAGGAGTGGACATAGCCCCTATGGACAACAGCAGCACAGCACAACACAGCCAGCCCCTATGGACTTTGGAGGAGTGGACACAGCCCCTATGGACAACAGCAGCAGAGCACAACACATCCAGCCCCTATGGACTTTGGAGGAGTGGACACAGCCCCTATGGACAACAGCAGCACAGCACAACACAGCCAGCCCCTATGGACTTTGGATACAGCCCCTATGGACAACAGCAGCACAGCGCAGCACTACACTACACTACACTACACAGCCCAGCCAGCCCTAACTCCCACCCTCCCTCTTCACTGTCCACAGCCGAGTGAGAAAATGGCGCCGACGCGGGTACCTTATATAAAATCCAAAACCCGTGAGACCCGGAAGGCGGGATGATGACGTTTTGCCTCGATATCAGTTCCGAGTCAGGTGGGAAAAGTCGAGCCTGACTCGGATCGGCCTCGGATCGGAGGGGCTCGGGGGGGTTCGGATTTCAGAAATCCGAACCCGCTCACCCCTAATATATATATTTATATTATTTTCTTATTTATGCGTTTATTACTTTCTTGTCTGATTTTGTTATTTGTTTTAACATTGTATGTATGTTATACATGTCCCTATTTCATTTATTAAATTGTATATTCTTTTATCTTTTCACCTACCTGTCTGTGTGACAGTTTTTTAATAAGGTTATTCACCATATAGGTTAAGTATATTTTTACCAACATGCCTGTGCGATACAGTTCTTTTTAATAGGTCATATATTATATATGCACTACAAGCACTTGCACTTTACACTTGTATATAACAAGTTGCACTGTACGGCACCTTAGGCGCTCTGACCCAATTCTATTGTTCCCACGTATATATATATATATATTTTTGTTTATTTGTTGAAGATACTGCCTAAAGTTTTTGCCTACCAGACCATAACATTTATCGACTCTGCACTAAACCATCCGAAAATCCTGCCTACAGATATTGCCTACCTGACATAAGAGATTCAAGAACTTTATTGTTCCTGTATCAAATTATCAGAACATCCTGCCTACAGATATTGCCTACCTGACATAAGAGATTCAAGAACTTTATTGTTCCTGTATCAAATTATCAGAACATCCTGCCTACAGATATTGCCTACCTGACATAAGAGACTCAGGAACTTTTCCAAAAAACAAATACATCTACAAACACATATATAGGCCATAATATAACATATATCAGACACAGTAATTGGCACGCATATCCCCATACCATAGAGCGCTTAGTCTGCTAATATATGCATAGGAAGCGATCGCACGGCCATGTCTTAGCGAGCGACGTCAGAGCGATCGCACGCCAGTCTAAAGACGCCCCCTTCCCTTCGCAGCACACGTCATCTCCAGGAAGTGTATGCTTTATCGGTAACATCGAGAGCCATCGGAGCTGCCCGTAGCCCTTGAGGTTGACCCTACCCCGCCACAAGCACTGTGATCACTGCAGTGTGAAATACAACCAGGTGACGTGTATAATAAAGCTTCCATGTTAATTATGCACACCCATATATCACCGTTGGAATGCATAGGCACGCCTGCGTTCACACATCCATTCCCCCATATTCAAAGTCCAGCTCCTGTCACCACCCACAAACGGCGCCTATCTGTCACTCAAACTAAAGAGCAGAATAAGGCTGGAGTGCGTTCGCTTCCCAATCGCTATGACTGGCTCGCGCACGTGCAATGCGATGCATACGCATGCGCAGATAGGAAAAATCATCCGACTGCGTGAGAACGCAGCCTAGCGGGCGGGTCTGAATCGGGCCCAGTGGTCACAGTGACTACGCAGACCCATAGCAGAGTGATTGATAGGAAGTGAGTGTTTGAGGGAGGTGACGGGGGGATGGTCAGTGAAACGCAGGCGTGCCAATGCATTTGAATGCCGTTACAGGGGCGTGCATAAATTAGCCACTGCGATGCCATACACAGCTTGGGCTTTCACTGCGTGCAATGGGGTTAGCAATCTCTGAGTAAGGTTTGACCTTGTGCAAGTGTGCGTGAGGCACCGATGGTTCTCTATGTTACCGATGGTTTCTCACACTTGCTAAGTATTACGGATGTGTCTAAGGGGAAGTGGGCATCCTTATGTTAGGCTGTGATGGCATAGCGATTGCAATCATTACCATATTTTCGCAGTGGGACTACGTGCATAATCGCAGCTGCGATCGCTATAGCGATCTGTAATGAATCAGGCCCTGTATACGTGGTAATGGCGAAGTTAGTGCTGTCAATTGCTGGATAATTTAATTTTGACCATACAAGGACATTATAGTGAGCACTAAAATAATTGCTTAAATACCAGTATTGTTGATTCACTAACACCCCTTTCACACCACGCTTCTGACCCGGGACATTGCTGAGACAACCTGGGCCCAGGCTTGGTGTGAAAGGTTCAGCCCGGGATGTGTGTCCAGAGACTACTACCCTTGTCGCGAAAATGGCACCGACCAAGATATATTGCAGTCTGAAAAGGAGGACCGAGGTTATTCGACCCGGGTTAAGTTTAAAAGCTTCTGATTGGCTGAGGATGCAGAGGCCCGCCTCAAGGGAGTGACATGCAGGGCAAACATGGGTGCAGTGTGAACGGGGATGACCTGGGAATAACCCGGGTCCATTGTGCAGTGGGAAAGTGGTCTTAGCAGATGAGACGTGTTGAAACCGTGTTCAATATCCTGGCTCAGATCCAGGATTTTGGTCTGAAAGTGGTATAAGTAATAGAAAAATATTTAAATATTACCTTTAACAACACTGTTTCTTAACTAAATAAAGTTTAAGATACTGTACAGTAGCTATGTATCACAAAGCTTCCATTTGTTTAGTACTGTTTGCTTAGTAAACTCCTACTGGCTCTGAAGTGAGGTAGGTGGGCAGCAGAGGGGCAGATTTTGCAGCTGCTTTGACAGATGAGGATTATGGCTGTATATATGTATTTATCATATCAGAATAATTTTAATGATTCAACAAAATGTACCTGTTTATTACAATGGCCAGGACTCTCCAGTCTTCTATTACCCATTGTCTATCTCTTGGTGTTGGTGTTCTAGGTTCCTGTGTCTGTATGTTCTGCAGATTGTCCCTCAGGATACAGAAGAGTTATAAAGAGAGGGATACATCAGTGCTGCTTTGAATGTGTAAAATGCTCAGAGGGAGAAATATCCAATAACACAGGTGAGAATGTTTCCTTTGTTTCTGAGGGGTCCATTCATCATCACTTAATTTCTACAAAAGCAGATGACAATTAAGTGTCAGGGTCATTCATTATGAAGGTAACGCAGATATCTCCTGCTTACCTTTCAGCCCTGATCTGTCCCGCTGTCCCTATACACCACTATGAGAACCTAAGTTAATCAATATTTTCCGAGCTTGATTGTACTGCAAGAAGGACATCGCGGAGACAGATGATTTTCAGATCAGCTGTCTCTGCACCAGAGCAATATTGAATTGCTTCGGTGGCTTTGTACCCACCTCTATTTCTTGCAACAAGTTGGATACCTTATTATCGGGGGCCACCTGGCCCCGAATAATTAGCCTAATGAATGGACCACTCAGAGTTTTCAGTCACAGTAAACGCCTTAAAGCCAATTGCTGAAGCTACAAAATGTGAACATGCAAAAGCATCTTTCTTCTAATTGCTAAGTACTTTGGGCCTGGTTCAGACCCAGTCGCTATCTGCGTACGCTCGCTAGATGCGTTTGCAAATTTTTCAAAGTGACGCCACGGGAAGCGATTGATCGCCAAGGCATAAGCACGCCCACCATGTCTTAGCGAGCAGTCACTTTGTGTATGCGTACGACCAATCACACAGGCAGAGCCACCCACCAGCACACGTCATCTCCTGGAATTGTATTAAAACATTGGTACATCGAGCACCATCGTATGCTAACGCAGTGCTTGCGGGTGCTTTACCCTACCGCAAGCATTGCAATGAAATCAGGGTAAAAAAATGGCAAGTGACGTGTACTATGACGCTGCCTGTTAATTATGCACGCCTCTGAAAATTCCGTTGAAACACTCTGGCACGCCTGCGTTCGCATCTCCAACCCCCCGTTATTAGTGTGCTGCCCCTGTCACCATCCACAAACGGCCTCTCCTGTCACTCATTACCCTGGGCTGCCTCTGCTGAGCGAGCGAGAGGGTTGCGAATGCAGTGTGTAGTTCGCGCACGCGCAGAACGAAGCATGCGCATGCGCGTACACAGAACATCGGGCCACTTGCGAGCGCACAGTGAGAGCGAGCGACTCTGACCTTTGTCCAGAGGCTTTCTATGATCTTTTGCAAAATACTAATCTATATTTTTTTACTTTAATTTGTCTCATTTTATATTCAGCAATAACTGAAAACTTGTTATTTGCATTTGTGCTGGGTACTTTAGCGTATTCTTGTGCTGATAAGTTGGGTTATAAGGACTGAATTGTAAAACTTTCACACAGTGATCATAATTTATTGTTTTCAGACCCTTGGATTTTTTTCATTAAATTATTTGCAACAACACACTCATAGTTGATGAAGATATTATATTATTTAAAAATATATTTAACATTTTAACATTTTCTAGACAATGCCTCCAGCCAGAAGTGCCCAGAAGACCACTGGCCAAATGACAAGTACCAGTGTGTGCCAAAACCAGTTGAATTTTTGTCCTACAGGAATGACCCAATAGCTATTGCTGTTTGCATTATTTCTATAATATTTTTTCTTATCACTTTGATTATCTTGCTCATCTTCATTTTCTTCCGGGACACTCCAATCGTCAAAGCTAATAATCAACACCTGAGTTTTCTTCTACTGGTCTCCATCATGCTGACATTCCTCTGTGTACTGCTGTTTCTCGGACAGCCTATACATATAACATGCCTGCTACGGCAGACCTCCTTTGGGATCATATTCTCAATAGCTGTCTCTTGCATTCTGGCCAAGACTACAATGGTCTACTTGGCCTTCCAAGCCACCAAACCCGGAAGCTCTTGGAGAAAATTTATTGGAGTCAAAATTACCAACTGTGTGGTCCTTATTTGTTCATTTATCCAAGTTGTGATCAGTATCCTTTGGCTAAGTATATCACCTCCATTTCCAGAAAGCAACAGTTACACATATCTTGATAAAATTATTATACAGTGTAATGAAGGATCAATATTGGCATTTTCCATAATGCTGGGTTACATGGGGCTTCTCGCAGCTAAGAGCTTCATTGCAGCTTTCCTGGTCAGAAACTTGGCAGATAGATTTAATGAAGCCAAATCCATAACTTTCAGCATGCTGGTGTTCTGCAGCGTCTGGGTGGCTTTCATCCCAGCATATATGAGTGTTACTGGAAAAAGCACAGTGCTTGTAGAGATATTTGCTATAATATCTTCAAGTATTGGAATATTGGGTTGTATTTTTTATCCCAAATGTTATATCATATTGGTGAGGCCAGAAGTAAATTCAAAAAGTAATTTACTAGGGAAAATAAATTGTAGACATTAAGTTAAGTAGAATAGTAATTAGATATATTCCTAAATTTGCTTCTAGACATGCAACATCATTTTTCAGAATTTGGGATGTTAGAAGGGAATGCAGCCTGAATCACACTTGCCAACGCTCCCTGATTGTCAGGGAGACTCCCTGAAATACAGCAATCTCCCCGACTCCCGGAAGAGTCTAGTAATCTCCCTGATTGCACCTTACCCCCATAATGAAGCTGTTAAAAAAAATAAAAACAAAACAGAGATGTATGCTTTCAAATGGGATGATTAGTATAATTTTATTATAAGGCACAATGATCCCTATGGCTACATGCATTACCTGAAAAGTATCAGGGTGTTTTCATCAACAAATAGATCTTACTAACTGTCTTGGGGCTCATTTACATATGGATGTAAATCAATTTTATGACACAACTCTCAGATGTAACAGTACACTCCACTTTACCGCCACGCTCATAGTTGCTGCTTTCACAATCTCCCTGAAATGCTTTTTCAAAAGTAGGCAAGTATGTCCTGAATGTCTATAGTCACAGTGGCTCTGTACACACAGGAAAACCGGCACCGGGATACTGACTGCTACTTACACTATTTTAACAGTGCAGACATTCTAACTTTAAGCTAGAGATGTGCGCCAACCCCCGTGTTTTGGTTTTGGATCTGGATCTCCCCTGGTTTTGGATCTGAATCTGGTTTTGGATCTTGTTCCTTCCTTGGTGTTTTGTGTTTCGGTTTTGGTTTTGGATCTGTATTTTTTCCCCAAAATGATATAAACAGCTAAAACCACATCATTTGGGGCTATTTTTGTTCCTACAGAATTATTAACCTTAATAACAATGATTTTCAGGCATTTCCATGCATCTTTAACCACCTCACAGCTCACAATATTGATTTCACTATTTTTCACCCAAAGGCTGCAGCGAGCTGGCTGGCTAAAGTAAGCAACAGAGCAAACCAACGGTGGTGGGGCAGTGAGGTATCCAGTGGGGACAATGAACGAATTGCAAGTGCTTGTCTGTCACTGCAGTTTTCTGACATCCCCACATATGTGTCTTTGATCTGCTGTGTGTCCCTGTTGGTTGGTGTACTCTAGTTATCTCCACTGGTTGGGGATTGTGGAGTATTGGGGAATACTTTATACTCTGAACTCAGCAGTCTTAGTTATACATGGGTGTGATACCCTATTTGATGTGATAATGCTAGATAGCAGTGGCTAAAATCGTTGATTTGTGCTATTTTTATGTGTTTCCATTTATTATGGCACTAATAGGGATCCCTTTATTTAGGGAATAGTTCTTTTTGCGAGCAAGTGCAAGGGGTCAGTAAATCAGTGCTATACATGTGGCACAATCGGGTTGTCCAATTTACGAATATAAGGGTCTTAAAGAATAGACATAGAACATTGTATAAATAAAGATGAGTAATGATACAAAGTTTGCAAAAACAGATTAAATCAATAATAAAGAGAAATATATATATTAAATAATTATTGAACAAAAATAGGAATATAAATATAATATAAAATAAATAATAACAATGTAATTGTGAAAAGTGTGGATAAACTAAGATCTTTTGGGGACATTCTACTCTAAGATTCTACTCGGAGTTGCTATTAAATAATATAGATGTAATCTGTAATTAATATGTATGTATTTAGGTCTCTATATTAACTAGAGAGTAGGGGGGAATAACCCCAATAGTTCTCCTATAGTCACTGTTTTGTATATATCTAAATATGTTTTGGTGATATATGTTTAAATATCTTTTTTATAAAATATTTATATTTATATTGATTTTCATTATATATTTTTTCATTTTTCATCTATTAGTATTATCATCACTATTTATGTTATTTAATTTTTAGTGTAATCTATTCTAAATTGTATTACTATTTTATTGTATCTCATTCAATTAGTATTCTATTTATTTATATATATAGATATATATATATATATTTATATATATATATATATATATATATATATATAAATATTTAATAATTATTGTACCAAATTGAATTTAATATGCAAAGGTTTAGGTAAGAGATTGTTGTAAATGATTGCAATTAATTGACAGGTAAAACACTTCTCTGAATCAGGTATTAAGCGAGTTAACTAAATAATTAATTAATTAAGTAAATCCAGATGATAAACAATAAAAATATATGGATCTGCACTTCACAGTAGGCAGCTACTGATGGCAAAAGGTAATCCCTAATATTATCCCAAAAGAGATATATAAAACACAATGTAGTCACCAGAGCGCACAAAAAACAAGGACATAGAGTTAGAATTGTAAATGCTGCCACTATATACTCATATACAATGTGACAAAAACTTCAACAAAAAGTGTGTAATAAGAGTCTCTGTGGACTATCTCCGTAGTCACAATAGGAGGGTTGCTTCGTTGTGTTCAGAAAACTTTTTTCATGAAGGTCTCCTTAATCCCATGTCACTCACGTGCACATAAAAGAAAGGAAAAAGAAAGGGACCTTCCTGGTGTATTACCATTTATTAACGTAAAACATGTAAATGCAAGACATATAAAATCCACCGTATTTTGATAAAAATCAAGGCGTACCAGAAAGTGGGGGTGTAGACAAAGTACACCAAAAGCGCTATAGGGGTCCTTCCTGAGAAACAGGAACAGAGAGTCCCAAAACGATCTGCAGTGTCTTTGAAAAGAGCTTCACTTCCTGGATCAGACCTTGAACTGGAACACCAACGCGTTTCAACTGTAATTTCAGTCTTTTTCAAGGTGTAAAGAATGGTGGAGTGAAGTCCATATATATACCCTCCCTAGAGATCTCATTGGTTGATTCAACATTAATCAAAATGTACACAAATAATATTGGAAAATGGTAAAATCCACATACAATACATAAAAGACCTTATAAATATGTGCATAGAGAACAATAAACATAATTAAAACTTAGAGGCAATGTATAACGCTAAAATGGAACGCGGAAAGTGGCTAGCTTCCGGTAAGTGATGACACGCACGCGTCACTTCCTGTCCATGTGAGGCGGGTGTGTAGTGAACCTTATTTCATCCGGTCCGGAGTGACACGCAAACGTCACTTCCGGTATCGTAAAAGGTAAATGCGCATCACAATAAAGGACTTGATTCCCGCTACTACCCCCAATAAAAAATGGTTCAATACTAGTAGCATATAAGTGTTATCAGGGGTGTGTGCACAAAAAGAAAAGCCATTTGTGAATAGCTAAAAGCTTCGTGTGAAAAGAGGCCCTTTCCGCCATCTTGGATCAGGGAAAATAAAAGCAAAAATTTTTTTTTTAAGAATATAAAATCCTAAAAAATTAAAACTAGTAAATTAAAAAAGGATAATGACAATAAAAATACATTTGTCATAAAAACCATTTTAGCTCAAAGTCTGTGTTAAGACCATTGGGTTTGAGAGTATTAAAATCAAATATATATTTAATTTCTACCTGAGCCAAACGTGCTTCCTGATCATTCTTTCTCCAATGGTTACACACCTGCCTAATTCCAATCATTTGTTTAATATTTCCAATTGAGTTGTTATGCATTTCTTTAAAATGAGCAGATAAAGAGTGGTTTTCAAAGCCCTTTTTGATATTTCTGAGGTGTTCTGACCATCTGTCTTTTAGGCAGCGGCTTGTCCGTCCAATATACCACAAACTACATGTACACTCTATTAAATAGATACAATTTTTTGTAGTACAAGTTATAAAATCTGGTATAGGGTGGGATTCCCCAGTTTTAGAATAAAAATTTTCAATTTTTGTAGTTTGTTTAGTAAAAGATCTACATACTAGGCATGTTCCACAGCGATGGAACCCTTTGGTTTTCACCCTTCCTGTTCTTTTAGGCGGGATGGCACTTTTAACAATTTTGTTCTTAATGTTAGGTGCCTACCTATAAACAAACTTGGGTTTAGGAGGAATTACTGATTTTAAAACAGGATCCCGAGTGAGTAAGTTCCAATGTCTCCGAATTATTTTTTCAAATTCTTTGTGTTGGACATTAAAAGAAGTAATAAAGGGTAACTTAAAGGAATCTGAAGTATTCTCTTGAGAACCCATCAGTTTTAGTAGTGTTTCCCTGTCTACATTGATCATATTTTCTATATGTTCATCCATTTCTTTATCAGTACATCCTTTAGCGATGAATCTATTTTTATATGTATCGATTTGATCTTGGAAAACTTTCACATCCGTACAATTTCTTCTTATCCTTCTGACCTGACCTTTCGGGATATTTCTTAGCCAATTCATGTGGTGATTACTTTTACAATCTATATAGGCGTTGCAATCCGTAGCTTTAGAAAAGTTACGGGTTTTGAGAATATTATTCTCCACATAAAAAGTAAGATCCAGAAAGTTTACTTCCACCTTACTAGAATTATAAATTAATTCAATATTAAAGGTGTTTGGTTCCAAGGTTTTTTTTAAAGGATTCTAATGTAATTTCATCTCCCTTCCATATGAACCAAATGTCGTCTATGTATCTATACCAATAGACTATATTCTCCAAAAAAGGATTATTATTCCAGATAAACATTGTTTCCCAGAACCCCATGAAGAGGTTGGCATACGAGGGTGCAAACCGAGTGCCCATGGCCGTTCCTCTCGTTCGCATGTAATAATTTCCTAAATAACAGAAAAAATTATTCTTCAAAATGAATTCAATGCCCTCCTCAAGAAAACTTATTTTTTCTGTTGCTAACTCTCCCCTTTTCAAAAAATAATCGACAGCCTCTAGGCCCTTATTATGGTCAATGATAGTGTAGAGACTTTTGACGTCGGCAGTCACTAACAGAAAATCTTCATCCCATATGATGTCTTTGGTCTTATTTAGTATGTCAGAAGTATCTTTAATATAAGACCTAAGTTTAAGTACTTCCGGTTGTAGGTGGTGATCAACAAAGTGAGATAGATTAGCCGTTATCGAGTTCGTCCCTGCTACAATTGGACGTCCTGGTGGATTACAAAGATCCTTATGTATCTTCGGGAGAATGTAGAATACTGGAATAGTAGGTGGTGAGATGACCATATATTGCATTTCATGGTCTGTGATAGTACCTGAATCCTTATACCTTGCTAGTAGATTTAATAAGAGTTTCTCAATTCTATCACTAGGATTGTTTTTAAGTAGCTTGTAAGTAAGTGTCTGTGTCATTCAGCTGTCTCATCACCTCTGTATTGTAATTACTGGTGTCCATAATCACTATACTCCCACCTTTGTCAGCTGGCTTTATGACAATCTCTGGGTTATTTCCTAGATCTTTGAGGGCCTTTCTTTCCTTATATGTAAGATTGTCCCTTTCATAAGGCTTCTTTTTCATTTTTATACCCTCTAAATCCATACTGACTGCCCTCGTAAAGCTGTCAACAAAACACCCACGGTTAAAGGTGGGATTAAAAGTGGATCTAGGTTTGAATAACTCTCTTTCACTCTTCCCTTCGGTATTCGTACTGAGGAAGTATTTTTTAATGGACAATTTTCTGACAAATTTTTGTAGGTCAAGATAGGTACCAAATTTATCAAGTTGATTATTTGGGGCAAATTTTAACCCCTTTGCCAATACAGAATTTTCTTCCTTAGTAAGTATATGAGTACTTAAATTGAAAACTTTCATACATGTTTCTTCCTCTATAGGATCCTGATTAGTGACCGGAAGACATTTTTTCTCTTTTTTCTTGCCCCCCCTGCAACCCCGTGAAGATTTAGTTTTGTGTTTTCTGGGTTTTCTTATTAATTCCAATTCCTTCTCCTTCTGTTCCTGTCTAAAAAATCACGTTTGTTCATATGTTGAAATCTATTGTAGGTGGGTAGGGGACTTCTTGATCTTCTTCCATCATTTATATGCCACTCGTCTTTGATATATAAGGAATCCCTAGAAGTACTTCTTGGACGACGTCTATAAGAGTTCTGAAACCTAGGAAGACGTTTTTCATATCTATTATTTTTCTTTTGTCCTTGATAATGTGTCCTGGAACTGGACGGATATTCCCATTCGTCCTTTCTGAAACTGACTCTTCTTGGTTTAATGTTCTCTCTACGGTCTCTCCTCTGATACCAGATGATGTTGTTTAATGTTATTCCAAACCCTATTTAAAGACTGGATATGGATAGAGTACCTCTATCTTGAAAAAGCTCCCAGAGCAGGAGCGAAACGCGTCAAAGGGGTTCTATTGAGTGTGACAAGCTCTGATACCACTTTGAAATTGGATTTTATCTACTTGCAAATCACCACCCAATTCCTTCTAAGAGCGCTGGAATTTGCCGACTTATTGTAAGTGCTGTCAGCTGTGATTTAGGACATGGGGGAGAGCAAGCTTGCCTTCACCGGCCAGGTACTACATTTGCCTGAGCCGTTTATCCCGTACAGCAACCAACTTTACTTCAGCAGCTGACGACGAGATCTCAGGTGTGAGCGGTGCAGCTGCAGCATCGACGAGGACAGTTACTGCTGTCCCATTGTGGTACCAGCCAGGTGCGTGAAGTGTCTACCACTGCCACCAGCACACAGCAGTGGACATAGGGTGTGGGGTTACCATTTGATTAAGTGTGCCTATTACACTGAGCGGAAGATTCATACCATTCACTCCGGCGCACTACACATCGCAGCAAACCACTGACACATCTGTGCAACTACTAGGCATCCAATATAGAGAAGTTGCTGCCACTGTCATCACCGTTCTATACCATTCACTGTGTGACCAAGTGCTATTGTGGATTTCAAGCAATATACAACAATCAACACAGCACTTCTAGCAAGAAACTTTTTGTACAGCAATCACTTATAGCTGTTACTCGGACGACTTTCCTGGATTTTTAACACAGCTGTTACACTGAGTGGTGAGCCATTAATAACAACAGTATCCAGTTTAAGATACACTTATTTTAGCGATTCAGAGCTATCACATCCATTGCATTAATTTGCTCTTTTTATTATACTATTTATAGAGAATAATTATGTATATGATGATTATGTTTTATGTATTGTCATGTGTATATTAAATGTTTTTTGATTCAGAGAAGTTTGCAAAGTGGATCAATCAGGTTAATTGATTCTTTAGTAGCAGCAGTGCACCTATCCTTCCATTTATTGTAGTTTTGTGTGTGGAAGTAGCAGCTGGCATTAAGGTTTGCAGCGCTGTACCCTAACAGGGAATCAGTGGTTTTTGCATATGTTATGACAATTCAGATTTATATTTATTTTTCAATATACAATTTGTGGAGCACAAGGTTTGAACTGAGATTTTATTAGTCTCAGTTTGCTTTTCTAGTTTGTGGGCACAAACGCACGGCAATTTAATAAAATACAGGACATCTATGAAACATTGCCACACAGCAGTGGCAGACAGGATGGCAGTTTAATAAACTATAATAATGTCAGTCGGCAATGCCCCAAATTGTGGAAAATTTAAAGTAAAGAGGTGCAAGATGGAATTGTCCCTCCCACCCACTCTTATGTGGGATATTAAAAAGGACATGCACAGTTTAACAAACCAAGCACTTTAGCCACTAGGGGTAAATTTACTAAAGGTCGATTTTGGCATTTTGAGTGATTTGGCATGCGATTTTCATTTGATTTGTATTCGATTTTGCATTTAGGTATTTACTAAAGGCCAAATCAAATGTAAAATTGAATTTCAAATCGAATTTTAGTCAAATCGATTTCAAATCAAACATCGGGAAAACATTGGTACTTTTACATAGCCCAACACACAAAACCCTTATTTACTATCATTCAATTTGAAATCGACCTCAAAATCGGACTTGAAATCAAACTTCAAATCACCAAATGAATAGACCTGCTTCATGCTTTCAATTTAAGTATGACCAGGTCGGATTGACAGATACATGTAGACATCAGTGAGATGCCTGCATGTATCTGACTGTAAAATGCAAATAAAGAGTTAAATGTTCAAATAAAATGACGTGAGGTCCACCCCCAAAACATAACCAGCCCCGGACTTTTCAAACCCAGTCCTGGTTGACTAAGTACAGGGAAAAAATTGCATAAGATCTCACTGTACTTAGTTAAACCAGCACTGGGCTATGGGAACCAGTGCTGGTTCTGGAATTATAGGGAAAAATTTGCATAGGGTCTCCCTGTAATTCACAGAGCCACAACCAGGGGAGCCCTATCACTGGACCACCAAGCTGCAGCATCAGCCCTGACCACTAGTCAGCCCAGGCCAGGGATCCCTGGGGAGTTGGGGACCCCTCCAATAAAGGGGTCTCATTCTCCAGGGTACCCCTATCGTAGGCTGATAGCCCGGGGCTATCCCCGCCACGCCTGGGTGGTGGGTTGATTGTGTTAATGTAGTGTAAAAAATGAATATGTTTAACATTGTCTTTACAGTAGAACTGCAGGTCCCAGCAAGCCTCCCCCGCATGCTGGTACTTGGAGAACCACAAGTACCAGCATGTGGGGCATTAAGGGCCCACTGGGATCTGTAGTTGACCTATAAAGAAATGTTGAAAGAAACACACATACACCGTACACAGTATGTTTAATAAGCATACATGTACACACACATACACATACAGTACATGTACACATATTCACCTATGTATCCCTGTAGCATCGGTCCCCTTCTCCTGTAGAGAATCCATAAGGTACCTGTGGCTGACACGCACACTAAAAAAATGTTTATTTATTATTTTGGCCAGTAGCCCCTCAACAGGAGCACAGCACCCCTACGCAGCTACGCCGATGACAGTGACAACCAGGTGTGGCTGACACCGTGGCACGCACACACAAAAAAATGTTTTTTTAATTTGGGCACCTACGCCGATGACAGGTGTGGCTAACATGCCACACAAAAAAAATTGTTTTTTTTTTCAAACACTGGGGTGAACCCCTGAAAAGAGGCAGCAGCCCCTTAACAGACAGCAGCACAGCACCCCTGCACTGATGCCAAGTGTGCCTAACATTAATTTTTTTCACACTGCGGGTGGGTGAAGAGCACCCCTGAAGGACAGAGCACCCCCTGGACAACACAGCACTACAGCCAGCCAGCCCCTATGGACAGGACAATGACTGCCAGCCAGCCCCTAAGGACAGTCAGCCAGCCAGCCCCTCTATAGACAACAGCCAGCCAGTAACAATTATTAAGTATTGACAATAACAACAGCCCAGCACAGCTCCCAGCTCCCTCTCTCTTCACTCTCCACAGCAGGAATGAAAAATGGAATCCAAAACCCGTGAGAATCCGACAGCGGGATGATGACGTTTTGCCTCATTTTCAGATCCGAGTCAGGCAGGAAAACCCAAGGGATCCCCGAAGTTCGGGTGGGTCCGGTTCTCAGGGAACCAAATCCGCTCATCTCTACCTTAAGTATTTTCCTACAGTAACATGTTTAAAGTTATAATGTCCGCATGGTTAAAATGCTG
The DNA here is from genome assembly GCA_031769625.1 of Taudactylus pleione. Lineage (NCBI taxonomy): Eukaryota > Metazoa > Chordata > Amphibia > Anura > Myobatrachidae > Taudactylus > Taudactylus pleione. The sequence goes on from JAUIMM010000626.1 coordinate 397,517, forward strand.
TCGGTAGCATTTTAACCATGGCGGTATACCAAAACTGGTTTTCCTGTTTCTACAGAGTTACTGTCAACATTGTGATTGTAGACATCCAGATTGCATCCCCTTATAACATCCAGAATCCAGAAAAATGATTATCCTGTGGTGCTTCCGGCAGTGACTATATGTAAATCTTTAACTCTAACCCTCCCCCTAGTACCTAACCCTATCCTCCATTTTTGAAGCCTAACCCTATCCCTCCCCCAGTGCAGTCTAACCCTTACACTCTCTATGCCTACCTCTAACCCTCCCCTCCCATAGCCTAACCCTATCCCTCCCCTAGTGCCTGCCCCTGTCCCTCCCCTTAGTACCTAATGCTAACACATCCCTCCCCTTAGTACCTAATGCTCACACAGCCTAACCCTAACACCCCTCATAGCCTAACCCTATCCCTCCCCCAGTGCAGTCTAACCCTTACTCTCCCTATGCCTACCTCTAACCCTCCCCTCCTATAGCCTAACCCTTTTCCCTCCTCCTAGTGCCTGCCCCTATCCCTCCCCTTAGTACCTAACCCTAACCCTCCCATCACACAGCCTAACCCTAACACCCCTCATAGCCTAACCCTATACCTCTCCTAGCGTTTAACCCTAACACCCTCCCATAGCTAACCCTATTCCTAACCCTAGTCCCTAACCTTAACCCCCTCCTATAGCCTAACTCTAACCCTTTCCCTAGTGTAGCCTAACCCTAGCTCTCACCTCCCATAGCCTAACCTTACCTAACCTCGTCCGATAACCTAACCATAACCCTTCCTCTAGTGCCTAATCCTCCCCTCCCATAGCCTAAACCTTACACCCACTAATGTCTAACCCTAAACCTCCCCTCCCATATCCTAACCCTAATCTTCTGCTTCTGCAGCATAACCCAAAACACTCAGTCCCTGCAGAATTTTGAGATGACAATGACAGATGTCGGCATTGTGAACATACATAGGGGTCTAGTTACTAAGCAGTGTTAGGAGACATAGTAAAAAATGATAAGGTGCCAGCCAATCAGCTCCTGTCATCTCACAGGCTGTGTTTGAAAAATGACAGTTGGGAGCTGATTGTCTGGCACCTTATCACTGACTTATCACTTTGTCTCCTAACACTGCTTAGTAAATAGACCCCATAGTGACATTCTGCAGATGCCGACATGTTGACTGTTGACATTGCAACAATGTCAACATCATAACTGTTGACATTGTGGTGTCAACATTCTGAATGTTGATATTGTAAATGTTGACATTATGACTACATCCCGTTTGTGACTAGTGTTACAGATGCTATGTGTAACCTTTCCATTCACCTAGTTATAGGTAAGGCAAGTCCATTGCACAGTGACCAGATTTCTTCATTCTTCACCAGACTTTATGTTAGTGAAACACAAAATTAAATAGAGAATATGCTTATAGTGTTTTCTGTATTTCTTATATTTGATGAGATAAAGTCCTGATATAACACTCTTCTCTTTGCTGTAATTACTGTATATAAGGTACAGCAGAAATAAACATATGTAGAGCGCACTCTGTGTTAGTTGACTTTTTTGTTGATTTCAAAACCTTTCATAATAAGGAAATGTATTTTCCACCAATGCCAGGGTGTAAGTAAAGAAAATCTTTATTATGAAACCAGGAGTCTAAGCTGGCAAATATATAGTAGGTGGGAGGTCAGAGAGGAAGAGTAATGGGCTTTGAGGAGGGCTGAAGCACTTTTAGGAAAAGGTGAGTCTTAAGGGCTTGGCTGAAGGTGATGATAAGGTCTCTTTTTATGGGAATGTATTATTTCCTATAACCACCTTATTCTCTCACACGTGTTTCACACACTGCTGTCTATGGCCTTATAGTGTTATTACAGGTTGAGTCTCCGATATCCAAAATGCTTGGGGTATTCTGGATAATGGAATATTCCGTATTTTGGAATATTTGCATATCATAATGAAATATCTTGGGAATGGGATCCAAATATACACACAGAATGCATTTATGTGTTATATACACCTTATACACACAGCCTACAATATACAATATTTTCAATAATTTTGTGGCACAAACAAAGTTTGTGTACATACATAAAATTCAGTTATGTTTTATAAACACCTTATACACACAGCCTGAAGGTAATTTTATACAATATTTGCAATACTTTGTGCCTAGACAAAGTTTGTGTACATTGAACCATCAAAAATCAAAGGTTTCATTATTTCAGTCATGCCAAAAAAAATCTGTATTTCGGAATATTTCGTATTTCGGAGACTCAACTTGTATGTGTTTTTCACTTGGTACTTGGAACTATCTATTCCTCCTTCAAGCATTAACCAGTGTAATACTTGAATTCAGAATCTCACTGGACACACCACCGTGAAGATAGCGTAATAATACAGATCACTTACACTCACATAGTCATACGATGGTTAAAGATTAAGATAGTTTTTTTTAATAAACAGTAAATAAACATTGTATACATTATTCAATGTCCAGTCAAGTGTTAGATAATAATACAAATTTTACTTATACTTAACAATTCTTGAACAGAAAATAAGTAAAGTACAAATACACGATAGTACAAAGAAAGCGTCTATAGTTATGTACAGCAGCATGTCTTCCTATAGCTTCAATCCCCAGTCCCCTCTAACAGCCTTTAGTCAAAATATTTCTACTTTTCTCTATTAATTACTTTTAAATATTAATCATTATAGTGGAATATCCAGAACTTGATTGGATGCATCCTCCATCTTGGTGGCCTTGGCTTCACCTAGCGATCATCATTGGTCAGTAATTACATGGGATGCTACTTATCCAAGCTCATTTGGATATTTGGATGCTATCCATAAGTCTTCGTTATCTCCACACATGTATTTCTCATTTGAAACATATGTCAGAACGAACTAGCGAGTGCACGGAGGCCATTTGATGATTCGCTATAAAGGCTTTTTATATGTTAGTTATTACAATTAGAACTGTTCTACATCAATATTAGTTATTACAAATGCAACTTTCTAAACTGAATATGTAAACATTTCTTAAGTAGAAATGTTATTTCTTTAGTACAGTCTTATCTCTTTCATAATATTCACTCTAATCTAAGGTTAGTGAAAGTTTCTAGAATGAATACATATAAATATATAACATTTAGAGATGTGCGCCGACCCCCCGGTTTTGGTTTTGGATCTGGATCTCCTCATGTTTTGGATCTGGATTGGTTTTGCCAAAACCGCCCTTCCGTGTTTTGTTTATTGTTTTTGGATCCGTATTTTAAAAAAAATAAATCATAAAAACAGCTAAAATCACATCATTTGGGCCTGTTTTTGTTCCTACAGTATTATTAACCTCAATAACATTTATTTCCATTCATTTCTAGTCAATTTTGACCAGCTCACAGCTCACAATATTGATTTTTTTCATCTAGTTTAGGGCCAAAAGGTTGCATCCAGCTAGCTGGCTGACTAAGCTAAGCGACAGCAGTGGGCGTCACTAACATGTGGCAGTTCATCTTCGAACATGGCACAGAGTGGCATTGCAGTGGTAGACAGGATGGCAGTTTAATAAACTATACGACCCCTAGGAATTTTAAAAACCAAGAATGTTTTCCTTAACTAGGTCAGAGACCCAAAGGAGTTGGAATGTTTATGGACTGAAGACAGGGAAAGGACGGAAGGATTGATTCGTTTTTTAATTTATTTCATTTAATGTTATGATTCTTAAAGAAATGTATGAGGGAAGATCAATCTAGGATCAAGTTCTTCAGTTCCTAAAAGACATCTTTGATCTGGAGGAGGTTTTTTAATTTTTTTATACATCATGATCTAATAAAAAAATGAGGTGGCCTTGCTTGTGGAGGAAATGGAAGAAATGCTAAATGACTTTAGAAAGCGGGGGTATCCTGAAATTTTATTAGAGGAAGAAAAAATGAATGCCTCATCTTTAAATAGATCTCATTTGTTAAAGGTACAAGGACCTGAAATACTACAAGCAAAAATAGAAAGGTCGGAGAGTAGGATGAAAAACATCAGAAAAACTGAAGGTGAAGGAGATTTTGTTCCATTTATCTCAAAATATAATAACAAATCGGGTAAACTAAAAAAGATTATTAAATCGAACTACTCTATACTTAGACAGGACCCTATCCTATCGAAATGTATTCAGGATACCCTTAATGTCATCTTTAGTAGGAACACAAACTTGAAAAATATTCTAGCCCCAAGTGAATTAAGACAGACTATTACCAACAGGTCAGCAGCTAATACTTGGTTACCATCAAAACCATTAGGATGTTTCTAGTGTAATAAATCCATTTGTTAAACATGTAGCTACATTCAAAATAAAAGTACTCATGTAATCTCGACTTCTAATCAACAAACTTTTCCTATTTCTCAATTTTTTGAACTGCGAGTCGACTTATTGTATTTATGTTTTAGAGTGTCCATGCTCATTACAATATGTAGGAAGAACAACTCGAGCACTCAAATTGAGATTTAGGGAACATAGATTGAATATCATAAAGAAACTTCATAATCATAGTGTCTCAAGACATTTTTCATTTGCTCATGCAGCCAATCCTACAGGCCTTAAGCTAACCATTATCGAGCAAATCCTCGGTACAAAACGAGGGGGTGATAGATTCAAATGTTTGTGTTTGGGAGAGTCCTCTTGGATTTTTAAGTTGAACACTTTACATCCCAAGGGACTCAATTTAGCATTGGACTTTACTTGCACCGAATGATTTTACAGGTAATACACTATGTCCTAATTAGTGGGGTGTTCAGCGGGGCCCGCCATTGTGCAAGCAGACGTCAGTCGCTGCATTAGCGATGGATCCCGTGGCCATGACATTGACAAGTTATAGTACAGGTGTACCCCAACTATGGGGTGCACTGGACTATACCCAATGTAGTATGAGTAAGTCTTTTACTAATGCCTTTTTTTTGTTAGTCTTCCTGTCTTTCTATATTCAATCTACATTTGGAGTAGTATGGCAAAGTTCAATTATTGGAGCATCACATCAGACTTTAGGTGCACCAACATAGATAAGATCCATCTGTAGCCATATATATATATATATATATATATATTTTGTTTGTTTTTCATCCAATATTGAGAAGTCCTACCCATGATTAAGACCTATATGGGAGATAATTATATATCCAACCCCAAGGGACTTAGGCCCTGATTCAGAGCCAGACGCTCTGACAGAGCGCTCACTCTGAATCAGGGCCGTCCCTCTGAATTTTTAGAGGGGCCTCCTGGCCGCCCGTATAGCTGTGGGTGACCACCCACAGCTATAGCGAGCGGCCAGGAAGATGATCAAGACCATCGCGCCCATCGGGCTTGCGACGAGACCCTTGTGGTAGGGTCTTGTTTCCGCAAGCCCTGGAGTGCTTTTGGCTCTATCAGAGCTGAAAGCACTCCCACTGACATCACTTGTGATGTCAGTGGGGCTGGCCCCAGACGGTAGGCGATCCCATGGGAATGCCTCCGTCTGGCCAGCCATGCCCCCAGCACGCCCACCAAAGGGGGCGTGCTGTCACTCACCATCGACAGCACGCCCCCTTTGTAGCGAGACTCGCGTATGCGCACAACGGAGCCGCCTCTGTCGTGCGCATGCACACTGGGCTAACATCCGAGTTTCGCGTATGCGCACGACGGAGCCGCCTCTGTCGTGCGCATGCACACTGGGATAACATCGACCCGCTTGCGAGCGCTCAGCTCACGCGAGCGGGTCTGAATTAGGCCCTTAATGTAGAACCAAAGGTCAGATTGGGATAACTGAGCATGCTTATGCTTGGTCAAATTGGAGATGGGAGACCTAGTTTAGTAGGTTACAAGTCGTTAGAAGGTGTTTAAAGCTTTGGATTTTGTTATTTGAAAAGTTATTTTTTTTCTAAACTTTATTGTGTTCTGCTGGGAGAACAGTATCCGTGCAGTCACTGGAGCCAGAGGACGGACCAGAGTGCTGGAGGAAGACACCGGGAGACATGCACATGCTGGCACAGGTAAGTGTCATTGCTATTTGTCACCTCACAATGGCGGATAGTACCTTCATCAAATTCCAAAAATACATAATTTTTGGAATTTGATGAATACCATAACTTCCATATCCCCATACTAATGTATGGGGAGTGTGGAAACTAACGCAGGGGGACTTAACCAGGAGATATCAGTGATGTGCTGCGTCAGGACGTTTGATGTGATGACATCAGCAGGAGGCGACTACGCGCCGGTGTGCAGTCCCGTCCCGGGAAGCTGGCATGATACACGAGGGGTGAGTAACAACATATGCAAGTAGGTTTTTTATAATTGTAACCTGAAGACAGTTTGATTACTGAAATGTTGCTAATACCTACCTCCAGTGTCCGAGTGACTTTTATTGAGTCCTGAGTGCCGCACCTTTGGCTAAATGGTTTGGATATTTGTGATGGCACCGACCACAGTTGGGACCTATTGTTGGGAGTGCCAAAACGGTTATATATAAAAAGGAGAAAGAAAACCCTAGCACTTGAAAGCACACTGGTATTAAGAGCTGTACCTACAGTGGTAAATATCAAAGGGGAAAAAACTGCAACCCCACACAAAGCATATACAGAAAGTAAAATACTGCATTGGTAAACAGAAAAAATTTATAATTAGATTAATATAATAGCCAGAAATAGCTTAAAGTCCCAGGATAGGGATGAAACACGTTGCTGCCCATTGCTATATTTGTGCTGTTACCAGTTATTTTGAAGTACGTTTTGTGTCCAGTGCTTGCCACCCCGCTATCCGGTGAGGGGATTCCTTTCAAGTCGCGGCAATGCATACCACTTACATGTATGGTAATACCATCCCCAGCACCTCCATAGCCCTGTGTTACCTGGGCGGTCACCTCTACGTGTGAGCCGAGCAGGGAGACATTGAGCTGGATTACTATCAGAGGCCTGAGACCTCCACACTGGTCGGCAATTACACCTACTCACTTAATTGACCAAGTCCCGTGGTGTCCGATGGGGAGACACACAGCCACTTTGAGATACAGTAGCTTATGTCATTTACTACTAAAGCTCCATGTTACTTACTACACGTGGACACCAAAATGGATACAACAATTAGAGTGTGGTGGACACACTGTTGCCAATTTACAGGTATCATCTACAACCTGTAATAACTACTCACATTTGTTGTACTTGACTACGTTATGTCTATAGACTATCATTTTATTATCTGGGACACAGAACATCTTTGATTACATCTCAGTCCTTCAGAATTATTACCCATTCATTCATAAAATAACTTCTTATTATTGCTGTTTATATGTGTTTTTTATTTATATTTATTTATTAATTCATTTATAATTATTTGTAGATTATTTCTTTTCATTTTTTGGACATTCCATGTTTTTATATATGTATACTGCAAACACAAGAAGAGTTACAGGTGCACAACTCCAACATTACTAATTATATATAATACAATACATTTTGCAATAGAATTTTGCAATAAATAGATAGAGGTTTCGGCATAATCAAGGCTATGGTTATGGGCCTACCCACCGCGCCCAGGTAACCTCTGAGGGTAGGTCCCTCCACCCTCCAGGTGTGCATAGGAGCACACTAAATAGACTATGTAGCCATGATTATGCCAAAACCTCTATCTATTTATTGCAAAATTCTAGCCTAATTACCTCCAGAGAATTTTAAGTTATGATGAATAGACCCCTTAATCCCTTACTAGAAAACCATTACATCCCAAAAAAATCCAAACGCATTCCAAAAAGTTTAGTAATTCTATAAGAACCTGTTCTTTCTATAGAAAGCATCCATAAGGGATAGTTTGAGTCCTTTAGGGTGGATAACTTCTAATCTGGCTATCCATCTAGCTACACATTTGGAGTAAGTTTAATGATCTATTTCCACCCCTTAACATAGGTTCAATATGATCTATCATGCTATAGCGAATATTATTAAGTGGGTGCTTCATTTCTAAAAAATGGCGAGCAACCAGTTGGTCACTCTTTCCTGTGCCTAGGGCACTCCTAATAGCAGAACGATGTGCTGACATGCATTCTTTGAATTTACGCTCCGTCTTTCCTATATTAGATAATCCACACGGGCACAGTTTCTTATATACCACAAAACTTGCATTGCAGTCCAGCAAATGATGGATTTTAATGCTTTTACCTGTATGTGGGTGGGAAAAGGTATCACCAGAGATGAGAAAGTGACACACATACATCTAATGCATCCTATTTTTCTTTTCTGAGACAAAGGATTTTGATTCTTTTTTTTTTGCTTGCAATATCTGCCTTAACTAAATTGTGCAGGTTTCTACCCCGTGAATAACAAGGCATTAATTGTGTGTCTGCAAGGTGCAACTTATCATCAGTAGCTAAAACTGACCAATGTTTCTTACTGTTTCTATCAATTACAGATGATTTGACATTAAATTTATTAACTCAAGGGAAGTTTTTTTTTACATAATAACATATCTCTATCTAAAGCCAAAACTTTAGATTTAACCTCTATTTTTTTATTAATTCATCAATTTGTTTAATAGTAATTTGTATATCACTGATCAGTCGTATATGGACCATTTGTGAATACAGTAATCCTCTTATAAGGCTCTTTGGGTGACAGCTTTGTGCCTGCAACAGATTGTTCCGATCTGTCGGTTTAACAAAAACATATATTACATTTGTCTATAGATACTTTTACATCCAAGGACTCTATCTCAGATACAAGGGACTCCTTATCACCACTCCAGATTAGAAATAAATCATCTATGCTAACAAAAGGCTGTGCTATGGGTTCAAGCGCAGCACCAGTTTTTGCAAATATAGTTATGTTTGCAATAGAACAAGAAGTGGTTTTTTTTTTATGATTCTGAAATATCAAACCAGATAATATTATTCACACATTTTATAGATGATTTACTTCTATTCTGGAGTGGTGATGAGGAGTCCCTTGTATCTGTGATAAGGCCATCTTTTTGATTATAGGACTCTATTACATTTACATATACTACCAGTCAGCAAGAGATTAATTTCTTGGATGTAAAGGTATCTATAGACAAAGGTAATATTATCACTTCCGTACCCATAGTGTGTTTATTTATTTTTTTACAAAATTTCAGTAAGCAAGGAAAACATTAAAAAGGGACAAATATCCAATTGCAATGAACATTTCTATTTAAAAAATTGTTTTAGTTTGAATAACATTTTTAATATAGAATTGCATGCATAACTTCCCCACAATAATAATTGTTCTTAGTTTCTAGTGTTGAATTATGTACTTGTCAAATGATAACTAGGACGTACTGTATTTTAATGATGTTGATTTTAACTATTTGTATTCTTTTTTTCATCAAACAACAAATTAAAAAAAAAAACCAAAGGGTCAGTTGAGATAGACTAGAAATAATTTTTGGATGACAAGTTTTCTTACATATTGAATTTTAAATAAAGGGTAGGATAAACACCTTAATTCCTCTTTCAATGAGGTTAAATGTGTAAAATAGGAGAAAATACTAATAAAAAAAGAATAAACAAGCTAAAACAAAAATGGCCCAATTTACTCTAATTCCTAAGTTCAATAAACAGTCTGAAATGGTAAAGAAAGTGATTATTCTTCAAAAGGATCCTATTCTTAAGGAAGTATTTCCAGAAAGAGAACTTGATTATTTTGATGATTTTTTTGTAAACAAGCCCCTAAGCTTAAAATCAGCTTGTAATCTATAGACTATAGCAATAAAAAACACTGGGCCTGATTCAACTTCGGGAATAGAGTAAAGGAGCCCATACACTAGCGGATAACCATGATGTTCCGATCCTGCAACCCGGCATCTCAGGATTCTGTGAAATCCGATATGTTGGATTTCACTGATTTGCCGATTACAATAAGAAGATTATGATCGTGATTAGCAAATTGGTGAAACTTAATATGGAAAATGATATTCCAACGGATCGTGGAATATCGATGGCCACCGGTCGGCATTTCCGACCGGCGGATCTGTATTTCCGATCCCATCAAAGGATCTGGCTATAGGTGTATGGACACAGGTTCTCAAACTCGGTCCTTATTAATTATCAGACTTTAGATGAAATAATTATAACTTCTTATTGCCGATTATTTTGACAATAACAAATTAAAGATCACTGGGATGTACCATTAAACACATCCAGGGACAGGGGCTCCCTAATGTGATCACTTTACATTCTCATCCAGGTGCTGGTCAGGCTACTGCACATTCATGGTCAACAGACCACACATGCACAAGTGTCCATTGCAGGTAAACATTGACATTAGCTACCATGGTGCTTGGTAAATCTCCTATGGGGGCTGTTATTACCATCAAAAATGGATAACTGCAGAGCAAATCACATTTCTGCTGCAGTTCCCTTCTAGATACATTAAGTGGATACTTGAAGTTTGTGTATCACCCAAAAAAGTGGTGTTTTCAGGATATATCCCACAAATTTCCTTTCATAAATGTTAGAACTCTGTATACCTTGAATTGTGCAATACTGTGGGACCACCACTGGGAGCTGCTACCTTCACACCAGTCTGTCTGGACTTAGTAGGATATGGCTGTGAGAAGTTAAATATGCCTGATTAGCTGCACCTGTTCAGGTTTTTTTACTTCTATCTCTTAGACAGTGAGTTGCTGGTCATTGTCGGTAATGCAAAGTTTCTGTGATGTTTGTTTCATGTAGGGGTGTGCACCGGCCACTTTTCGTGTTTTGTGTTTTGGTTTTGGATCTGGATCTTTCTTCGTGTTTTGGATCTGGATTGGTTTTGCCAAAACCACCCTTCCGTGTTTTGGGTTCTGGGTTTTGTGTTTTGGATCTGTATTTTTTTTTAAAAAAAGCATAAAAACAGCTAAAATCACAGAATTTGTGTGTTTTTCTGCTCTTATGCTATTATTAACCTCAATAACCTTAATTTCCACTCATTTCCAGTCTATTCTGAACACCTCACACCTCACAATAGTGTTTTTATATCCAAAAGGTTGCACCGAGGTAGCTGGATGACTATGCTAAGAGATACGAGTGGGCGGCACAAACACGTGGTCCATCTAGGAGTGACACTGCAGTGGCAGACAGGATGGCAGTTTGAAAAACTAGGCCCCAAACAGTACATAATTCAAAGAAAAAAAAGAGGTGCAAGATGGAATTGTCCTTGGGCCCTCCCACCCACCCTTATGTTGTATAAACAGGACATGAACACTTTAAGAAACCAAACATTTCAGCGACAGGGTCTGCCACACGACTGTGGCTGAAATTATTGGTTCGTTTGGGCCCCCACAAAACAAGCTGGCAATTAATCTGTCCCTGCACAAACTGGCTCTACGGAGGCAAGATGTCGTCCTCATCCTCCTCATCCACCGATTCCTCACCCTCTTCAGTGTTGTGTACATCCTCATCCTCACAGAGTATTAATTCGTCCCCGCTGGAATCCACAACCACAGGTCCCTCTGTACGTTCTGGAGGCTGGTCTCCCTGGAAGAGTTGATAATTCATTTTATGAACATCATCTTCTCCACATTTTGTGGAAGCAACCTCCTACGCCTTTCGCTGACAAGGTTCCCGGCTGCACTAAACACTCTTTCGGAGTACACACTGGAGGGGGGGCAACTCAGGTAAAATAGAGCCAGTTTGTACAGGGACCTCCAAATTGCTTCTTTTTCCTGCCAGTACAGGTACGGACTGTCTGACATGCCTACTTGGATGCTGTCACCGATGTAATCCTTTAACAGACAGACGCACGCTTGTCGCTGCTGCTTTGAGGATGCAAGTGCGGCTACAGCCCACACAATTCACAAAGACAGAAAAAAAAATATTTTTTTTATTGTTTGTGGAGCGCACTTTGAGGGTTACACCACCCTTTAACAGACAGACGCACGCTTGTCGCTGCTGCTTTGAGGATGCAAGTGCGGCTACAGCCCACACAATTCACAAAGACAGAAAAAAAAAAGAAGAATTTTTTTATTGTTTGTGGAGCGCACTTTGAGGGTTACTCCACCCTTTAACAGACAGACGCACGCTTGTCACTGCTGCTTTGAGGAAGCAGGTGGAGTCTAGACGGGATTTGGAACCGGGAACACACTACCTCCATCAATTGTCTAAATCCCACTGCACTAATGGCGGATACCGGACGCACGTCTAACACCAACATAGCAGTCAAGGCCTCAGTTATACGTTTTGCTTCAGGATGACAGCTGTTGTACTTCATCCTCATCGCTAGGGACTGTTGGAGGGTCAATTGTTTAGTAAAAGTAGTGGTGTTCCTACTTCCTCTCTGGGATGATGAACAACTCCCAGCAGCAGCAACAGCACTAGGAGGAAGTGGTTCTTGATCTTTGCCTATTTAATTTTTATCATAGAATGTTTGGTCCTCCATTTATGTTATATTGATATATACGTGCGGCTAAGGCGCACACAAACACAGAAAATATTTTTTTTATTTTTGCTGGAGAGTAGTGCACTTTGTGGGTTACACCACCCTTTAAGAAATGAGCCAGCCGGCTCTTTACTTATGGGATACAGGCGCACGCTTGGCGCTGCTCCTTTTGTTGATGCACGTGCAGCCACATTGCACACAATTCACAAACACAGAAAATATTTTTTTATTTGGTTTGGAGTGTACTTTGGGGATTATAGCACCCTTTAACGGTCAAGCCAGCCGGCCCTTTACTTATGACACAGGCGCACGCTTGGCACTACTTTGTTGATGCACGTGCGGCTACTGTGCACACAATTCACAAACACAGAAAATAATTTTTTATTTGGTTTGGACTGGAGTGTACTTTGGGGGTTACAGCACCCTTTAACGGTCAAGCCAGCTGGCCCTTTACTTATGACACAGGCGCACGCTTGGCACTACTTTGTTGATGCACGTGCGGCTACTGTGCACACAATTCACAAACACAGAAAATATTTTTTTATTTGGTTTGGACTGGAGTGTACTTTGGGTGTTACAGCACCCTTTAACGGTCAAGCCTGCCGGCCCTTTACTTATGACACAGGCGCACGCTTGGCACTACTTTGTTGATGCACGTGCGGCTACTGCGCACACAATTCACAAACACAGAAAATATTTTTTTATTTGGTTTGGACTGGAGTGTACTTTGGGGGTTACAGCACCCTTTAACGGTCAAGCCAGCCGGCCCTTTACTTATGACACAGGCGCACGCTTGGCACTACTTTGTTGATGCACGTGCGGCTACTGCGCACACAATTCACAAACACAAAATTTTTTTTTTTTTTAGCACTTGGGGGGAGCACCCCTGATGGACAGAGCACCCCCTGGACAACACTACAGCACCCCTTTAGGACTGGGACACTGCACAGGACTTTGGAGTGGACACAACCCCTATGGAGAACTGACTGCACAACACAGTCCAGCCAGCCCCTATGGACTTTGAAGTAGTGGACACAGCCCCTATTAACAACAGCAGCACAGCACAACACAGCCAGCCCCTATGGACTTTGAAGTAGTGGACACAGCCCCTATGGACAACAGCAGCACAGTGCAGCACAACACAGCACAGCACAGCACAACACTACTCTGCACTACACTACACTACACTACACAGCCCAGCCCAGCCAGCCCTAACTCCCACCCTCCCTCTTAACTGTCCACAGCCAAGTGAGAAAATGGCGCCAACGCGAGTACCTTATATAGGATCCAAAACCTGCGAGACCCGGAAGGCGGGATGATGACGTTTTGCCTCGATTTCAGATCCGAGTCAGGCGGGAAAAGTCTAGCCTGACTCGGATCGGCCTTGGATCGGGGGGGCTCGGGGGGGCTCGGATTTCAGAAATCCGAACCCGCTCACCCCTAGTTTCATGTATGATATTTCTTAGTCTGCTGCTGCTTGTGCTTGTTTTTCCAGTATCTTGTTTATCTGCATTTCCAAGAATATTCTGCAAAGCTTCCAGTATCCTGTTTATCTGCATTAACCAGGTACATTTTGCTGTGGTTTAAGACTCTTATTCATCTGCCTGCCCACTACTGAGTCACATCTGTATATTTCTGGATTTATCTTCCTGCATGCCATTATCTGTGATGTTTGCTTTAAATTAGGACTTTGTTCATCTGCCTAACCACTGCTGAGTCACATTTGTATATTATTTCTGGACTTCTCTGCCTGCACACCATTATCCATGATGTATGATTTAACCACTTAACTGGGTAATATATTTCCCCAAAACCAATCAGAAGTTGTCAATTATTTTTTATGATTGAAATAGGCTAAGAACACAATTTTAAAACTTTTCCAACATGATTTTATTATAAAAATATATATATATATTATATATATTTTTTTTAAACCCTGTATACCGTAAAAATAGCAATTTTTATGGCATACTGTAGTGATGGCTATTGACAGCTATACCTTCAATGAGACAACATCAATAAAAATTATTGATTGTTTCAGACTCAGCTACCGATTTTTTTCTTAATTTTGGTTGGGGCTGCCATTGATGATACAGCATCGGTGCCCGTCAGTGATGGAAAAACCATTTCTTATCGATCATAGGGCCTGATTCAGAGATGTACGTTCATCAAAGGATGAACGCACATTTCCAATGGCTAGGGGACTGCACTTGCGCTGTACCTGTTCTGCACATGTGCAGAACTGGTCCTGCGATTGCGCTCGTAGACCCCCCAAGCCATAGCTGTGCCATTCGGGGAGCGGAGCGGGGGCTTACCTGGTCACCATTTCAGGAAATGGGGGCATGTTGATTGCATATTCTGGGAGGGATGAGGTGAGAGTCTGCATTGGTGAATTCTTGCATGACCAGGCACCAACCAAGCTGTGGGAAGCCTCAGCTCTTGCAGCCTGACCAAAGGAGCAACCATCGCTATGGTGATCCCAGCCTGCAACATTGGTCGCAGTGCAGGGATTGCAAATACAGCAAGGAGGTTTCTTACACCTCCTTCTTCATTTCCATCTGAGATAGATGGATTTGCGCAACCGCTTATGTGTGGCTCTGCAAATCTGTACATCTCTGAATCAAGCCCATAGACCGATGGTGAGTGCAATCCCTAGTATACTGTATCGTATACCATCCTTAATCGGAGGCCCTGTATTGAGTCTTAATTTTATTTTGATTATGGTGGTCTTGTATCGATTACCTAGAATACAATATTAAAAACAAAAATAGAAAACATTGTTAAAATATATATATATATATATATATATATATATATATATTATTAATATAATTTTTTTTTTTTATTAAATTTGTGATGACTCAGGGTAATTAGCTAGTAGATGGATGTCCGTGTCTAAGGTGATCAATTAGAGTCCACACATCTTTTAAGGTATAAATAAAAGAAAAGGCTTTACTATCAGCATACTGTAGAAGGAAAATAACAAACACCTAGCCCCCATTCAGGGCACTGACTCACTTGTTCTCCCATGACTTATCCAAGGCGGCTTCCACTCCCAGGGGGTCGCTAGTAATTCTGGCAGCCCTAATCATTTGTGACCTGGGAAGGCCTTTTTTTAATGCCACTGGATGGTGGCTGTTGGCCCTTAGCAGCGTGTTTTTGTCAGTGGGTTTGACATAAACACTAGTGGATAGATGATTGTCTAAAGAAACTAAGACATCCAAGTAATTGTTTGAAACTGTGCTGGCTTGAAACATAACCTAAATCGGTGAGTTCCTAGCATTGATAAATCGAACCAGCGTTTCCAAGCTCTCCATGCCTCCAGTCCAAAGGATAAACAGATCATCTATGAATCTTGAATATGAAAAAATATGTTTGGCCACTTCTGCATTGGAAAAAAACATATTTATCTCCTCATAGAACATAAACACATAGGAAAACATTCCTTGTTAGTTTTAATTCCAATAGCTTGAGAAAAAATTCTAAATCCAACAGGTTGAAACCCTCTTTAATATGAAAGTCCTTCATGGTGGCTAATCCACGATCATGTGGAATGCTCGTATGCAGACTACATATATCCATGGTACAGAGGATCGTGCCTTCTAGAACCGTGTCAATGGAGTCTATATTAACTAAAATGTCAGTGGTATCCTTGATGTAGCCTTTTTTTCTTACGAATGAGGGGTTGCAACATGTTGTCCAAGAATATAGAAATGGGTTGGAAGATGGAACTTTTGGCCAAAATGCTAGGCCTACTGGGAGGTTTCAACATATCTTTATGGATTTTGGGTACCGTAAAGAATATGGGTGCCACCGGAAATTCCTGTTTTAAGGCCTGACAAACTTTTTTTGTAATTAAGTTGTCCAAAACAGCTTTATCCAAAAGAGAATCTATTCCCTTTTTAAACTTAACTGAAGGATCTGACACCAATGGCTCATACATAATTGCATCTGCCAAATGTTTGTAAATTTCTTCCTTGTCATCAGAGAGATTTAAAGTCACCACACCGCCCCCATTATCGGTGGGGCAGATGATGATATCCCTGTAGGAGCCCAATTGTTTAAGGGCAACCCACTTCTCTTTGGATAAATTATGATTCCTTTTGTAAGATGCAGCTAAATGCTTGACGATGGAATGGTCGAGCAGCCTAATGAAATACTTGATGGACAAGTTAGTTGATTGTGGATCAAAGATGGAGTTATGTCTCTTTTTGAGGAATTCAGATTGGGGTGAACTGGTAATGTGATCTTAATGAGATTGAAAGTATTCCTGCAACTGCAGTTTGCAGTAAAAGCAGAATAAGTCAGTCTGCCATCTCAGTTCATTAAAAGAATTTGTGGGTACAAAAGAAAGTCCCTTGTCTAATACCCTAAGTTCTGTCTCCGTAAGGTTCCTACTGGACAAGTTGTAGATTAAAGTTTTTTTCCTTGACGGATGGCTCTTAAGTCGTGCGTTCTGGCCACTCCTACGGGTGGGCAACCTTTTACTCTTGAACCTTTCGGGGTAACAGGGATATCTGCAGATCCTTCTGAATCCGCACACGCGAACTCACTGTCACTGTTAGAAGTGACTGTCTCTACCTGGGTGGTTGTTCCCCGCATTTTCACCAGTGTGATTTGTCTCTAGCATTATAGGGTTTTTGAGGCCCTGGTTCTCCCCCCGTAAGTCATCGATAAACTTTATTAGAATCATAATCCTCCTCCACGATTCTTCACTTGTTACTCTTAAATTTGACCAAATCCCTCCGGTAACTGTCATTGTTTTTGCAGCTTAGTTAGCCAATCATTATTGGATTCTAATTGTATGATGGACCGATGTTCAGCCTCCAACAAATTGATCTTATCCCTGGTGATTTTTAGTTCTCGCCCAGCTTCTTCAGTGACCAAAAGAATTAAATCCATACTGCATTTATTGTGATATGCCGTGTAGCAGGTAATCTATCTTGCGAAGTTTGAGTTTTAGCAACTGATGGTAAATGTCCTCCATCTCATTGACTTTATCATACGGTGTTAACTTCTCTTTGAATAAAACCCTTTCAGCATCCTCATCATTAAAACTTTATAAGTCCCCTGTATTCAGGCAGAACGTCTTTTGTAGATCTATTGAGATTCTGATCCATACCTGCGGTTTAATGTCCAGTAGAAAAAAGTCCCAGCAATGTGGTGCAATAAACACCCTGTGTAGTGCAGATCACCTTGGCATAGAATGGTAGTAGTATTAAAAATAAAGTTGGCAGGTGTTGCCTTATCCCACTGAGCGAGCCTGTACATATACTGGCACTCACTTACAATATCATCCCCTCGGATCAGCACTCTATCCTAAATATGCAGCAGCTCCGGTGCCATCCGCCGAAAAGTGTCCACAAATAGCTCAGGAAACACAGCATTAGCGATCTTAAACATCAACTTATTGACCATGTACCTAGGAGCATCAGAGGAGGTGAGCTTGCTGGCAAGCTACTACAGATTGAGGCACGATGGATCTACAATCTTAACACCATCAGCCGTATGGGCCTCAATGAGAAAGTTCAATGGAGTGTTTTTAAGTGATTTCCTCATCTTTTGGGACTTTTCTTTCTTTTTTTCTAAGTATAGAGACTAATAATTTTTTTTTTCTTTCTTATTATAGAGATTTATTTTGCCTTTTTTTCATAGGCGATTGTTGCTTTTTTCAGGAATACTTTGCTTAACACTTTTTGCATTTGTCCACTCTACCCTACACAGGCACATTTAGTGGTCACTACATGGTATTCTTCACACATACTTGCCAGTTCATTAGTATAGATAGTTACTCCAGTTCTTTCACTGATTTGTTAACACATAAGTTTGTTAACACATATTTTTACACATTTTTTTACACATAGTTTTACTTCACAATTCCTTTTTGATACGAATATATTTATTAACAATCCATTTATTTTGTCCTCTGATTAGACATTGTTTATCACTCCATTTATTAGTCTTCACTTATAGGTCTATAGTAGTTTAGTTATTATATGAGGGTCTTATGCCCCAAGGCATTAATACATGTATCTATTTTATGCACACGCATCTCTATTAACATATATCATTATGCACGGTGTTTAGACATTATGCTTTTTTGTTACCTATTCTTTTCTGTTCCATATTTTTCCTTTCTTTCTATGTAAGTTCTACTACTCTAGTGTTAGTGGCTGCCAGGTATTTTTGCTATCATCAACCAGTTCTGCGTGTCATTATTATTTTTGATACATGTTTATAACAATGTTACTTTCCATTGTTGTCCCGTGTAATGTTTCTCTCCATGTCACATGGATGTGCTAACACTTTTTGCTTCTGCACACTTTCTGTGCTTCAGGCCTTCCGTACTGAGTCCGTGTTGCTGGGGCAACGGAACACAGACGGCGCCTTCATGTCACTGTCGGTTTCTTCTGAGGGAGTCAGGGTTTCCGGCTGCGGCTCGTGTAGGACAGACCCGCTGCTGGTATTTAAGGTTAGTTCTTTTCACATTATGAGTTACCTATCTTGACAAAGGGACGCTGTGGTCCCGAAACGTTGGTGTCTTAGGATGTTCATTTGAATACACATTTTTGATACTTTATTGAAGTCTCCGAGTGCCACCGTTTTTTGTGAATATATATATGTGTGTGTGTATGTGTATATATATATATATACACCTATGTTTGACTATATATATATATATATATATATATATATATATAAACTTGTAGAGGTGCCCTCACGAATAGGGAACACAATCGAGCAGAGGTGCGGCACTCTCAATAAATAAAACATGACAACTGTGTCTGTAATATCGACGTTTCGGTACTATTACGTACTATCTTCAGAATAACAATACATACAAAAAGATCTTACCTTATTTAAGATCTTTTTGTACGTATTGTTATACTGAAGATAGTACGTAATAGTACTGAAATGTCGATATTACAGACACAGTTGTCGTGTTTTATTTATTGAGAGGGCCGCACCTCTGCTCGATTTATATAATTGTGATGACCCGGGGTAATTAGCTGGTAGATGGGTGTCAGTGTCTAAGGTGTTCAATCAGGGTCCACACATCTTTTCAGGTATAAATAAAAGAAAAGTGCTTTACTGTCAGCATACTGTAAAAGAAAAATAACAAACACCTAACCGCCATTCAGGGCTCTGACTCACTTCTTCTCCCCTGACTACCTTTGGGCAGCTAGTCTACAAATAAAGTATTTAACTGTTTCTCTGCAGATCTATCGCTGGCTCCAGCCTGGCTTGGCTGCCACAGCTACACAAAACAGTCAGTCTTGGTGGCCTTCACTGTCTCTTACAAGTATAGGATCTGGCTTCCTTAGCCTGCAGCTTATCTCCTTCAATGTACAGTCTGAGATGTATGGTCCTCCCTGCCTTCTGCAGGTCTGGACTCAGCCCCCCTGGTCCCCAATGGCCTCCATGCACACTTGGCTCTGTAGCTGCCAGTCCTCCTTGGACTGATTCTACATGCAGCCTGACTGTAGGTCTGCCAACCACCCCACACAGAATCCATGGCTCACTATTGCCATCTTTGGTGATACTGCCACAAGAAATATATATATATATATATATAATATATATATTTCTCATTAATAGTAATAGTGTGTGTGTGTATATAGTTGTGTGCCCTGACAAAGGGGCTGATTCCCTGAAATGTTGACATTATAATACACTGCATTTGCATCTTATATTGTGCCTCCGAGTGCCTGTCTTCAGTGGATGATGGGCACAGGGTGACACTAGAGAGAGGCAGTGGGTGACGGGCAGTGGATGACGGGCTGTGGGAAACAGCATTAATTAGAAAAAAAATAGTAACATAACAGTAAAGAAGTCTATGCTTACCTGACAGCGAGAGAAGGTCATCACTGTGTGAAAATGCCTACAATACACAAAATAATATGTTTATATTATAATTAATGCATGCACTCTAAATCATAATTAATAAATTAAATATTATAATTAATATTTTAAATTTAATCTACACATATAATGTACATACACCACCACATCCCCTACCATTATCTATAACCCAAATAGATTTACTTAATTAAATAATCCCTTATTAAATAGATATAAACATTTATCATAAAACACTTACCTTTTTCTGCAACTGTTTGCTTCCTCTATCTTCTCCAGTCCTATTCTTGATGTCCCTCCTCTCTCTGCATAGGCTCCTCTTTGGCTGAACGCCATTACACTGCACTGTGCACTCCTGTAGGGGGGGGAGGAGAGAGAACAGGGTGAGGGGAGGAGAGATGAGGGCAGAGGAGGGGGCGGAGCTGAAGACTGAGATGTGATGCAGCAGCCTCTTCTCACGATAGAGGCTGGCCATTTACTCGCTGTGTCATTGAAGCACACAGCAGGGACAGCAGGTGACGCTATTCGGGGGGCGGGGCCACAGATGACAAGCGGCCCCACAGACCAATCGGCCTACCAGGATTTTCCCCGCTGAAGATAATGGCCAATCCTCCCCTGTACATAAATAAATATGTACTTACAGTGCATATACATACATAGACATACAAATTTATATAATATATATATATATATATATATATATATACATATAATACAAATATGACAGGCACTTCATAATTTAGTCTGTGTCTTTAAGTGAGCGTATCAACAGCTCACCACCCCATATGGTGATACATGTGTCACACTAGGGTCCTTTAAGCATGAAGACCGCAATTCCCCTCCTTATTGCAAATTCCCAAAGACTGTCCAAATCTATCAACAAACACAGAGAAGGGGGTGCTCCATAATGAAATATTTCATTCAGCTGTACGACACCAATGTCCCACACTGAGACGAATGGACTCCTACCAATAACAAGTGCACTGTGGGCTGATTACCACATGGCATGAAACATAAGCACCCAGGAAATCACCAACCGTCCATCCAGTATCCACTGGAACTCGCTCCAACGCTGCTCAAAGAGAGACATTGTGCTGAAGTCTCCACGGGCCGGAGCAACAGGAGGGTCGCTGGAGAGGGTAGTCGCGTCACATAGGCCTTGTTCTAACACGTTTTGTCATAAGACTTCATCAGAGGGGTGGCCCATGTGATGCTAAGAGCTAGTATTTATCATGTTGGTCAGCCAATCGGCAGATGGAGTGGGAGGGACGCCACATTTAAACAGACGCACCCACCACAATGCCATGAACGGCTTCTGCCAGCACAACAAACACTGTACACATTACAATCATTAAGCGTGCAATAACACAACATTCACAAAGATTACATGCATAACATTATACAATCAACATAATAATGATAAGCTTATAATAAGTACCGCACAATGAATCACATAGATATAATCCAGGATATGTAAAACATTACCTAATCAGTAAGTGGATAAAACTACAACACAGTATTTCATATATAATAAAAAAATAGACCATATTGAGTGGTCTCTTATAAAATAGTTAATACCATAGCAATAAACAGATATTAAAAGAAAAAGGGCTTATTATGAAAGTGCTGAACATATAATAGAGACATAAGCCTTATTGAGTGATCTCATATAGAATAGTTATTACCATTAAACAAACAGTAATTAACAAAGTGGCTTATTAGGAAAGATGCTGAACATACAATAACCTGTTGCTCATAACAAGAGGAGAGGACATATGCCTCACCAGATACAGAATCAACCATTAATGAACCTAAGATATTAATTATACAATAAAGGGTGTGATTTGCAGTTAATTAACTTTTTATAGAATGACTCAATCCCATTGTTGCCATGCCTGGGCAAAGGACCAAAAAAATCCACTTCTCATGTGTGGAATCATTTCCACCCAAATCCAGACAACCTTTGCCAAGCTATTTGTAACCGTTGCCATGAAACAGTGAGTAGAGGTAAGGAACTTAACCATCTAGGAACCTCCTCCCTGTTATGTCACTTGCAGCGCATTCATCAAATTGGAAATGGTATTTCAAATTCTGAAATTTTGGGGACAAAAAACCAAACAACAATCAGTCCAGTGTCACCTAGCTGCTCCCTTCTATCTGGATCCAAGCGCCTGGAATCTCCACCACCAACACCTGCATCATCATCAACATTCTCATTTGTGATCAGAAGTAGTCCTCCATCCAATATCATAAGGACTGACTCCTCTCCTATCCGTTGTTCCTCAGAAGGATCCTTGAGTGCTGCGCCTGCTGCTGCTGTTGCTGTGAGTGGATCTTTATCCTAGAAGAGGACCAGGAAGAAGACTACTTTTAGTAGTTCAACCAAACAATTGACTTTCAAACAATCCTTTGCATTTTCGAGCAAGTATGACAGAAAACACCCAGTTGCACAACGGATTACTGATGCCATAACAGCTATGCTGGCATTAGATGTGCGTCCCAAATCCACCATTAATGCACAGGATTTCAGACAGTTAATGAAGTTCCTGTGTCCCCGCTACCATGTCCCTTCTAGATTCCACTTCTCTAGAATAGCAATTCTCAATCTGTACAAGGACATTAAAAAAAAACCTTATTAATGTCCTCTGAAATGCCGTTGTGCCAACTGTCCACTTAACCACAGATATGTGGACAAGTGGGACAGGGCAAACTAAAGATCACATGACTGTGACAGCCCACTGGGTAGGTGTATTGCCTCCAACAGTGCAAACAGCAGCATCATCTAACAAATGCCAGCTCATTCACAGAGGCAGGCTACTCTGTGTATCACCGGTTTCACTAAGAGGCATACCACTGAGAACCTCTTAGAAAAACTGAAGGAAATCATTGCAAAATGGCTTACCCCACTTGGACTCTCCTCAGGGGTTCATGATTTCTGACAATGCCAGCAATATTGGGTGAGCATTACATGTGGGCGAATTTGAACACATCCCATGTTTTTCTCACACAATTAATTTGGTGGTACAACACTTAAAAAAAAAAATTACAGGGGCATGCAGGAGATGCTCTCTGTGGCCAGAAATATTTTGGGACATTTTTGGCATTCAGCAACTGCGTGTCGAAGACTGCAGCATCAGCAAGTACTTTTGAATTTGTCCTGCCATCAGATGAAGCAAGAGGTAGTAACTAGGTGGAATTATACCCTCTATATGCTTCAGCGGATGGAGAAGCAGCAAAAGGCCATCCAAGGCTACACTACGGTCTATGACATAGGGAAAGGAGTGGAAATGCACCTTAGTCAAGTGCAGTGGAGAATCATTTTCATGTTGTGCAAGGTTCTCAAACCCTTTGAACTTGCTACAGGTGAAGTTAGTTCAGACACTGCCAGCTTGTTAGGTCCTTCCCCTAATCAGACTTTTGTAAAAGCAGCTGGAGAAACTGAAGGAGGAGCTGAAACTGAGTGATTCTGCAAAGTATGTCGGACTTGTAGATCAAGCCCTTCATTCGCTTCGCCAGGATCCAAGGGTCGTCAATCTCTTGAAATCAGATCACTATATTTTGGTGACCATACTTAATCCTAGGTTTAAGTCATACCTTGTGTCTTTCTCTCTGACAGACACAAATTTAAAAAGATGCAAAGATCTGGTGGTGAAAAAACTGTCAGCTCAAGCGGCATGTGACAAGGCAGCATCTCCTCCTTCAGTTTCTGCAGCTGCCAGGAAAAAACTACATTTTCCTAGGAGACACACTGCTGGTGGTGATGCAGATCAGTCAGCAAAACCTAATGACTTCTGGTTGGGTCTGAAAGAACTGCCTACAATGAGTGACATGTCTACTGTGACTTTGTCTGATACGGTCACCATTCAAAGAATGGTGGATGATTATTTTAGGGATAGCATCCAAATAGGCATGTCACTCAGTCCGTTTCACTACTGGCAGGAAAAAGAGGCAATTTGGAGTCCCTTATACAAACTGGCTTTGCTGTACTTAAGTTGCCCATCCTCCAGTGTGTACTCTGAAAGAGTTTTCAGCGCAGCCAGAAACCTTGTCAGTGATTGGCGTAGGAGGTTACTGCCCCAAAATGTGGAAAAGATGATGTTCATCAAAATGAATAACAAATTCCACAAGGAAGCCCTTTACCAGCAATTTAGTAAAAAAAAAATACAGACGCGCCAGTAATGGTGGATTCCAGCTGGGACAAATTAATATTGTGTAAAGAAAAGGATGTACACACTGATGGGGATGACGATGATGACATCTGATCTTACCTATGTTGTAAAGCCAGATTGTGTATGGGATCATCGCCACCAATGTCCACTGCGCATTGGCAGCTTGTTTTTTATGGAGGTCCAAACAAACCAATCATTTCAGCCAAAAGTGGCAGTCCCTGTTGCTTAAGTGATTGGTTCGTTAAACTGTGAATGTCCTGTTTCATATATACAACATAAAAGTGGGTGGGAGGGCCCAAGGGCAATTCCATCTTACACCTCTTTTCTTTGCATTATGTGCTGTTTGGGGCATTGCTGCCTGACATTTTTAATTTCATAGTTTATGAATATCCAGAAATTGTAATGGCCACAGACAGCATCTCCTATATGTCCCTTTCATGTTTTTAAAGAAAATTCTAAACCACCAAATTGATGGGGTGGGCAAATTTGAGCAGCAGCAGCAGCAGCACAGAGCATCTTCCTGCCAGGATGTGTGCAATAAAGTGCACTGCAAATATGTTTAATACAAAAATTAGTTGTGTATATTGGTCACATACAAATATATTTACATGGTACATACGGTGCATAAAGCAGGCCCAGCAAACATCACAAATGCTGGGATAAGAACATTCAGCCAGAGAACTACAGGCAGCTTTCCTCTGATGTAAACAGCAAGTCTTGGTCCCATTATCCCTAAAAAGCACCCTGAGTGCAAACTTGTAAACATCTGTTTACAGTATGTTCTAGCAGCACCTCCACAAGCAAGGCCACTTCATTTTTTTTATTCGATCACGATGTATAAAAAAAATGTAAAGACCTCCTCCAGACCAAAGATGTCTTTTAGGAACTGAAGAACTTGATCCTACATTAATCTTCCCTCATACATTTTTTACGAATCATAACATGAAATTAAAAAAATAATCAATCCTTCCGTAGTTTCCCTGTCTTCTGTCCATAAACATTCCAACTCCGTCAGGCCTCTGACCTAGTTAAGAAAAACATTCTTGGTTTTTAAAATTCCTAGGGGTCGTATAGTTTATTAAACTGCCATCCTGTCTACCACTGCAGTGCCACTCTGTACCATGTTCGAAGCTGAACTGCCACATGTTAGTGCCGCCCACTGCTGTCGCTTAGCTTAGTCAGCCAGCTAGCTGGATGCAACCTTTTGGCCCTCAACTAGATGAAAAATGTAATATTGTGAGCTGTGAGGTGGTCAAAATTGACTGGAAATGACTGGGTATAAATGTTATTGAGGTTTAATAATACTGTAGGAACAAAAACAGGCCCAAATGATGTGATTTTAGCTGTTTTTATCATATATTTTTTTTAAATACGGATCCAAAAACAAAACACAAAAGGGTGGTTTTGGCAAAACCAATCCAGATCCAAAACACAAGGAGATACAGATCCAAAACCAAAACAGGGGGGTCGGTGCACATCTCTACATGTTATATATTTATATTTATTCTTTCTAGAAAATTTCACTAACCTTAAATTAGAGTAATATTATGATAGAGAAGACTGTTCTACAGAAATAACATTTCTACTTATGAAATGTTTATAAATTCAGTTCAGAAAGTTCTATTTGTAATAACTAATATTGATGTATAAAATTCTATTTGTAATAACTAACATATAAAAAGTCTTTATAATGAATCATAAAATGGCATCCGTGCACTCACTAGTTCTTTCTGACATATGTTTCAAATGAGAAATACATGTGTGGAGATAACGAAGACTTATGGATAGCATCCAAATATCCAAATGAGCTTGGATACTGTAAGTAGCATCCCATGTAATTACTGACCAATGATGATCGCTAGGTGAAGCCAAGGCCACCAAGATGGAGGATGCATCCAATCAAGTTCTGGATATTCCACTATAATGATTAATATTTAAAAGTAACATCATGTTTATGTAAATTAATAGAGATAGAGAAAAGTAGAAATATTTTGACTAAAGGCTGTTAGAGGGGACTGGGGATTGAAGCTATAGGAAAACATGCTGCTGCACATAACTATAGACTCTTTCTTTGTTCTATCTTGTATTTGTACTTATACTTAACAATTCTTGAACAGAAAATAAGTAAAGTAAAATTTGTATTATTATCTAACACTTGACTGGACATTGAATAATGTATACAATGTTTATTTACTGTTTATTAAAAAAAACTATCTTAATCTTTTAACCATCGTTTGAATGTGTGATCGTAAGTGATCTGTATTATTACGCTATCTTCAAGGGGGTGTGTCCAGTGAGATTCTGAATTCAAGTATTACACTGGTTAATGCTTGAAGGAGGAATAGATAGTTCCAAGTACCAAGTGAAAAATACATAATAAGACTATAAGGCCATAGATAGCAGTGTGTGAAACACGTGTGAGAGAATAAGGTGGTTATAGGAAATAATACATTCCCATAAAAAGAGACCTTATCATCACCTTCAGCCAAGCCCTTAAGACTCACCTTTTCCTAAAAGTGCTTCAGCCCTCCTCAAAGCCCATTACTCTTCCTCTCTGACCTCCCACCTACTATATATTTGCCAGCTTAGACTCCTGGTTTCATAATAAAGATTTTCTTTACTTACACCCTGGCATTGGTGGAAAATACATTTCCTTATTATGAAAGGTTTTGAAATCAACAAAAAATTCAACTAACACAGAGTGCGCTCTACATATGTTTATTTCTGCTGCACCTTATATAGAGTAATTACAGCAAAGAGAAGAGTGTTATATCAGATCTTTATCTCATCAAATATAAAAGAAATACAGTATACGCTATAAGCATATTCTCTATTTAATTTTGTGTTTCACTAACATAATGTCTGGTGAAGAATTAATAAATCTGGTCACTGTGCAATGGACTTGCCTTACCTATAACTAGGTGAATGGAAAGGTTACACACAGCATCTGTAACACTAGTCACAAATGGGATGTAGTCATAATGTCAACATTTACAATATCAGCATTCATAATGTTAACACCACAATGTCAAGTTATGATGTTGACATTGTTGCAATGTTGACAGTGAACATGTCGGCATCTGCAGAATGTCACTATGTATGTTCACAATGCTGACATTTGTAATCTCAATATTCTGCAGGGACTGGGTGTTTTGGGTTATGCAGCAGAAGCAGAGGATTAGGGTTAGGAAATGGGAGGGGAGGTTTAGGGTTAGACATTAGTGGGAGTGTAAGGTTTAGGCTATGGGAAGGGAGGATTAGGCACTAGGAGAAGGGTTATGGTTAGGCTATCGGATGAGGAGGTAAGGTTAGGCTATGGGAGGTGAGAGCTAGGGTTAGGCTACACTAGGGAAAGGGTTAGAGTTAGGCTATAGGAGGGGGTTAAGGTTAGGCACTATGGTAGGAATAGGGTTAGCTATGGGAAGGATTTATGGAAAATGCTAGGGGAGGGATAGGGTTAGGCTATGAGGGGTGTTAGGGTTAGGCTGTGTGAGGGGAAGGTTAGCATTAGGTACTAAGGGGAGGGACAGGAGCAGGCACTAGGAGCAGGGATAGGGTTAGGCTATGGAAGGGGAGGGTTAGAGGTAGGCATAGGGAGTGTAAGGGTTAGACTGCACTGGGGGAGGATAGGGTTAGGCACTAGGGGGATGGATAGGGTTAGGCTATGGGAGAGGAGGGTTAGAGGTAGGCATAGGGAGTGTAAGGGTTAGACTGCACTGGGGGAGGCACTAGGGGGATGGATAGGGTTAGGCTTCAAAAATGGAGGATAGGGTTAGGTACTAGGTGGAGGGTTAGAGTTAAAATTATACATATACTCACTGCCGGAAGCACCACAGGATGATAATTTTTCTGGATTAAGGATGTTATCAGGGGATGCAATCTGGATGTCTATAGTCAAAATGTTGACAGTGACTCTGTAGAAACAGGAAAACCAGTGCTGGTATACCGCCATGGTTAAAATGCTACCGACAGCACTTTAACCATGTGGACATTATAACTTTAAGCATTCTCCTACAGTAACATGTTTAAAGTTATAATATCTACACTGTTAAAGTAGCAGGCAGGATCCCGGTGCCGGCTTTCTTGTGTGTACAAAGCCTGCAGTCGACAATGTGACTGTAGACATCCAGACTGCATTCCCTTCTAACATCCCAAATTCTGAAAAATTATGTTGCATGTCTAGAAGCAAACATAATAATATATCTAATTACTATTCTACTTAACTGAATGTCTACAATTTATTTTTCCTAGTAAATTACTTTTTGAATTTACTTCTGGCCTCACCAATATGATATAACATTTGGGATAAAATATACAACCCAATATTCCAATACTTGAAGATATTATAGCAAATATCTCTACAAGCACTGTGCTTTTTCCAGTAACACTCATATATGCTGGTATGAAAGCCACCCAGACGCTGCAGAACACCAGCATGCTGAAAGTTATGGATTTGGCTTCATTAAAACTATCTGGCAAGTTTCTGGCCAGGAAAGCTGCAATGAAGCTCACAGCTGCGAGAAGCCCCATGTAACCCAGCATTATGGAAAATGCCAATATTGATCCTTCATTACACTGTATAATAATTTTATCAAGATATGTGTAACTGTTACTTTCTGGAAATGGAGGTGATATACTTAACCAAAGGATACTGATAACAACTTGGATAAATGAACAAATAAGGACCATGCAGTTGGTAATTTTGACTCCAATAAATTTTCTCCAAGAGCTTCCGGGCTTGGTGGCTTTGAAGGCCAAGTAGACCAATATAGTCTTGGCCAGAATGCAAGAGACAGCTACTGAGAAGATGACTCCAAAGGAGGTCTGCCGTAGCAGGCATGTTATATGTACAGGATGTCCGAGAAACAGCAGTACACAGAGGAAGGTCAGCATGATGGAGACCAGTAGAAGAAAACTCAGGTGTTGATTATTAGCTTTGACGATTGGAGTGTCCCGGAATAAAATGAAGATGACCAAGATAATCGAAGTGATAAGAAAAAATAATATAGAAATAATGCAAACAGCAATAGCTATTGGGTCATTCCTGTAGGACAAAAATTCAACTGGTTTTGGAACACACTGGTACTTGTCATTTGGCCAGTGGTCTTCTGGGCACTTCTGGCAGGAGGTTTTGTCTAGAAAATGTTAAAATGTTAAATATATTTTAAAATAATATAATATTTTCATCAACTATGAGTGTGTTGTTGCGAATGAAAAAAATCCAAGGTTCTGAAAACAATAAATTATGATCACTGTGTGAAAGTTCTACAATTCAGTCCTTATAACCCTACTTGTCAGCACAAGAATACGCTAAAGTACCCAGCACAAATGCAAATAACAATTACTCAGTTATTGCTTAATATAAAGGAGACAAATTAAAGTAAAAAAAATATAGATTAGTATCTTGTAAAAGATCATAGAAAGCCTCTGGACAAAGTACTTAGCAATTAGAAGAAAGATGCTTTTGCATGTTCACATTTTTGTAGCTTCAACAATTGGCTTTAAGGCGTTTACTGTGACTAAAAACTCTGAGAGGTCCATTCATTAGGCTAATTATGTAGGGCCGGGTGGCCCTCGATAATAAGGTATCCAACTCGCTGCAAGAAATAGAGGTGTATAAAGCCACCGGAGCAATTCAATATTGCTCTGGTGCAGAGGCAGCTGATCCAAAAATTATCTGTCTCTGCGATGTCCTTCCTGCAGTACAATCAAACTCTGAAAGTATAATATTTTTGTAGTTTGATCAACTTAGTGGTGTATAGGGACAGCAGGACAGATCAGGGCTGAAAGGTAAGCAGGAGATATCTGCGTTACCTTCATAATGAATGACCCTGACACTTAATTGTCATCTGCTTTTGTAGAAATTAAGTGATGATGAATGGACCCCTCAGAAACAAAGGAAACATTCTCACCTGTGTCATTGGATATTTCTCCCTCTGAGCATTTTACACATTCAAAGCAGCACTGATGTATCCCTCTCTTTATAACTCTTCTGTATCCTGAGGGACAATCTGCAGAACATACAGACACAGGAACCTAGAACACCAACACCAAGAGTTAGACAATGGGTATTAGAAGACTGGAGAGTCCTGGCCCTTGTTATAAACAGGTAAATTTTGTTGAATCATTAAAATTATTCTGATATGATAAATACATAAATACAGCCATAATCCTCATCTGTCAAAGCAGCTGCAAAATCTGCCCCTCTGCTGTCCACCTACCTCACTTCAGAGCCAGTAGGAGTTTACTAAGCAAACAGTACTAAACAAATGGAAGCTTTGTGATACATAGCTACTGTACAGTATCTTAAACTTTATTTAGTTAAGAAACATTGTTGTTAAAGGTAATATTTAAATATGTTTCTATTACTTATACCACTTTCAGACCAAAATCCCGGATCTGACCCAGGACACTGAACACGGTTTCAACACGTCACATCTGCTAAGACCCCTTTCCCACTGCACAATGGACCCGGGTTATTCCCAGGTCATCCCCGTTCACACTGCACCCATGTTTGCCCTGCATGTCACTCCCTTGAGGCGGGCCTCTACATCCTCAGCCAATCAGAAGCTTTTAAACTTAACCCTGGTTGAATAACTGCAATATATCTTGGTCGGTGCCATTTTTGCAACAAGGGTAGCAGTCTCTGGACACACATCCCAGGTTGAACCTTTCACACCAAGCCTGGGCCCAGGTTGTCTCATCAATATCCCGGGTCAGGAGCTTGGTGTGAAAGGGGTGTTAGTGAATCAACAATACTGATGTTTATTCAGTTATTTTAGTGCTCACTATAATCTCCTTGTATGGTCAAAATGAAATTATCCAGCAATTGACAGCACTAACTTCGCCATTACCACGTATACAAGGCCTGATTCATTACAGATCACTATAGCAATCGCAGCTGCGATTACGCACACAGTCCCACTGCGAAAATATGCTAATGAGTGCGATCGCTATGCCGTCGCAGCCAAAGTGTGAGAAACCATCGGTAACATCGAGCACCATCGGAGCCTTACTTGCACAAGGTCAAACCTTACTCAGAGATTGCTAACCCCATCGCACGCAGTGAAATCCCAACCTGTGTATGGCATCGCAGTGGATAATTTATGCACGCCCCTGTAACGGCAGTCAAATGCATTGGCACGCCTGCGTTTCATTGACCACACCCCACATCACCTCCCCCAAACACTCACTTCCCTGCAATCACTCTATCTGCGTAGTCACTGTGACCACAGGGTCCGATTCAGAACTGCTCACTAGGCTGCGGTCGCACGCAGCCGGCTGAATTTTCCTATCTGCACATGCGTATGCATCGCATTGCACGTGCGCGAGCCAGTCATAGCAATTGGGAAGCGAACGCATGCCAGCCTTATTCTGCTCTTTAGTTTGAGTGACAGATAGCGCCGTTTGTGGCTGGTGACAGGGACTGGACTTTGAAAATGGGGGAGTGGATGTGTGAACGCAGGCGTGCCTGTGCATTCCAACGGCGTTTTATGGGCGTACATAATTAACATGGAAGGGTTATTATACATGTCACCTGGTTGTATTTCACACTGCAGTGATCGCTGTGCTTGTGGCGGGGTATGGTCGACCTCAAGGGCTGCGAGCAGCGCCGATGGCTCTCGATGTTACTGATAAAGCATACACTTCCTGGAGATGACGTGTGTTGGGAAGGGAAGGGGGCGTCTTTAGACTGGCATGCGCTCGCTCTGCCATCACTCGCTAAGACATAGTGGGTGTCCTCTTGCCTGGCTGCGCGATCGCTTCCTATGCATATATTAGCAGCTGAAAGGCTGCGTGCGAACGCATCTAGCACGCAGGTCTGAATCGGGCCCACAGTCCGATCGAAGTGAAGCCTTTGAGCGTGTGCACTGTGATGCATACCCATGCGCAATACACAACAATTACCCGTCTGCGTGTGTAATCGCAGTTGCAATCAGTAATGTATCAGGCCCGCAGTTTAAAGTAGAGATGTGCACCGACTCCCTTACGTGTTTTGTTTTTGGATCTGTATCTTTTAAAAATAAAATAAAAAACATTTTTGATCTGATTACATGCAATCCAAAATCCGAGTTCCAAAACGCCGGAAGATCCGAATTGGCACTCGGTTCGACTTGATACACCAAAGTGATTCCGAACTCGCACTCCATTCG
This sequence comes from Taudactylus pleione, assembly GCA_031769625.1. Taxonomy (NCBI): domain Eukaryota; kingdom Metazoa; phylum Chordata; class Amphibia; order Anura; family Myobatrachidae; genus Taudactylus; species Taudactylus pleione. Next base: position 430,080 of record JAUIMM010000626.1, read on the forward strand.
ACTCGGAACCCCTACATTCGGTTGTTGTCGGTTCTCTGAGAACCAATCCTGCACGTCTCTAGTTTGAAGATATATGTACATCTTATTTATGCATTGCACAGGTAATGCAGCTCATTGTACTTTAGCCCCATTGTTGGTATAGAATATATTTCCATAAACTGAACTACTCCTGTAATTGAGTGAAATAAATTGATGAAAAGTCTGGGTGCAGACTCGGGTAGCTGGTGCAGCAGGACTGATCATCAGTCACCCCAGATGCACACTCTGCATGTGGGGAGAGGGAGGGGTATGCTCCATGGGGGTGGGGAGTAGTACCCCAGGGGAGGCTCTTCTTGGGGTAGGGATGGGGGTAATATATATATGAGGCATGGGGGGTAAATAGAAAAAAAGGGTTACAGGGGATAAAAGGGGTACAACAAAACAGTGATGTATTACACCAGGAGTGGGAGATATATGCAACAAGGTAACTTTAACCACTAAGGGGTGAGGGGGTAATGGAATCTATTGCCGCTGAGGAGGTCTATTGCCAATGGTGCGGGTAGTAATTTGCAATGGTGGCCTTTGGAAAAGGGGGGGTGCGAGACACTCACGCCCACTCTGCATATTTTTATTCTATAAACTATTTTAATACATTTTTTTAAAATATATTTTTAACTTAATTAAATAAAACAAAAGTGACAATTTTCAAGTAGCATTTGTTAAAAAAAATGACATTACTTTGGAGCAGAAACAGATGCTGGCATCTATTTTTTTACCCTCTATCAAGCAGGACACTAACCTGATCATGTTTCCAAAATATGGGAAATTTGTTGAAAATAAGCTGCTCCCCTTCCGTAGATGAAGCATTAAATGACGCAACTTTCCTGAAGCGATATTTTCTATCAGATAAAACTGCATAACTATGAATGTTGTAGAATGTGGTCATTTCTCCTCTTCCATTAAAATAAATATCTTCTCCAGTGGGATCTTGAAAATGAACTCTTCTTAAAAAGTGCTGGAACGAGGGACATGAATTGGTATATATAAATTGACCAGTATTTTATTAGACATTTGTGTAATAAATATAAGAAAAACAAGTTACTGTGTGTCGTACTTTTCCATTACGTTCATCAATATTTGTAAAAATCCTGGAAAAAAAAATCAGCAAACACTTTGTTTTTGCATTTTCTAATTAGAAATATCTACTGTATTCTAAAACTACAATTTAATAATATAATATTTACTTCTCATGCAGTGTTCAAAGGAATTAGCAAAATTTCAGTTTATGATCTTCTTTTAGAGAAAGAAAGAATTGTCCTAACTCTACAAGTATATTAGTGTTTATAGATATATTAAATGTTAACAAAAAAGTAATAAAGTAAGCTTTTTGCAAAACTTAAAAAAATACTATAGGGCAAACTTTTTTAATGGAGAATGCAACTTTTTGCTTTAAAACTTTTTTCAGTTTTAGATCCTGCATACTTGGTACTTCTTGCAACTTACAGACTATTACATTTGGCCCATAAGGGGAGATTTACTAATTTTGCTAAACTGCATATTTTTTTGTCTATTTTATGTGTGGTTTCTAAATTGCATAATTTACTAAAGCAAAGACCAAACATTAAGTCATATTATTTCCTAGCGCCATCCCAATTTTAAGAGAAAGAATACAAATTGTGCAATGTATCACTCTGTACAACACTTCAAACTGAGAAATAAAGTGAGAAGCACAGGGGACATAGCACTGTCACTGCCCCACAGTGTGTTCAGCCACTGTTAAGAAAAAAACAAAAAACATTTGTGTTAAAAAAATATAACTTAATTGTTAGGGTGCCACCCAGCTTATACTAAGGGTGCTGTGCGGCAATTTGTAGTACAGTATGTTCAGTCACTGTTAAACATTTTTTTTAAATACTTGTGTGTTAAAATTTTTGAACATCATTACATTAGGGTGTCACCCTTATACTAGGGATGCTGTGAGTCAATATGAATCAGTCAATAGAAGCAGCAACCCAATACTAGTGCTGCGGCTGTCTTGACAGTAGTAGTACTTCAACATCTACTAAAGGTGTTCCAGGAAAAAGAAAGTTTAAGAAAGGTTTATTGAAATCTAAATAGTTTTTCACAATGTTAAAGTAAAACATCACCTCTGGCAATAAAGGGAAGATTTACTATACTGCCGACAAACTTAAAATTGTGTTCATCCCATACACCAGATGCAGTGGCAAGGAAAGGCTCAGGCCATTGCCTTCCTTTGCTAATGCTGATCCCAATACTTATGTTTCATGCACTGTAATGCCTATTGTGGAAGATGGGCTGAAGACAGTCGAGCATCTTCTGAAACCTCACATACAACACTGTGTCACTCTAAGTCTACAAGTGTCACCTTAAAAACAGGTAAATCAGTTCACCAAAATAATACTAAGGTTGAAAAATAAACTCTGTGTTCACAAATCCCTCAGGTGAGTCTAAGGGGTAAATTTACTAAAGTGAGAGTTTCTAGAAGTGAGTTTTAGAAGAGATTTTGACCATAGCAACCAATCAGATTCTGACTATTATCTTCTAGAAGGTGCTAGTTAAAAGTTAAATAGAATCTGATTGGTTGCCAGTGGCAACATCTCTTCTAAAACTCACTTCTAAAACCTCTCACTTAGTAAATTTACCCCTACATGTGTCCACTAGTGCCATTTGTGATGATGACTCTGCGTCTGACATTTCTGACATTCTTTTTGTATTATATTCTATTTGTTGCTATCTTGATAATACTTGTGAATTTTTAGGCTGCTACTTTCCTGCGCTATTTAGTAACTCTCTGTTATTGTGACCATATTTCTGACAATATACTCATAGAGAAGCCTCCTTCCACCATTTCTTCACCCTCTGCAAATGCGGGGATGAGCAGCAGTGACTTAGTAATAGAGGATGCTACCGTGGAAGTGCAAAAGGTGGATAAGGGGAATATTTCTGCATCTGAAACTATGGAGGATGTTGTAGATGAGGATGTTGATGATAAGGAGGATGTTTGTATAAAAGAAAGACAGCCACTAGTGGCAGCAGTTCTTAACCATGATAATAAGGTTATTGTCATGCCTGGCAAGATCAAAAAGTCTTGTGTGGAATTATTTTTATCCAAATCCAGAAAACATTTGTCAAGCCATCTGTACTGTATGTAAGGTAGGGTCCATAACCATCTAGGAACCTCCTCCCTGTTATATCATTTACAATGAGTTCATTCAATTGCAGATTATTTAGGAAAATCACAAAAATCCTTTAAAACAATAACAAGTAGTCCATCAACACTTTACAGCAGAATGGATAGAAACCAGCAGCACATGCTATCTCCACCGCCAGCACCTTCATCATCAATCTTCTCATTAATGATCGGAGATAGTCCCCCTGCATCTAATTTGCAAAAGCTAACTGACTACTCCTTGTCACGGCGTTGCCGAATCCAGGTCTCTCTTACCTGGTCTGGCGACGCTGGAGTCCTGGCTGGGGTGGGACAGCAAGTGGAGATCCCCGGCACCCGCAGTCAGCTGTTCTTCTTCTTCCCAGGTGGCTGTGTGCAGGCGGCTGCAGATTCCTTAGGAGCACAAGCGCCGCTCTGCTAAAGATTTAAAGGGACAGGCACCTTAATAGGAAGCGCTGATTGGGGCTAGTTTTGAACTCTGACCTATAAAAGGAAGTTCCTGGGAGCACTCCAGTGCCACAGTATAGGCTCCATTACCATACTCCAGTGTTCTTGTACATATTCTGATAATTGGTTCTGACCTTGGCGTGTTTGTGACTCTGATTCTGCCTGACCCCTGGTTCTAAGTTGATATCTGGCTCTGACCTCAGCTATTCCCTGTGACCCATTTACATCTGCTCCCTGGTACCGTCTCATCCATTTGGTTCTGAACCGGCTAGTTGACTATGCTCAAGTCTCCTGTATATTGACCAAGTTGCCAGCACCTGTATAGGGAAACCTAACCTGAGGGCCGCAACCTGTGTGTCAGATGCAGCAAAGTCTTTACCTTCTTGTGAGGGTCCCTGGTGAAAACCACCAACACATTAGACTCCGCACCTCAGGAATAGGTTTAGCAATTCCTTGAATATGGGTAGCATCCACAATCCGTCCATGAGTTTGTGACAGAATACTCTGGCCCAAAAACATGGATGCTGCTGGTAACCCATTGCCCCGAGACTTACTCGAGAACCTACTTGCTAGAGTTGAGAAGCAAGAACAAGATCAAGCCCAGATTATGCAGTGTCTCCAGACTTTAATGCAACAAGTCAGTACCGCTCAACCGTCACAATCAGTCCCACTTCCCATGGTGACTGTACAGGCCGCAAGTGCTTCTGCACCATTAAGCATTCCGAATCCCACAAAGCAAAATGGGGACCCAAAGGACTGTCGAGGGTTCCTGAACCAGTGCTCAATTCAATTTGAGGTTCAAGCAGCAAATTTCAAGTCAGAAAGGTTGAAAGTGGCTTACGTGTGCTCGCTGCTGTCCGGTAAGGCCTTGGCTTGGGCCTCTAATTTATGGGAAATAAATTATCCTCTGGTTAACAATAGTGCAGAGTTCCTGAAGGCTTTCTGGAGGATCTTTGATGAGCCCGGTCGAGTAACCTCTGCAGGATCAGCTGTTCTACAGCTGAGACAAGGCAATCAATCTGCAGGACAATTTGCTGTGTAGTTCCGTACCCCTGCTTCAGACTTTTAGATGGAACAACAAAGCTTTAGTTGCCACTTTCAAGCAGGGTTTGTCTGATCAGATCACAGATGTGCTCGCATCCAGGGAACTGCCAACTTCTTTGGATGACTTGATCTCCCTGTGTATCCGGATGGATGTTCACCACAGGGAGAGAACAAGAGAAAAGGAACAGTCTTGTCGGTTTATCTTTAAGCTCGCTCCACGTTTCACGGCACCAGTGGAACCTCCAGAAGAGCCCATGCAGGTTGGGAAATCTTGCCTTCCTGTCGCAGAGAGAGAAAGGAGGTTTAAAAACAGAGTTTGTTTATATTGTGGTGAACCAGGTCATCTTCTCACTGGCTGTCCAAAGCATCTGGGAAAAGAGAAGGCCTAACTGATTGAGGGGTGGTCAGATTGGGTACATTTCAACACACCCCAAAGAACGTGTAGTTCCTCAATTCTCCATTGATGTGACCCTGGTCCTGGGAAAGTTCTCTGAAGTCATTAGGGCTTTCCTGGACTCAGGTGCTGATGGCAACTTCATTATGGCTAAGAAAGTTCAAGAGCAGGGAATTCCTATGATGCCACTTCAAACACCTCTCAGTATTATCAGGGTGGATGGGAATAAACTTCCTACAGTGACCATCCACTCTCAAATGACAGAAATTATCATGCAAGTAGGGGCTCTCCATAGAGAATCAATAGCATTCTACATATTTCCTTCAGCCAAGAGTCCTGTCATCCTGGGTCTTCCTTGGCTTCACAAACATTCTCCTGTGCTAGATTGGGAGGAACCTCAAATTCTGGCGTGGGGTCCTCGAAGCAATGGCTCCTGTTTGTCATCCATCAAACCTCCCCAGCGAGCCATTCAGAGTACAGTCATCCTTCCGAGATGTGTTTAGTAAGAAAGGCGTGGAGACACTTCCTGCTCATAGAGACTGGGATTGCGCTATTGATTTATTACCTGGGAAAGAGCCACGTTGGGGAAGAACTTTTCCTCTTTCACTTCCCGAGTCCCAATCAGTGACTGAGTATATCCAGGAAAATCTGGAACGTGGGTTCATCAAGGAGTCCAAATCACCCGCTGGTGCCGGTCTATTCTTTATCAAAAAGAAGGATGGAGGCCTGAGACCATGCATTGATTATTGGGGCCTGAATGCTATTACCATTAAAGACCGGTTTCCATTAACTCTGATATCTGAACTTTTCGATCGAATTAAAGGAGCCAAGAATTTTACCAAGCTAGATCTTCGCGGGGCCCTAAAATTTGATCAGGATTTGGGCTGGAGATGAGTGGAAAACAGCCTTCAATACTCGTGATGGTCACTTTGAGTACCTAGTCCTGCCTTTGGGTTAAGCAATGCTCCAGCTGTCTTCCAAAAATATATGAATCACATCTTCAGGGATTTGCTCTATAAATACGTCGTGGTGTATCTAGATGACATCATAATATTCTCAGAGGATGTGACAAGTCATCGCCTGCATGTATGTGAAGTGCTGACACGACTTCGGGCCAACCAACTGTTTTGCAAACTTGAAAAATGTTCCTTCGAGCAAAAGGAACTAACGTTTCTGGGATACATTATTTCTAGTTCCTGCCTGTAGATGGATCCTGCAGAGCTAGCTGCCATTGCTCACTGGCCTCACCCTGTTGGGTTGAAAGCAATACAACACTTCCTGCGATTCTGCAATTTCTATCACCAGTTCATCAAGAATTACTCAATCATAGCAGGTCCAATTACTGCACTCACCAAAAAAGGACAAGATACTCGAAGATGGTCTTCCGCAGCTTAAGAGGCCTTTGGTCTTTTAAAACAGTGTTTCATGTCAGCCCCTATTCTAAGACAACCTGACTGCGATCTGCCTTTCTTCTTGGAGGTGGATGCCTCCATGGTGGGAGTTGGGGCAGTACTGTCACAGAAGGATGAGTGGGGCAAGTGGTACTCCTGTGGGTTCTTTTCCCGTAAGTTTTCTGCTCCAGAGAAAAATTATGCAGTTGGGGATAAGGAATTACTAGCTATTAAGCTGGCGTTGCAAGAGTGGAGATATTTGTTGAGGGGGCAAAATTTCCGGTGACAGTCTACACAGATCACAAAAACCTCACTTATCTCAAAACCGCGCATTGCCTGAATTATCACCAGTCCAGGTGGTCCCTGTTTTTTGACTGTTTTAACCTGGTTATTACCTATCGTCCAGGTTGCAAGAATGTAGAAGCTGACACTCTGTCTCGAGCATTCAATTTGGCCCAGGAGGATGAAGTAAAGGAAGACAAACTGATTTTAAAGCCTGGGTGCTTTGTTGCAGTCACTAAGGTCAAGATCCCGCCAGGGAAAACATTTGTAGCACCCGAACTCCGGTCTAAGTTACTCCAGTGGGCCCATTCTTCTCGTTTTTCAGGTCATGCAGGAATGGGGAGAACTTTGGAACTGATCCTTCTGGTGGCTGACTGTACGTCGTGACGTCAAGGACTTTGTGGCAGCCTGTACTATCTGTGCTCAGCATAAGGTGCCTCCTCAACTTCCTTTGTGGTCTTTATGTCCACTTACAATACCTGATTGTCCTTGGTCCCATATATCCATGGACTTTATAAGAGACCTGACCTCCTGCCAGGGGTTCAATACAATCTGGGTAGTGGTGGACAGGTTCTCCAAGGTCGCTCACTTTGTTTCATTAAAAGGGTTACCGTCGGCTCCAAAGTTGACTGAGGCATTTATAAAGGAAATCTTCAAGCTACATGGGTTCCCCAAAGACATTGTTTCAGATCGTGGGGTACAGTTTACTTCCAGGTTCTGGAGGGTGTTATGTAAATGCTTTAATATCACCTTGAGTTTTTCACCTGCGTACCACCCTCAGACAATGGTCAAATGGAGCGTGCAAATCAGGATTTGGAGAAATTCATTAGGCTATATGTCTCAGCTAATCAATACGATTGGGTTTCCTTGTTGCCAAGGGCTGCATTCGCTCACAATAATTTGTACCATGAATCATCAGGGTACTCTCCATTCTTCATTCATATGGGCTACATCCCGTGATACCAGAAGTACCTGCTGTTCAGTCAGTGTCTCTCCCAACTGTTGGTGGCACAGCGAGTCAGTTCTTCAGGATTTGGAGGGAGGTGAAAAGAAATTAGTGTAAAGCTTCTTCTAGGTATAAGCAGGTGGCATATAAGAAAAGGAAAAGGAGTCCTGTACTGAATCCTGGCGATAAAGTCTGGTTATCCACTAAACACTTATAATTAAAGGTTAACACCATGAAGTTTGCTCCTAGATTCATTGGTCCCTTCCAGATTCTACAGGTCATCAATCCGGTGGCTGTTCGTTTAAAATTTCCTGGTACTCTTAGGGTTCCCAACATGTTCCATACCTCTCTCCTGAAACCATTGGTGCTTAATCGATATTCAAAACAGTGCAACCCTCCTACTACAATTGCAGTGGATCATCAAGAGGAGTATGAATTTCACAGATTCTAGATTCCAGAATTTCCCGAGGTGCAGTTCAATTCCTGGTGGATTGGAAGGGATATGGTCCTGAAAAGCATTGTTGGGTTAGGGTGGAATTAGCATTTCACAGAGTCCTCTTAATAACTGGGAGGGAAAAAAGCAACTTGGAGCCCATTGTACAAGCTAGCTGTGGTGTACTTAAGCTGCCCACTCTCTAGTGTGTCCTCAGAAAGAGTGTGTAGCACAGCTGGGAACCTTACAAGCGATTGACATAGGAAGTTACTTACACAATATGTGGAAAAAAACAAATGCTCATAAAAATAAACTACAAATACTATGAGGAAGACCTTTGTTGCCAATTACAACAAAGTACAGGGACTATTCCATTGTGCACCAATTTTCATTGTGGGCTTTGCCATGATTGTGTGCTTGACAAGCAGCGTATTTTACAGTACTATATTGGGGCATTGGTGTTCTGTACCTTGCAATGCCATATCTTTTTTCCAGTCTCGGAATAGTTGTAGTTTTTTAAAGTTTATTTGTGTACACATTTAGTTTTATTGTAACAAAGCAACTTGTACACTTTAACGGTTAAAAGTGAGCATTTTTCCTTTCCAGGAATAACAAAAAGCTAGACTGCTATGGACTATCACACAGGGTCCATTCAGGGGCATTGAGAGCCCTTCTGGGCCCAGGGAAGAGGGCATGACTTAATCACGGGAGACGTGGTTACGCCTCCTTAGGAAAAAAACAAGAAGTCAATATTGCAGCGCTGGTGGGGAGAGGAGTGCTGAGAGACCCAAAGTCCGGTGCAAAGCTGGGGAGGTGTCATCAGCATGATTGCTCCCCTCCCCAGGAATAGGAGACTGCTGTGGCTGCTCAGCAGCCATGAGCAGACTCCCACTGCAGCCCAGCACATAGCAGCATGTGCTGGGCTGCTCTGAGGGAAGAGAGAGGGGGTCAGCGCTGGACCCAGGCCCCCATTATACTCTTCTAGCAAGCCCAGGTAATTAGAATTCGCCCCCCATTCTCGGTGCCCCTGGGTGTAATACTCCTCAGCTGGGCCTTAACTAGGGTAGTACGGCCTGTGCCATGGCACAGGGAACCGCGGGGCTGGGGGCACTGTTAGGGCCTGTTAAATTTCTGTTACTCATAATTCTCACTTAAAGCTTTCTTTTATTTCATCCCAACATCTCTTGACCTCCCCTGTCTCTTCCCTGGCCCTTCCCCATGAGGCCATTCCCCTTTTTGGGTGCACTTTGTCCCTATTTAACAATGGGGGGGTGCCAATGCTCTTTCTGGCACAGGGCACCAAAAAGTCTAGTTATGGCTCTGCTCCTCAGCTTCCACCAGTGATGACAGCCAAGATGCATTGGGGCCCCATACGCCATACAATGGTACAGTTTGTAATTTGAGGTTAGGAGAGTAATGAATTTGAGAAAATAAAAGGTTAGAGATTTCTGCTGTATTTATTAATTTTCAGGTCACCGATTTTAGATGGAATAGTACTAATATTAATCCAGATTTAGTATCCACAAACACTGAACCATATTTAAAATTGGACTTCCATATGTTTGTACTACACACTGATGTTGCTTAGCTTAGTCAGCCAGCTGGCTCAGACCAATAGTGGTCAATATTGTGAGCTGTGAGGTGGTCAAACTGGACTGGACATGTTATTGAGGTTAATAATACTGTAGGAACAAAAATAGTACCGCAAAAACATAATTTTCACTGTTTTTATCCATTTTTGTAACCATTTTTTTAAAAAAAGAAAACCAAGATCCTAAACCAAAACATTTGAAATGGTTTGGCAAAACCAAAACCAAACTGCGAATACTTACAAAACAAATCCAAAACCAAAACAAAGACTTCTGCGCACATCTCTAGTAATGAGTTTATCTAAATAAAATGTACAGCACAATTATTACATTACCTGGAGCAATTTTTTCTGATTTTTTATGTAACCTGTGTTTGCATTTCTGGAGGCATAAAACTGAATGTCATGCAGAGAATGTGCTATGGCATAGACAGCTTTGTAGACATCATAGGTGGTGCCAAAGCTAAGAGTGTAGTATTTAAGGTTGCTAAGGCTACGTAATTGCACACTCTCATTGCAGTTGAGAAGTTTGATCTCATACTCAGATTCAATTATTGTATTGAATGAAGAATTTGAAGTTAAACAGAACATGTACAATGCCAGAATATGCTCCTGTAAAAGGTCATTTGGGCGATTTGTACGGCTAGCCCCATCTAAGAATCTCTTCAGTCGTGGCATCTTTTTGGTGACGGTTGAGAATCCCAGACTTCCATGTACAAATGTCTTATATTTTGCAGCCAAAATCATATGTACATTCACACCTACTGGCAAGATGAAGGTCTTCTCGAGGCCACCGCTGCATACATTTTCAATGAAATCTATTATAGAAAATGAAATTGTTCCACAAAGTACAACAATATGGCACGTTGAATTGCTGAACGTTTTTTTGTTCATCTCAGGAATTATCTGTAATGTACTTCCATCCTCAGGTGGTATCTTTAGAATAAACTCAATGCAGACACCATGGACAGCAGTGACTTTCTTTAGCTCCTGACTTTGTTTGACTCCATCATCATCATCAGAGGCAATTACGCCAATCCACATCCATCCAAAATGTTGGAGTAACTTAACGATCGCCAGGGACTGGGTCTGGTCACTGGGAAGTGTTTGGAAAAACGATGGATACATTTTCTTGTTGGTTAGAACAGGATCTGTTGCACCATAACTGATCTAAGTGATATAATGAAAATAAAACACAGTTACTGTTGTCGCTCGGTGTGTAAGTACCACTATAGTATCAACATTATAGGATGTCTATTTTAAATGAAGTCTCAGGAAATAATGCTGTGCTAAGATTCCAGCCTGAGGACAAATGCTAACCTAGCCACTAGACTTGAAGGCAAAATGACTTCTATGCCTGAGGCCTCCAAGATGACTTTCCCCCTGCCCAAGAGGACTATTCTGCCACCAGCTCAGAAGCACGCTTAAAGAACAATAAGATGACTGTCATGGATTCTAAGAACTTTTCTGTTTTGACAACACAGAAAAAAGATCATGGGCCAAATGTAATAGGGTGAGAGTTTAGAAAATGTGAGAGTGTGGCAGTAAACTCTCACACCATTTAAACTCGCCCAATGTAATGGAGTACGAGAGTCTGCAAACTCTCATGTTTTTAGACTCAAAAAACTCACGATTTAAACTCTCATCCAGATGTTTTCTCATTTTGAAGATAAAACCCAACCAATGTGAGAGATTACGGCTAAACTCTCACATTTTCTAAACTCTCACCCTATGACATTTGACCCCATGTATTCTTATAGAGGGCACTCACCAATTATGTGAATGTATATTCTCTTACAGGATTCTGGCTATGGGCCATATTCAATTAGTGGTGAAAAGCCATTGTTTGCGAAAAAGTTTCACCGGTGACGTCATTTCGCCAGCGAAACTTATCCCCGTATTCAATGTTTGCGACTTTTTGCCAGTGCGAAAGCGCAATGCAATGTACTCGGTGGAAAAGTTTTGCCTATGAATAGCTGGCAGACAAAAGTGCAGAATTACGGTTTTGGGGTGCAAAGGTTTGGAAACCACCCTGCACCCTTGGGACAGGTTCCCAAAGGTAAACTGCATCCAATAAATTCTAAAAAGAATTAAAGAACACCCGAAGAAATGACTTTGAAAAAGGGGGTGAAAAAGTTCAAAGTTGGGGTACAAACTTAAAAACTATTGAAATGGACTTTGGGGGGTCTGCAAGTATGGGGGAGGTGTTTTGTTGATTACAGGTGCTTGCTGAAGGTGTGTTTCTAACACTTTTTAAGACATCACTTTAGCAATTTTTAACCATGCTTCCACCCATTTTCATGTATCCCAAATATGCTGAAACTACTTATTTTTGCCAAAAAAACTTGCAAAACGCTATTCTTCACCACTTGTGCAAAGACGCAAAATTGCACCAATTGAGAGCATTTAAGCATCCAAAATACCTCCAGCAGGGCTATTCGGGGGTATCCTTAGTGATCCCTCCATGTCAGTGCAGCTTTTGGGGGGTGTCAGGCGGATTTACCCATATCTGCCAGCACTTTTCGCTTGTTTGAGTTTCGGCCGGATGCGTTTTCGTGTCCTTTGGAATTGAATACGGGGATAAGCGGGGACGCGTGCGATACTTTTTCACATACAAAGCCAGCGATGTCAGCGAAAAGTCCTGCATGCAAAAAGTACGGAACTTTTCGCTTCTAATTGAATATGGCCCTATGGCCCTCATTCAGAGCCACTCGCAAGCGGGCGCACGTACGTTAGGCGTACGTACAAAAATATTTAAATTCAATGGCTCGCTCGTATTTTCGTTCGCATCTAAAATGCCTCCCAAAACTCTGACGACCCCTCCTCTAACTAACGAGCGTACGAAATAGCGAGCGTACATCCCCGAAATGGCTTGAAAGGAACGCACGCACAAGTATAAACAGGAAGTGGCCTTGTCAGATGTCGATTACCTGCTCCTTTATTCTGCCTACCTCCATCAATCGTATCATGCCAATCAATGTATCAATTAGCTTAATTGTTTGTTTTTTTCAACACAATGCAAGAAACTTTACTCTTGTCCGTGTTTGTGTTTACCCGCAGAATACGTACGGATGAAACATTCGCTTTTATTGTTCAAAAAACATGTGAACCACAATTAAACAATTGTACTATTGCTGTGGATCCCCGCATATTTCCCTGGGTTCATTTCTTTATTTAAATTTGCTTACGCATGTCACTGCATCAAGCCTATCATAACTCTCCAGAGATTTCTGGCCCTGTCGAACACATGACTCATACACTAACCAATAAAACTGCTCCTGTTAATTTCCAAAATACATTAGCCAATCAGAAAATTTTTACACACTTTATCAAAAATGATTTTTAAGAAAAACACCATTGCCATCATGAGAGCCTCCGCATTCACCAGGCGTGAGCTGCTGGTGCTTACGGAGGTCATGGATCGCCGGATCACCAGCCAACCTCAACCCATGACCAACCGGCAGAAGCGCTCCGCGTATGCGGAGGCACGGTCCCGCCTGCGGTCCTTCGGCTCACGCCGCAACATCGGGCAGCTGGAGCGCAGGTGGTCCGACCTGCAACGGCGAACGCCCCGCTTGCTGGCATGCTTTCGCATGCAGATCCTGGCAAGTAAGTGTTATGTATTGTGGTTTTAATGTTTGTGTTTGTGGGGCAAACTGCGTGTGCATGTTTTCCTGTCTGTTCTATTTATTATTTGTACTCATATCTGCGTGTGCATGTTTTCCTGTCTGTTCTATTTATTATTTGTACTCATATCTGCGTGTGCATGTTTTCCTGTCTGTTCTATTTATTGTTTGTACTCATATCTGCGTGTGCATGTTTTCCTGTCTGTTCTATTTATTATTTGTACTCATATCTGCGTGTGCATGTTTTCCTGTCTGTTCTATTTATTATTTGTACTCATATCTGCGTGTGCATGTTTTCCTGTCTATTCTATTTATTATTTGTACTCATATCTGCGTGTGCATGTTTTCCTGTCTGTTCTATTTATTATTTGTACTCATATCTGCGTGTGCATGTTTTCCTGTCTGTTCTATTTATTATTTGTACTCATATCTGCGTGTGCATGTTTCCCCTCTATTTCTGATTTATTCATTCTCCTGCTATTTGGCTTATTTGTTGTTTTTTTTTTTTTTTTTTTAGTTTGGTTGCCCGGATTTGTCCATAAACTAAACGCAATTTCTTTGACATATTTTAGGGGGACAGCCAAGACTCCGCCGTCACCGTCCGTCCAGACGGCGTTCCCGGCCACTATCCCCAACCCCCAGCCAACACTCCACCCCAAATCTTTCCCCTATTCCCCACTCCTCCCCATCCTTCCCAGACCCTCTCCCGGAAATGTCGGGCCTCCTTCCCCTCCGTCCCACTTCCCCCTCTCCTCCACCCACCCCTCTTCCAATTACCCCCTCCCCGGAGTCCATCATAACTCCTCCCCATTCTTTGGGTAATGACGGATCCTCCGAGGAGGATCATGGAGGTTTTCCCGGAGCTCCCGTTTTGTCTCCCGGTATGTTTTTTTTTTTTTTTTTTTTAAAGCACAAACTGTTTGTATGTAATCATGTGTCGTGCCTTTCTTCGTGTTTTTGTGGCTTGACTTTTGGTGATTGTGAAGGTTTGCCTTTACCTCTTCCTGGTGATTTAAACATACACATATCATACCTGTGGGAATTTGTACCTAGGCCTTGTATTTTTGCCAGCCCCCCCTTTTTTTTTTTTGGTTTGGGTTTAGGAGTGATTTGGTTGTTTTTTTTTTTTTTAATGTGGATTCCCTATTGTTGTATTAACCCACACACTTTTCTCACCCACAGAGGAACAGAGGCGTCGGCAAGAGGTGGCGGATGTTGTGGGGCAGATGCGCCAACATGTCATCGGCATTCTGGTGGCCCTCGACCGGCTGTCTGGCCTCCTTCGGCAGTAGTTTTTTTATTTTTGTTATATTTTCCAATTAAATTTATTAAGACAAATATACGTTGTGGCTCATTTTTAAAAACCCAAACCAAGATAGTTTAGCATGACATAAGTAGACTGTTCCTGCAAGGATTTCCCTTTTTTAAAAGTTAGATTGTGTTTTGTCTTTGTATGTCAAACAGACACAAGAAACACATAACAGTAACAATGTCATTTCCCTTTTTGGGTGTAGTGTCAATTACATATTTCTACATTTTCCAGGTTCCTACTTGGTGCGCAAGCTGCTTAGGCCAATCTTACAAATCCCAAGGTTGGGCCAGGCTTCCTTTTGGTGTGGATTGGGAAGCTGAAAACATATTTCAGTTTAGCTCAACTGGCGTCAGTACTGGTTTACCCCTTAGTCAAATGTAACTTGTGTTAACCTGGTTACACTTGCTGTTAACGTCCCAAAAAAGGAAGACCATTTCACTCTCCAAACATTTATTCACAACATAACAGAGAAAACAAAGTGGTCACTCCCAAAAAAAGAACACAGTGATAAATTCAAATACAACACATACCAAGAAATAATTAAATAAAATAAAAAAATCAAGAACTGGTTGACGAAGGACCATGCCAACATGATTCCACAAACATGGCGTTGCGATATGGGTTCCAGAATATATGCCCAAAAGGACCAGATCCAGGTTTGGTAAGGGTAGCAGGAAGTAGTGAGCGTTGGAGTGCCAAAGATTATGTGAACAAACAGAAGATGGTGAGAAAAAAAAAAAAAAATTAGATGTTCGCAAACAAACACAAACACATTAGGTATAAACACTGGAGTTTTGTTCAAACTTACCTAAAAAATCTGGCCACCACATCATCGCGTATGGCCCCCCCACATACTGACCTTCGACCAACCTCGGGGGGGCCATCCTCAGGTAAGGCATCCTCTGGCTGCATTGGGACACCACTCCTTATGGCAATGTTGTGAAATATCCCACACAGGACCACAATTTTAGACACCATATCCGGCACATACATGAGCTCGCCACCAGAGCGGTGGAGGCATCTGAATCGGCCTTTTAAAAGGCCGATACAGCGCTCCACCACTTGCCTGGTGGCTGTAAGTGCGGAATTATACACACTTTGTGGCCCTGGTGTGGGAGCCAAATAAGGAGTGAGCAGCCAGGACATGCAAGGGTATCCACTGTCTCCTGTGAACAAAAATAGACCACATCAGGAACACTGTGTATCAAGCTAAACATTGTTATGTACTAAAGGTCTCCACTTACCCAGAAGCCATGCATCACCAGCTTGTAGGTTGGTTAATTTCTGCCATATCCCTGATTGCCGGATGACAAAGGAGTCATGAGCACTTCCGGGTAATTTAGCATTCAGGGACAGGATCTGGAGGGAGGCATCACATACCACCATTACATTCAGGGAGTGATAGTGTTTCCTGTTTCTAAATATTGCCTCCAGCCGTGCTGGAGGCTGAAGTGGTATGTGAGTACCATCCACAACCCCTATGATGTGTGGGAAGCCAGCTATTTGGTAAAAATTGGCCTTGGCCACACTAAGGGCACCCATATCCAAAGGCATTTTAATAAAATGATGGAGGTGCTTGAAAAGTGCCTCCATCACTGCCCTCAGGATCCGGGAAAAGGAGGATTGGGAGATGCCCGCCACTATTCCCACCGTTGTTTGAAACGATCCTGAGGCACAGAAATGTAACACCGCCATAAATTGCGTCAGTGGTGGTATTGCTGTTGGACTGTCAATTTGCCGCTCAAGATCACTTTCTATTAATGAGAGAGTGTCTATGATGATTTTGGGAGGGAGACGGTAGCATCTTAAAACCTCATCATCGGGCATTCCAAAAAGGGTGACACGTGTTCGAAATATCTGGGGCCTTGCATGCCTACGATGCCTACGCCTGGGACGAGTTTGAGGTTGGTCGTCTTCCGGGAGCAGGGCCAGAACAATTCGCCCCAGATCTACCTGAAATTCAAAGTTTACAATGTAAGGCTTTTGAGCCACCCCAAAAGTAACAAAAAACAACTTAGCTTTCTGATACCATCCATAGCTGCTTACATGCCGGGGTATTGTCATGATACGTATAAACTGTAAAAAAGCCAAAAATGAGACATCAAAAATTTAGAGGGTGAATTTTTGTTTTTCAAATTGTTGCAAGCCAACACAGAAAATAGGCGAAACACACATTTGGCCATCGATGAAAACGACATTGCACACCGTACGTCAAATAGGGTTCAAATGGACCCCAAAAATGGAAAAGGGAAAAGCAAAACTGGTTTACATGATGAATAAGCCGCCAAAAATGCGTTAATTAGTTCGCAAATGCAAGTCACTACACCAACAGTCAAAAATGCGTTAATTAGTTCGCAAATGCAAGTCACTACACCAACAGTCAAAAATGCGTTAATTAATTCGCAAATGCAAGTCACTACACCAACAGTCAAAAATGCGTTAATTAGTTCGCAAATGCAAGTCACTACACCAACAGTCAAAAATGTGTTAATTAATTCGCAAATGCAAGTCACTACACCAACAGTCAAAAATGCATTAATTAGTTCGCAAATGCAAGTCACTACACCAACAGTCAAAAATGCGTTAATTAGTTCGCAAATGCAAGTCACTACACCAACAGTCAAAAATGCGTTAATTAATTCGCAAATGCAAGTCACTACACCAACAGTCAAAAATGCGGTAATTAGTTCGCAAATGCAAGTCACTACACCAACAGTCAAAAATGCGGTAATTAATTCGCAAATGCAAGTCACTACACCAACAGTCAAAAATGCGGTAATTAATTCGCAAATGCAAGTCACTACACCAACAGTCAAAAATGCGTTAATTAGTTCGCAAATGCAAGACAAAAAATGGACTTACCCAACTCGAATATATAAGATTTCCAAAAAAAAGGTCTTTGGGTCCGAAAGCCAAAAAAAACTAAAAAAGATGAAATTAGTAAAAAATTAGCTAACCAAAAAACAGAAGTAGACACCAATTGGCCACAAATTAGACTGCACAAAACTTACCAAATCAGGAAAGGATGTGGAAAAAAGGAAAAAAATGCGAACGGAAAAACAAAAGAACTGTAGCAAAACCAAACAAAAAAACAACTCTGCCAAATCCTCCAACCGCAAACAACCAAATCCAAACAACTTAACCGCCAACAATCCAACAACCCCACCTCGACTCCACACACACCAAGCCATAAATAGTGTTTATTTTCCCGCACAAATTAAGGATGAATCATAGGGACGCACAATCAATGATGCAAAGGACGCATGTATAAATACATCACGAAATCACATTGAATTTCTGGTTGATTTCATTCTGGAAGCAGAAACATGGCTTCAGACCAGGGAAACAATGGCCAAATATCCGGCGGTAAGGCCTTCATGCATTTTGTCTCCATGATTATTTTAAAACAAATATATTGGTCAAGTTGTGAAGTGGCTAAATCTGCATATTTACCCAAATAGGTGAGGAGGATGACATGGAAGAGACTGCTGGCCCCAGTCAACCCGCCAAAGCTGCCAAAAAAAAAAGGCAGCCACATTTCACAAGCAAGGAGATGGAGGTTTTGATCCAGAAGTGCGTTGACATCCTGCCCCAGGCAGCCAGGAATATGAGCCAAAGCCAGAAGTGGAGAATGTGGGAGGAGGTCGCCGTTGCTGTCAATAGGGTGGGTGATTATGTCCGTCTAGCCCGGGATGTCAAACGGCGGTAAGTAAACACTTTCCCATCCTATAAACAAACCCCATTGTAAAAAAAAGGATAATGGTTCCAATTTCATTCCACAGATGGGCAGACTTCAAATATCGTCTCAAGCAAAAACTTGCCGACAGGGCTAGGCATGCAAGGGGGACAGGTGGGGGTCCCACCCCTGTGTCATTGGAGTTGACAGACTTAGAAGAGCTGGCACAGGGGTGTGTGCAGGCTGTGGAGGTGTTTGGCGTGTCCAACATGGATACGGACATGCCAGACTTTGCGGCTCCTCATGTTGGCCAAGGTAAGTCTTGTGATGTCACCAACTCTGAAATGCTATTGTGCCAATATGTAGATTCTAATGTGAGTCTTTTCGCAATTTTCCTAACAGAGACAGAGGCGGATGAGTCTGCTCCAGAGGGGAGCCTTGTCCGCAGAATTTCTGCTGGCTCTGCAGGGGAGGAACCAGTACATCCGGCTGAGGACCCTGCAGAAGCCAGTCCAGGGCGTGCCCCCTCGCAGGCAGTGGGCCTCCTCACAGAACTCAATTTTAAATCGGATTGCCATACGGAGATTCTGCAGAGGATGGACGCCAGTCTGATACGGGTGGCTGAGGCCCTGGAGCAAAATGCTGCGGCCAACGTGACCATTGGTCAGGCCCTGGCGGAAAATACCAGGGCCAACATCCGCATCGCCGATGCCCTGGAGCAGCTCGTTCGCCAGCACATGGTGGAGCCGACCTCCCTTCCTGCCGGAACATCCGGATCCTCCACCTCTGGCACAACATCAGCCAATCCTCCAAATGTGCCTAGCCCTGTGCCTAGTCCAGAGGCCACAACATCTGCCTCTGGACAGGCCAGCCCGATGGCATCCCGGACCCGGTCTGGCGCCCACCCTCACCCAGCCAAACGGGCGAGAAAACGGTGACAGCAATGGCGACTTTTCCCACACTCCTTCTGTGCTTGGCTCATATTCCTTTCTGGTCAAAACTTCCCTCTCCTTTCTTGTGAAATGTTTTTAAATTTTGTATTTACGCTTATATTAGCAGTTATGGTTTTTTTTTTTTTTGAACAAATATCTTTGCCACAAAAAAAGGCAACAAAATATTAGGCCAATTTGTTTGTGTTTAAACAATAAATTAAAAACAAAAAAATGAGATTGTATTGTGACATTATTGTACAAATGGGTTCCATTTAATCCTGGCCCTAAAGGCAAAAACTGACCCTCTTAAAAAAAAAAAAAGGCCTCTTTAAGGAACGTTTAAAAAATCACATAGCGATGCAAATTCCACAGTAAACCAAAAAAAAGGGGAGCTAATTAAAAGATGATGACATTATTGTTACAATAGGCCATAACCAACAAATTGTGGCCAAAATAAAACCCCAAAAATGTACGCTAATTGATTGTGTAATCATGACATTAGCAGCTCTGATTTCCACCTGCGTACGCTTTTGTGCTATCCCAATAAACTGCTTTCCAAACACATACCAAGCCGGTTTTCAATCCAACACTAATTACTTTACTGACCAGCCGCGATTAATCGCAGCACCATCGTTGAGTCCCGGGACGGAGGAGAAGGCCATCGCCAATGTGGTCGAGTAATCCAGACCCTAAGCTGTGCGAGCATTTTGAAGGGAAAGCGGATGTTCCAGTGACGTATGAGACGGTCCGAACACATTTGACGTTCGCATCTGCTAATGTATGTACGCCCCAAAAATGCCTCGCCACGCCTGCGTTTTTTCATCTCCACCCCCGTCAACACCCAAAAACGCCCTGTTCTGTCAATCACATTTGACATGTCACTTCCTGTACGCTATTTTAGGACCGAGAGAAAAAAAACTCGCAATCTGCCGTACGCACATGCGCAGTGTAACACCGACGCATGCGCGGTTAGTCAACATCGGAACGCAACGAGCGTACTGTTGTTAACGTGCGGCTCTGAATGAGGGCCTATGTCTCTTAATTTAAAACTTAACTTTTATGATGTGAATTAATACAAAGGCAAAATATAAATTGTGAATAAATCCCAAAAGTGTGAAAAACCTTGTGAAAAGAATTGTCAAAGATTGACACTAAATTCAAATGTGATTTTAAATTATAATGGTTAAATCATGCTGTTCGGAGTATCATAATTTTTTATTGTTATATAGTTTACTATGAATCTTCAATATTTTAATTTTAAGAAGATCATTTCTTATTTTGAGGTTCAACCTAATCTAAAAAAGATTTTCTTATTTTCACAACAATAAACTGATTTATTGACTGTTTATTAACCACACCTGTCATAATATCATCACTGTTCCATTATTACAATGACATCTGTAATTATTTGAGCACTAATATAGTGTGTTTCAATCTTTTGCTGTTCCTTCAAGATTGTCTAATGATTTGGCCGGCAGCTGTTAGTTATCCTATTTTAGTATCCTGGATCCCAGGTCCCATCCTATACTATACTGCAGCCAGGGGCGGATTGGCCATTGGATTCACCGAGTAGATTCCCAGTTAGCCGATATGCCTGTGGGGTAGCCTGTCAAGTGACTACTATATATTTTTTTAAATGATCTTCTATTATGACAGCAGCCTGAGTGTGTGGCTGTAATGTGCGCTGTGGTGCCGGACCACATGTGACACAGGTGACCAGCTAAAGTGTGTAGTGTGGGCAGGTATTATTGTCAGGCAGCCAGCAGGGCTGACTGACAAAGCTGGCAGTGGGCGGAGCTAAGGGGGGTAAGGTGGTAAAGGAAGTACCAGTTTATGGTCCCAAACTGAAAGGGTCCCGCTGGTACTGATGATCGTGCCTGCACCCTGCTTCGTTCTCACTCACAGGTAGATGTCTGTCTGTGATGTCTGCCCAGCTGTGAGTAAGACGCAGTTGCTAGGATCATCAGCGCCAGTGGGACCCTCTGTCAGCCTTTGAACATTACCATCAGGTTTCAGATGGGAGCATTGGTTTGTGTGCTGTGCTCCCCTCCCCCACTCTTGCAGGGGACTTCAGTCTCCAGACCAACGGCAGCAGCACAGCTTCATCTCCTGACTCCTTTACATGCTGCTCCACCCCCAGGTCTACTACAGCTCCTCCATTCTCCTTCTCCCTGCTCAGTGCGACTGTGCTCACTGTGTGCTAGGCACAGACGGCACTGACTCAGGTCATGTGCCTCCCTCCTCCCTCCACCATGTGTGCCTCTGCCACCTGTATAGGTCCTACCCACCCCATCTGTGCCTGTCTCTAAGCCCCTTCCATCCTCCATGTGTGCCTCTACCACCTATATAGGTCCTACCCACCCCGTGTGTGCCTGCCTCTAACCCCCCTCCCTCCACCATGTGTGCCTCTGCCACCTGTATAGGTCCTACCCACCCCATGTGTTCCTGCTTCTATCCCTCTCCGCTATGTATGCCTCTGCCACCTATATAACTCCTACCCAGGTAAGCACAATTTTCTGTTACTTATTTTATATTTCTATTTTATGAGTGTGTATAAATTAGGGGTGAGCGGGTTCGGATTTCTGAAATCCGAACCCCCCCGAGCCCCCCCGATCCGAGTCCGATCCGAGTCAGGCTCGACTTTTCCCGCCTGACTCGGATTCTGAAATCGAGGCAAAACGTCATCTTCCCGCCTTCCGAGTCTCGCGGGTTTTGGATCCTATATAAGGTACCCACGTCGGCGCCATTTTCTCACTCGGCTGTGGACAGTGAAGAGGGAGGGTGGGAGTTAGGGCTGTGTAGTGTAGTGAAGTGTAGTGCTGCTGTTGTCCACTACTTCAAAGTCCATAGGGGCTGGCTGTGTTGTGCTGTGCTGCTGTTGTTAATAGGGGCTGTGTCCACTACTTCAAAGTCCATAGGGGCTGGCTGGACTGTGTTGTGCAGTCAGTTCTCCATAGGGGCTGTGTCCACTCCAAAGTCCTGTGCAGTGTCCCAGTCCTAAAGAGGTGCTGTAGTGTTGTCCAGGGGGTGCTCTGTCCATCAGGGGTGCTCCCCCCAAGTGCTAAAAAAATAATATATTTTCTGTGTTTGTGAATTGTGTGCGCAGTAGCCGCACGTGCATCAACAAAGTAGTGCCAAGCGTGCGCCTGTGTCATAAGTAAAGGGCCGGCTGGCTTGACCATTAAAGGGTGCTGTAACCCCCGAAAGTACACTCCAGTCCAAACCAAAAAAAAATAATTTTCTGTGTTTGTGAATTGTGTGCGCAGTAGCCGCACGTGCATCAACAAAGTAGTGCCAAGCGTGCACCTGTGTCATAAGTAAAGGGCCGGCTGGCTTGACCGTTAAGGGTGCTGTAACCCCCGAAAGTACACTCCAGTCCAAACCAAAAAAAAAATTATTTTCTGTGTTTGTGAATTGTGTGCGCAGTAGCCGCACGTGCATCAACAAAGTAGTGCCAAGCGTGCGCCTGTGTCATAAGTAAAGGGCCGGCTGGCTTGACCGTTAAGGGTGCTGTAACCCCCGAAAGTACACTCCAGTCCAAACCAAAAAAAAAATTATTTTCTGTGTTTGTGAATTGTGTGCGCAGTAGCCGCACGTGCATCAACAAAGTAGTGCCAAGCGTGCGCCTGTGTCATAAGTAAAGGGCCGGCTGGCTTGACCGTTAAGGGTGCTGTAACCCCCGAAAGTACACTCCAGTCCAAACCAAAAAAAAAATTATTTTCTGTGTTTGTGAATTGTGTGCGCAGTAGCCGCACGTGCATCAACAAAGTAGTGCCAAGTGTGCGCCTGTGTCATAAGTAAAGGGCCGGCTGGCTTGACCGTTAAAGGGTGCTGTAACCCCCAAAGTACACTCCAGTCCAAACCAAAAAAAAAATTATTTTCTGTGTTTGTGAATTGTGTGCGCAGTAGCCGCATGTGCATCAACAAAGTAGTGCCAAGCGTGCACCTGTGTCATAAGTAAAGGGCCAGCTGGCTTGACCGTTAAAGGGTGCTGTAACCCCCAAAGTACACTCCAGTCCAAACCAAAAAAAAATTTATTTTCTGTGTTTGTGAATTGTGTGCGCAGTAGCCGCACGTGCATCAACAAAGTAGTGCCAAGCGTGCGCCTGTGTCATAAGTAAAGGGCCGGCTGGCTTGACCGTTAAAGGGTGCTGTAACCCCCGAAAGTACACTCCAGTCCAAACCAAAAAAAAAATTATTTTCTGTGTTTGTGAATTGTGTGCGCAGTAGCCGCACGTGCATCAACAAAGTAGTGCCAAGCGTGCGCCTGTGTCATAAGTAAAGGGCCGGCTGGCTTGACCGTTAAAGGGTGCTGTAACCCCCAAAGTACACTCCAGTCCAAACCGAAAAAAAATTATTTTCTGTGTTTGTGAATTGTGTGCGCAGTAGCCGCACGTGCATCAACAAAGTAGTGCCAAGTGTGCGCCTGTGTCATAAGTAAAGGGCCGGCTGGCTTGACCGTTAAAGGGTGCTGTAACCCCCGAAAGTACACTCCAGTCCAAACCAAAAAAAAAATTATTTTCTGTGTTTGTGAATTGTTTGCGCAGTAGCCGCACGTGCATCAACAAAGTAGTGCCAAGCGTGCGCCTGTGTCATAAGTAAAGGGCCGGCTGGCTTGACCATTAAAGGGTTCTGTAACCCCCAAAGTACACTCCAAACCAAAAAAATATATATTTTCTGTGTTTGTGACTTGTGTGCACTGTGGCTGCACGTGCATCAACAAAGGAGCAGCGCCAAGCGTGCGCCTGTGTCCCATAAGTAAAGAGCCGGCTGGCTCATTTCTTAAAGGGTGGTGTAACCCACAAAGTGCACTACTCTCCAGCAAAAATAAAAAAATATTTTCTGTGTTTGTGTGCGCTTTAGCCGCACGTATATATATCAATATAACATAAATGGAGGACCAAACTTTCTCTGATAAAAATAAAATAGGGAAAGATCAAGAACCACTTCCTACTAGTGCTGTTGCTGCTGCTGGGAGTTGTTCATCATCCCAGAGAGGAAGTAGGAACATCACTACTTTTACTAAACAATTGACCCTCCAACAGTCCCTAGCGATGAGGATGAAGTACGACAGCAGTCATCCTGAAGCAAAACGTATAACTGAGGCCTTGACTGCTATGTTGGTGTTAGACGTGTGTCCGGTATCCGACATTAGTGCAGTGGGATTTAGACAATAGATGGAGGTAGTGTGTCCTCGGTTCCAAATCCCGTCTAGATTCCACCTGCATCCTCAAAGCAGCAGCGACAAGCGTGCGTCTGTCTGTTAAAGGGTGGTGACACCCTCAAAGTGTGCTACACAAACAATTAAAATATTGTTCTTTTTTTTTCTGTCTTTGTGAAATGTGTGGGCTGTAGCTGCACCTGCATCCTTAAAGCAGCAGCGACAAGCGTGCGTCTGTCTGTCAAAGGGTGGTGACACCCTCAAAGTGTGCTACACAAACAATTAAAATATTGTTCTTTTTTTTTCTGTCTTTGTGAATTGTGTGGGCTGTAGCCACACTTGCATCCTCAAAGCAGCAGCGACAAGCGTGCGTCTGTCTGTTAAAGGGTGTTGTAACTCTCAAAGTGCTCCAAAAAATCAAAAAATTTTTTTTTATGTGTTTGTGACTTGTGTGCGATGTAGCCACACTTGCATCCTCAAAGCAGCAGCGACAAGCGTGCGTCTGTCTGTTAAAGGGTGGTGACACCCTCAAAGTGTGCTACACAAACAATAAAAATATTCTTCTTCTTTTTTCTGTCTTTGTGAATTGTGTGGGCTGTAGCCGCACTGCATCCTTAAAGCAGCAGCGACAAGCGTGCGTCTGTCTGTTAAAGGGTGGTGTAACTCACGAAGTGCTCCAAAAAATAAAAAACTATTTTTTTAATGTGTTTGTGACTTGTGTGCGATGTAGCCGCACTTGCATCCTCAAAGCAGCAGCGACAAGCGTGCGTCTGTCTGTTAAAGGGTGGTGACACCCTCAAAGTGTGCTACACAAACAATAAAAATATTCTTCTTTTTTCTGTCTTTGTGAATTGTGTGGGCTGTAGCCGCACCTGCATCCTTAAAGCAGCAGCGACAAGCGTGCGTCTGTCTGTTAAAGGGTGGTGACACCCTCAAAGTGTGCTACACAAACAATTAAAATATTGTTCTTTTTTCTGTCTTTGTGAATTGTGTGGGCTGTAGCCGCACCTGCATCCTTAAAGCAGCAGCGACAAGCGTGCGTCTGTCTGTTAAAGGGTGGTGACACCCTCAAAGTGTGCTACACAAAGAATAAAAATATTCTTCTTCTTTTTTCTGTCTTTGTGAATTGTGTGGGCTGTAGCCGCACTTGCATCCTCAAAGCAGCAGCGACAAGCGTGCGTCTGACTGTTAGAGGGTGGTGTAACCCTCAAAGTGTGCTCCACAAACAATAAAAATATTCTTTTTTTTTTTCTGTCTTTGTGAATTGTGTGGGCTGTAGCCGCACTTGAATCCTCAAAGCAGCAGCGACAAGCGTGCGTCTGTCTGTTAAAGGATTACATCGGTGACAGCATCCAAGTAGGCATGTCAGACAGTCCGTACCTGTACTGGCAGGAAAAAGAAGCAATTTGGAGGTCCCTGTACAAACTGGCTCTATTTTACCTGAGTTGCCCCCCCTCCAGTGTGTACTCCGAAAGAGTGTTTAGTGCAGCCGGGAACCTTGTTAGCGAAAGGCGTAGGAGGTTGCTTCCACAAAATGTGGAGAAGATGATGTTCATAAAATGAATGATCAACTCTTCCAGGGAGACCAGCCTCCAGAACGTACAGAGGGACCTGTGGTTCCAGCAGGGACGAATTAATACTCTGTGAGGATGAGGATGTACATAACACTGAAGAGTGTGAGGAATCTGTGGATGAGGAGGATGAGGACGACTTCTTGCCTCCGTAGAGCCAGTTTGTGCAGGGACAGATTAATTGCCAGCTTGTTTTGTGGGGGCCCAAACGAACCAATCATTTCAGCCACAGTTGTGTGGCAGACCCTGGCGCTGAAATGATTGGTTTGTTAAAGTGTGCATGTCCTGTTTATACAACATAAGGGTGGGTGGGAGGGCCCAAGGACAATTCCATCTTGCACCTCTTTTTTTTCTTTGCATTATGTACAGTTTGGGGCCTAGTTTTTCAATGCCATCCTGTCTGCCACAGCAGTTTCACGCCTAGATGGGTCACGTGTTTGTGCCGCCCACTCGTGTCGCTTAGCATAGTCATCCAGCTACCTCGGTGCAACCTTTTGGACATAAAAACACTATTGTGAGGTGTGAGGTATTCAGAATAGACTGGAAATGAGTGGAAATTAAGGTTATTGAGGTTAATAATAGCATAGGAGCAGAAAAACCTACAAATTCTGTGATTTTAGCTGTTTTTATGCTTTTTTTCAAAAAAATACAGATCCAAAACACAAAACCCAGGACCCAAAACACGGAAGGGTGGTTTTGGCAAAACCAATCCAGATCCAAAACACGAAGAAAGATCCAGATCCAAAACCAAAACACAAAACACGAAAAGTGGCCGGTGCACACCCCTAGTATAAATATATATTTATATTTACATTTTATGTATGTGCATGTATGTATTTGTATTTATGTGTGTGTATATATATATTTCATAAACAAAAAACCTTACTGTTTCACATGTCCCATTAAGGCTTCTTAGACATGATCTGAAATTCCACAAAACCTATTGAATTTCTGCCACTCAAACTTCAAAAAGCAATGTAATTATGATCGCCTTAAAGGACGTGTGCCTTGCATAATACAGATATGGTATGCCATGACACCATGTGGTTAACTGCAGATTCAGCACTCTCACAGAGTGAGATTGCTGTCACTCACAAAATGGTGGAGCTGCTAATTCACAGAATTGTCGTCGGCGGAGGCGCTGGTATACAGCCAGGACAGAGCATCGGGTCCTAGCTGTACTGTAGTAAACAACAGTCAGTGGCACGTAGTGGCCGCCAGCCTATCACAGGGCTTGCTGGTCGCTAGCCTATCACAGGGCTCGCTGGCCGCCAGCCAATCACAGGGCTCACTGGCTGCCAGCCAATCGCTGAGCTCGCTGGCAGCCAGCCAATGAGAAGCTGCCAAGTAGCAGCTTCTCATTGGCTCATAGCAGCACCAGTTTAGTGTAAACTGGAGTGCACTACTGCAGCAGCCAGCAACCAAGAAGACCCTATGCTCCAGATGGCTCCATTCCAGCAGTGCAGGTCAGAAGCAATTAGAGAGAGGGAAGGGTGTGAGAGAGGGAATAGAGAGAGGTGCAAGCAGTTAGTAATGTAGGGGGTGAAAGAGAGAGGGATTCAGTTAGTGAGAAGGGCAATGTTGTGAGAGAGGGGAGCAGCAGGGAGAAGTGTGGGGGTGAGAAGTACAATGGGTTGTTATGGAAGCAGGGGCTGAAAGGGGGAGGGGATTCAATCTCCATACCCCACCTCTAAATTCCCACTTTTTGTATATATTAAGGATGAATCGAAAAAAACGGAAATCTCCACAGAGAACTCCCGAGAGAGGGGGCATGGTATTTAAGGGGCTACACCTCAAAAGCTATAGGAAGTACCGAGCTGAAGTTTGGCATAGGTGGGTAGAACTGTTGCTTGGTGCTGCATGCAGCTTTCTCTGTATGAACTATATACAGTATATACTATATATATATATATATATATATATGTCCCCACTATGCCGGCACTCTGTTACACAATAAATCAACAGTCCTCTGGTGCCTGTCCAATGTATAACATATGACTGTGACTCCACCAATGATGTGTCGGCACTCAGAGATTTGTAAGCAAGAAAAATGTATTCAAAAAGGCATCTAAAGTGACGTTTCGAGGTATGACCCACTTTCTCAAGCCTCAGACAAAACAGACAAACAACACAAGACATTACTTACCCCTCTAAGTAGCTGTGTACGCTTGCCATTCCACACACGTTGCTCCCACGAGGTCCACCCACCGGAAGCTGCACATGACGCACTTCCGAGTCCTGCGTTCCACCGTTGCCTGGCAGCCGCTGCATCACCCTCCAGCATGCTTCCTGGTTGTGTGCGCAGCCTCCGTCTCACGGCAGGGGTAACGTCAGGCTGTCAGTGAACTGTCAGTGCTCATCACGGAGGGGGCAAACATCCAAGCCAGGAGACAACTATGGGATAGACAAGCAGATCAAGCTACCTGATTAACCCACCACATAACAATAAAGTGCATGTTAAAACTAGGGGTGTGCACCGGCCACTTTTCGTGTTTTGTGTTTTGGTTTTGGATCTGGATCTTTCTTCGTGTTTTGGATCTGGATTGGTTTTGCCAAAACCACCCTTCCGTGTTTTGGGTTCTGGGTTTTGTGTTTTGGATCTGTATTTTTTTGAAAAAAAGCATAAAAACAGCTAAAATCACAGAATTTGTAGGTTTTTCTGCTCCTATGCTATTATTAACCTCAATAACCTTAATTTCCACTCATTTCCAGTCTATTCTGAACACCTCACACCTCACAATAGTGTTTTTATGTCCAAAAGGTTGCACCGAGGTAGCTGGATGACTATGCTAAGCGACACGAGTGGGCGGCACAAACACGTGACCCATCTAGGAGTGACACTGCAGTGGCAGGCAGGATGGCAGTTAGAAAAACTAGGCCCCAAACTGTACATAATGCAAAGAAAAAAAGAGGTGCAAGATGGAATTGTCCTTGGGCCCTCCCACCCACCCTTATGTTGTATAAACAGGACATGCACACTTTAACAAATCAATCATTTCAGCGCCAGGGTCTGCCACACAACTGTGGCTGAAATGATTGGTTCGTTTGGGCCCCCACAAAACAAGCTGGCAATTAATGTGTCCCTGCACAAACTGGCTCTACGGAGGCAAGATGTCATCCTCATCCTCCTCATCCACCGATTCCTCACCCTCTTCAGTGTGTACATCCTCATCCTCACAAAGTATTAACTCGTCCCCACTTGAATCCACCACCACAGGTCCCTCTGTACCTTCTGGAGGCTGGTCTCCCTGGAAGAGCTGATAATTCATTTTGATGAACATCATCTTCTCCACATTCTGTGGAAGCAACCTCCTACGCCTTTCGCTGACAAGGTTCCCGGCTGCACTAAACACTCTTTCGGAGTACACACTGGAGGGGGGGCAACTCAGGTAAAATAGAGCCAGTTTGTACAGGGGCCTCCAAATTGCCTCTTTTTCCTGCCAGTACAGGTATGGACTGTCTGACATGCCTACTTGGATGCTGTCACCGATGTAATCCTCCACCATTCTGTCAATGGTGACAGTATCATATGCAGTGACAGTAGACATGTCAGAAATTGTTGCCAGGTCCTTCAGTCCGGACCAGATGTCCAAACTTGGTCCTGCCTGCCCTGCATCACCGCCAGCGGGTTGCTTAGGATACCTAAGTTTTTTCCTGGCAGCCCCAGTTGCGGGAGAAAATGAAGAAGGAGCCGTTGACGTGTCACGTTCCGCTTCAGCTGACAGTGTGTTCACCAGCAGGTCTTTGCACCTCTGCAGGCTTGTGTCGGCCGGAAAGAGAGACACCACATAGGCTTTAAACCTAGGATCGAGCACGGTGGCCAAAATGTAGTGGTCTGATTTCAACAGATTGACCACCCTGGAATCCTGGCAAAGCGAATGAAGGGCTTCATCCACAAGTCCCACATGCCGAGCGGAATCGCTCCGTCTTAGCTCCTCCTTCACTTTCTCCAGCTGCTTCTGCAAAAGCCTGATGAGGGGAATGACCTGACTCAAGCTGGCAGTGTCTGAACTGACTTCACGTGTGGCAAGTTCGAAGGGCTGAAGAACCTTGCACAACACGGAAATCATTCTCCACTGCGCTTGAGTCAGGTGCATACCCCCTCCTTTGCCTATGTCATAGGTGGATGTATAGGCTTGTATGGCCTTTTGCTGCTCCTCCATCCTCTGAAGCATATAGAGGGTTGAGTTCCACCGCGTCACAACCTCTTGCTTCAGGTGATGGCGGGGCAGGTTCAAGAGTGTTTGCTGGCGCTCCAGTCTTCGGCACGCAGTCGCTGAATGGCGAAAGTGGCCAGAAATTTTTCGGGCCACCCAAAGCGTCTCCTGCACGCCCCTGTCGCTTTTCAGAAAATTCTGCACCACCAAGTTTATTGTGTGAGCAAAACATGGGACGTGCTGGAATTTGCCCAGATGTAATGCCCGCACAATATTGGTGGCGTTGTCAGATATCACAAATCCCCAGGAGAGTCTAAGTGGGGTAAGCCACTGGGCGATGATTTCCCTCAGTTTCTCTAAGAGGTTGTCGGCGGTGTGCCTCTTACTGAAACCGGTGATACACAGCGTAGCCTGCCTTGTAACGAGCTGGCGTTTCTGAGATGCTGCTACTGGTGACGCTGCTGCTGTTGCTGCGTAAGGTGATACATCTACCCAGTGGGCTGTCACAGTCATATAGTCCTTAGTCTGCCCTGTTCCACTTGTCCACATGTCCGTGGTTAAGTGGACATTGTGTACAACGGCATTTTTCAGGACACTGAGGACACTTTTTCTGACGTTTCTGTACAGTCTCGGTATCGCCTGCCTAGTGAAGTGGAATCTAGACGGGATTTGGAACCGGGGACACACTACATCCATCAATTGTCTAAATCCCACTGCACTAATGGCGGATACCGGACGCACGTCTAACACCAACATAGCAGTCAAGGCCTCAGTTATACGTTTTGCTTCAGGATGACTGCTGTCGTACTTCATCCTCCTCGCTAAGGACTGTTGGAGGGTCAATTGTTTAGTAAAAGTAGTGGTGTTCCTACTTCCTCTCTGGGATGATGAACGACTCCCAGCAGCAGCAGCAACAGCAGCAGCGGCAGCAGTAGGCGTAGCAATGCAGGATCCTCCGGAGGAATCCCGGATAGGAGAGTCAGTCATGCCAGTGATATGGCCTGCAGGACTACTTCCGATCCTGACTAAGGAGGAAATTGACGAGGAGGGAGTTGACGGTGTGGTTTGCAGGCGCTTGGATACAACAGGACAACGGGATTTAGGTGTCCCTGGACTGCTTACGGTCTGAGCCAAAGTTTCTGAACTTGACAGTAACTTTTTATGAACGCGCTGCAGGTGCCGTATAAGGGAGGATGTTCCTAGGTGGTTGACGTCCCTACCCCTACTTATTTCACCTTTACATATGGTACATATGGCAAGACAGTTGTTGTCCGGATTTGGATAGAAATATTGCCAGACCAAAGAGGTGGAATGTTTGGTCTTCTGCCCAGGCATGACCGTGATGGGCTTTTTCATCCCACGGACAACAACTGTCTCCCCCGGAGCCTGATTTAAACAAACCACATCACCATCAGAATCCTCCTCGCCAACTTCCTCCTCAGCGCCAGCTACACCAGTATCCTCATCCTGTTGTACTTCAACAGTGACATCTTCAATTTGCATATCAGCAAGTGGACTGTGGGTGCTCCTTTCAGCACTTGCAGGGGGCGTGCAAATGGTGGAAAGAGCCACCTCTTCCCGTCCAGTGCTGGGAAGGTCAGGCATCGCAACCACCACCACACTTGGACTCTCTTTGGGGATTTGTGATATCTTCTTAGAAAGCACAGTTCTTCGCTGTGCTTTTGCCAGCTTAACTCTTTTGATTTTTTTAGTGGGAGGAGTGCTTCCATCGTCATGTGAAGCTGAACCACTAGTCATGAACATACTAGGGATCGACCTTAGCCGTTCCTTGCCACTCCGTGTCGTAAATGGCATATTGGCAAGTTTACGTTTCTCTTCAGCTGATTTAAATGTCTTTTTCAAGGTCATTTTCCTGAACTTTGCCATTTGGGATTGTATGTGCCCTCTACTATGACATTGGGCATCGGCCTTGGCAGACGACGTTGATGGCATGTTATCGTCTATGTCATGACTAGTGGCAGCAGCTTCAGCACTAGGAGGAAGTGGTTCTTGATCTTTCTCTATTTTATTTTTATCGGAGAAAGTTTGGTCCTCCATTTATGTTATATCGATTTGATATATACGTGCGGCTAAACACAGAAAATAAATTTTTTTTTGGTTCGGACTGGAGTGTACTTTGTGGGTTACAGCACCCTTTAACGGTCAAGCCAGCCGGCCCTTTACTTATGACACAGGCGCACTCTTGGCACTACTTTGTTGATGCACGTGCGGCTACTGCGCACACAATTCACAAACACAGAAAATAATTTTTTTTTTGGTTTGGACTGGAGTGTACTTTCGGGGGTTACAGCACCCTTAACGGTCAAGCCAGCCGGCCCTTTACTTATGACACAGGCGCACGCTTGACACTACTTTGTTGATGCACGTGCGGCTACTGCGCACACAATTCACAAACACAGAAAATAATTTTTTTTTGGTTTGGACTGGAGTGTACTTTCAGGGGTTACAGCACCCTTTAACGGTCAAGCCAGCCGGCCCTTTACTTATGACACAGGCGCACGCTTGGCACTACTTTGTTGATGCACGTGCGGCTACTGCGCACACAATTCACAAACACAGAAAATAATTTTTTTTTAGGTTTGGACTGGAGTGTACTTTCGGGGGTTACAGCACCCTTTAACGGTCAAGCCAGCCGGCCCTTTACTTATGACACAGGCGCACTCTTGGCACTACTTTGTTGATGCACGTGCGGCTACTGCGCACACAATTCACAAACACAGAAAATAATTTTTTTTTAGGTTTGGACTGGAGTGTACTTTCGGGGGTTACAGCACCCTTAACGGTCAAGCCAGCCGGCCCTTTACTTATGACACAGGCGCACGCTTGGCACTACTTTGTTGATGCACGTGCGGCTACTGCGCACACAATTCACAAACACAGAAAATAATTTTTTTTTGATTTGGACTGGAGTGTACTTTCGGGGGTTACAGCACCCTTTAACGGTCAAGCCAGCCGGCCCTTTACTTATGACACAGGCGCACGCTTGGCACTACTTTGTTGATGCACGTGCGGCTACTGCGCACACAATTCACAAACACAGAAAATAATTTTTTTTTAGGTTTGGACTGGAGTGTACTTTCGGGGGTTACAGCACCCTTAACGGTCAAGCCAGCCGGCCCTTTACTTATGACACAGGCGCACGCTTGGCACTACTTTGTTGATGCACGTGCGGCTACTGCGCACACAATTCACAAACACAGAAAATAATTTTTTTTTTGGTTTGGACTGGAGTGTACTTTCGGGGGTTACAGCACCCTTAACGGTCAAGCCAGCCGGCCCTTTACTTATGACACAGGCGCACGCTTGGCACTACTTTGTTGATGCACGTGCGGCTACTGCGCACACAATTCACAAACACAGAAAATATATTATTTTTTTAGCACTTGGGGGGAGCACCCCTGATGGACAGAGCACCCCCTGGACAACACTACAGCACCCCTTTAGGACTGGGACACTGCACAGGACTTTGGAGTGGACACAGCCCCTATGGAGAACTGACTGCACAACACAGTCCAGCCAGCCCCTATGGACTTTGAAGTAGTGGACACAGCCCCTATTAACAACAGCAGCACAGCACAACACAGCCAGCCCCTATGGACTTTGAAGTAGTGGACAACAGCAGCACTACACTACACTACACTACACAGCACTAACTCCCACCCTCCCTCTTCACTGTCCACAGCCGAGTGAGAAAATGGCGCCGACGCGGGTACCTTATATAGGATCCAAAACCCGCGAGACTCGGAAGGCGGGATGATGACGTTTTGCCTCGATGTCAGATCCGAGTCAGGCGGGAAAAGTCGAGCCTGACTCGGATCGGACTCGGATCGGGGGGGCTCGGGGGGGTTCGGATTTCAGAAATCCGAACCCGCTCACCCCTAGTTAAAACCAATATATATCTAAAACAATCATTGATATCACATTAATGTATGACATCACAATATAATGCTGGAGCAATAACCTACGTTTTTTTAGAGTGATATATATCAATCAGTGATAAATCACTTTAATACATAACAACACCATATCTAACGGTGGAGCAATGACCCACACAACTGTTAGTGTTCACTCTAGCTCTGGCAGCAGGCAGGGTGCCGGAGGTAGATTGGGCAAACTTGTGCGCGCGTCTGAAAAGGCGGCGTGGTCATGAAAAGGGGGCATGTCTATAAGACACGTCCCCTTTTCGTCATACTTAGGGGCGTGCCCGGCACTTACGGACACGCAGGGCAGCCCCCAAGCGCTGCAGAGAGGGAGAATAGATGCCGGGCACATGCGCCCGGCGTCTATTATCCGGCAGTGACCGGGTCACCGCACATTTCTCCACCTGCGGGACACTGCGTCCCGGGTGAAGATGGTACCCGCAGGCTGTGAGGGCAGGGTGCTTTTTGCCCTCCAGAAGGCAGGAATGCTAAACTGTAATTCTGTGGCTTCAAGCATATCAACAAACCTCAGTATAAACCTATCTACTACCAAGAACCATAGGATCTTAACATGATGGTATCCTAACTACGACAAGCTCATAAAATGTTCCAATTTATTTTATCATTTAAGCCTTTAGGACGTGTCATATCCAGTCTAAATATCCACTGTGCTTCTCTATTCAACAGGATTCTTGAACGATCCCCTCCTCTCAGGGACTCATTTACATGATCGATGATTATGTATCTTATAGAAGATAGGGTTCTCTCTGCCAGTCAAAGCTTTGGCTGGCAGAGAGAACGAGCAGCCGGTAGCACGTCACTTCAAAGAGATGGGCCGTGTTCAATAGAAATAATTCCTTTGAGACAGAAATGTTCAAAAAGCCGACAAATCTTAACACTACGCTTCTTGCGGAGAGTTTTCATCCGAAACCTCTCAAACGAGGGCTACCATTTTCCCAACTGTTGAGAGTGACAAGAGTAACCTCAGACACCAGCAAATTGCCAATGGCACTTCAAAAAATGGGTGAGGACTTTATTAAGAGAGGTTATTGTACTAAGGAGGTTGAAGGAGCGATCCAAAAATATCTGAACCTGAAGCGGGATTCATTACTCAAGCCGGCAAGATCAGACAGGAGTATAGATCAGATTGTGTTCCCGACCACGTACTCTATTTCCTCCCAGAAAATTAGAGAATCAGTGCTTAAACACTGGCATATTATTAGCACTGATCCAATACTAATAGATTCATGTCACAATAATTCCTCTATTTGCATTCAAATGCAGTAGCACTCAAGAACCAAATTGTCAAGACAGATGTGAGTCCATGTGCCCACACGGGAGGCTGGCTGGCCTTGAATAGTGGTTCGTATCGATGTAGTGGGTGCCTCAATTGTCGCTATATATTAACGGGTGATATATTTACACACCCGACAAAAGGTTTTTTATATCAGCTATGACATCGGATAACATGCAAGAGCAAATATATAGTCTATATTATCATCTGTCCGTGTCAAAAATTATACATTGGTAAAACCGTACGTATGCTTAAAGAGCGCATAGCGATGTATCACTTATCCATAAAGAAAGCGTTGATAAAAACAGACCATAGCACACCACCTGTCGCAAGACATTTTGCCTCCCATGGACACTGTATTAAAGATACAGGATTGGATCATATCAAGCCATTTAAAAGAGGAGGTGACCGAAACAAGAGATTGCTTCAAAGAGAATGTAAATTTTGAGACATTGAGTCCAGCTGGATTGAATGAGGAATTGTTAGGATCTGCATTTAAGTAGATCATATTGCTTGGAGTTCCAGCCTTTGTTGCTACTGAGGTACTGCACTAATTACTGCCTCACTGTGTGCGGTGTCAGGTCCACTAATTGATTCTCCTGTCTGGACACAGCCCAGGTGCACAGTAGTCTGTCATTAAGGGATACTTGCTTTGATTGGACTCTGTCTCTGTTAAATTCCAGCCAGGCCAGCACTCCATGCTGGTGATAGAAGTTTTTTTGTACTTCAGGTCCCTGTCTCCTGCATGTCAGTCGAGTTCCTGAGTCAGTCTAGCTGTGTTTTGTGTGTACCATTTATTCCATCCAGATGGCTCCACTTGCATCTCGTCCACACGTGCTGCTTGTACCATCTGGGCAGCACGGAGCGCTTTCTACCCCAGAAGCGTCTGTCACCATCCAGTGGCTTGTGCCAACCCGGCGGCACCAGTTGCAGTCTAGCGTTCCAGGTGCGCAATCTAACACACCGTCGCCAGTGTCATCCCGGCGGCACTGGTAGCTACTCTGCGTTCCAGGTGCATAACATAGTACACTGTTGCCAGTGTCATCACGGCGGCACTGGTAGCAACTCTGCGTTCCAGGTGCACAACTTAGCACACCATCGCCAGTGTCATCCCAGCAAAAAATTCTTCTTTTCTGTGTTGTGAATTGTGTGCGCTGTAGCCGCACGTCCATCAACAAAGGAGCAGTGCCAAGCGTGCGCCTGTGTCATAAGTCTGCTAAAGGGTGGTGTAACCCCCAAAGTGCGCGCCACAAAAAATAAACAATTCTTCCTTTTTTTCTGTGTTTGTGTGTGAAATGAATATGCAGTAGCCGCACGTGCATCAACAAAGGAGCAGCGCCAAGCGTGCGCCTGTGTCATAAGTAAAGGGCCGGCTGGCTCATCTCTTAAAGGGTGGTGTAACCCCCAAAGTGCACTTCAAAAAAAATAAACAATTCTTCTTTTCTGTGTTGTGAATTGTGTGCACTGTAGCCACACGTCCATCAACAAAGGAGCAGCGCCAAGCGTGCGCCTGTGTCGTAAGTAAAGGGCTGGCTGGCTCATCTCTTAAAGGGTGGTGTAACCCCCAAAGTGCACTTCAAAAAAAAAAAAAATTCTTCTTTTCTGTGTTGTGAATTGTGTGCGCTGTAGCCGCATGTGCATCAGAAAAGAAGCAGCGCCAAGCATGCGCCTGTGTCATAAGTCTGTTAAAGGGTGGTGTAAGCCCCAAAGTGCACTCCAAAAAAAAACAAAAAATTCTTCTTTTCTGTGTTGTGAATTTTGAGCACTGTAGCCGCATGTGCATCAGCAAAGGAGCAGCGCCAAGCGTGCGCCTGTGTCATAAGTCTGTTAAAGGGTGGTGTAACCCCCAAAGTGCGCTCCACAAAACAATTCTTTTTTTTCTGTGTTTGTGTGTGAAATGTATGTGCAGTAGCCGCACGTGCATCAAAAAAGGAGCAGGGCTAAGCGTGCGTCTGTGTCATAAGTAAAGGGC
Source organism: Taudactylus pleione (assembly GCA_031769625.1). NCBI lineage: Eukaryota > Metazoa > Chordata > Amphibia > Anura > Myobatrachidae > Taudactylus > Taudactylus pleione. The sequence continues at coordinate 467,416 of JAUIMM010000626.1, forward strand.
CGGCTGGCTCATCTCTTAAAGGGTGGTGTAACCCCCAAAGTGCACTTCAACAAAATTAAAATTCTTCTTTTCTGTGTTGTGAATTGTGTGCACTGTAACCGCACGTCCATCAACAAAGGAGCAGCGCCAAGCATGCACCTGTGTCATAAGTCTGTTAAAGGGTGGTGTAACCCCCAAAAGTGCGCTCCACAAAAAATAAACAATTCTTTTTTTCTGTGTTTGTGTGTGAAATGTATGCGCAGTAGCTGCACGTGCATTAACAAAGGAGCAGAGCCAAGCGTGTGCCTGTGTCATAAGTAAAGGGCTGGCTGGCTCATCTGTTAAAGGGTGGTGTAACCCCCACAGTGCACTTAAAAAAAAAATTCTTCTTTTCTGTGTTGTGAACTGTGTGCACTGTAGCCGACTGTGCATCAACCAAGGAGCAGTGCCAAGCTTGCACCTGTGTCATAAGTAAAGAGCTGGCTGGCTCATCTGTTAAAGGGTGGTATAACCCCCAAAGTGCACATAAAAAAAAATAAAAATTTCTACTTTTCTGTGTTGTGAATTGCGTGCACTGTAGCCGAACGTGCATCAACAAAGGAGCAATGCCAAGCGTGCGCCTGTGTCATAAGTAAAGGTCCGGCTGGCTCGTCTGTTAAAGGGTGGTGTAACGCCAAAAATGCACTCCAAAAAAAATTAATAATTCTTTTCTGTGTTTGTGTGTGCCTTAGCCGCATGTATATATAAATATAACATAAATGGAGGACAAATCTTTGTCCGATAAAAATAAAATAGGGAAAGATCAAGAACCACTTCCTCCTAGTGCTGAAGCTGCTGCCACTAGTCATGACATAGACAATAAAATGCCATCAACGTCGTCTGCCAAGGTCAATGCCCAATGTCATAGTAAACGGCATATAAAATCCCAAATGACAAAGCTCAGGAAAGTGATCTTAAAAAAAACATTTAAATCATCTGAGGAGAAACATAAACTTGCCAATATGCCATTTACGACACGGAGTGGCAAGGAACGGCTAACGTCTTTCCCTATGTTCATGACTAGTGGTTGAGCTTCACATGACGATGGAAGCCCTCCTCCCGCTACAAAAATCAAATGAGTTAAGCTGGCAAAAGCACAGCGAAGAACTGTGCGTCCTAAGAAGATATCACAAATCCCCAAGGAGAATCCAAGTGTGGTGGCGGTTGCAATGCCTGACCTTCCCAACACTGGACGGGAAGAGGTGGCTCTTTCCACCATTTGCACACCCTCTGCAAGTGCTGGAAGGAGCACTCACAGTCCACTTGCTGATATGCAAATTGAAGATGTCACTGTTGAAGTACAATAGGATGAGGATACTGGTGTAGCTGGCGCTGAGGAGGAAGTTGGCGAGGAAGATTCTGATGGTGATGTGGTTTGCTTAAATCAGGCTCCGGGGGAGACAGTTGTTGTCCGTGGGATGAAAAAGCCCATCACGGTCATGCCTGGGCAGAAGACCAAACATTCCACCTCTTTGGTCTGGCAATATTTCTATCCAAATCTGGACAACAACTGTCTTGCCATATGTACCATATGTAAAGTTTAAATAAGTAGGGGTAGGGATGTTAACCACCTAGGAACATCCTCCCTTATATGTCACCTGCAGCGCATTCATAAAAAGTTACTGTCAAGTTCAGAAACTTTGGCTAAGACGGTAAGCAGTCCAGGGACACCTAAATCCCATTGTCCTGTTGTATCCAAGCCACACCGTCAACTCCCTCCTCATCAATTTCCTCCTTAGTCAGGATCAGAAGTAGTCCTGCAGGCAATGTCACTGGCATGACTGACTCTCCTATCCAGGATTCCTCTGGAGGATCCTGCATTGCTGCGCCTACTGCTGACACTGCTGCTGTTGCTGCTGGGAGTCGTTCATCATCCCAGAGAGGAAGTAGGAGCACCACTACTTTTACTAAACTATTGACCCTCCAACAGTCCTTAGTGAGGAGGATGAAGTACGACAGCAGTCATCCTGAAGCAAAACGGATAACTGAGACCTTGACTGCTATGTTGGTGTTAGACGTGCATCTGGTATCCACCATTAGTGCAGTGGGATTTAGACAATTGATGGAAGTAGTGTGTCCCCGGTTCCAAATCCCGTATAGATTCCACTTCACTAGGCAGGCGATACCAAGACTGTACAGAAACGTAAAAAAAAGTGTCCTCAGTGTCCTAAAAAATGTGGTTGTACCCAATGTCCACTTAACCACGGACATGTGGACAAGTGGAATAGGGCAGACTATGGACTATATGACTGTGACAGCCCACTGGGTAGATGTATCAAGTTACGCAGCAACAACAGCAGCATCACCAGTAGCAGCATCTCAGAAACACTAGCTCATTCCAAGGCAGGCTACACTGTGTATCACTGGTTTCAGTAAGAGGCACACTGCCGTCAACCTCTTAGAGAAACTTAGGGAAATCGTCGCCCAGTGGCTTACCCCACTTAGACTCTCCTGAGGATTAGTGATATCTGACAATGCCACCAATATTGTGCGGGCATTACATCTGGGCAAATTCCAGCATGTCCCATGTTTTGCTCACACAATAAATTTGGTGGTGCAGAATTTTCTGAAAAACGTCAGGAGTGTGCAGGAGACGCTTTGGGTGGCCCACAAAAATTCAGGCCACTTTCACCATTCAGCGACTACGTGCCGAGGACTGGAGCACCAGCAAACACTCTTGAACCTGCCCCGCCATCACCTGAAGCAAGAGGTTGTGATGCAGTGGAACTCAACCCTCTATATCCTTCAGAGAATGGAGGAGCAACAAAAGGCAATTCAAGCCTATACATCCACCTATGACATAGGCAAAGGAGGGGGTATGCACCTGACTCAAGTGCAGTGGAGAATGATTTCTGTGTTGTGCAAGGTTCTCCAGCCCTTCGAACTTGCCACACGTGAAGTCAGTTCAGACACTGCCAGCTTGAGTCAGGTCATTCCCCTCATCAGGATTTTGCAGAAGCAGCTGGAGAAAGTGAAGGAGGAGCTAAGAGGGAGCGATTCTGCTCAGCATGTGGGACTTGTGGATGAAGCCCTTCATTCGCTTTGCCAGGATTCCAGGGTGTTCAATCTGTTGAAATCAGACCACTACATTTTGGCCACCGTGCTTGATCCAAGGTTTAAAGCCTATGTGGTGTCTCTCTTTCCGGCCGACACAAGCCTGCAGAGGTCGAAGACCTGCTGGTGAAAACACTGTCAGCTGAAGCGGAACGTGATACGTCAACAGCTCCTTTTCTCCCACAACTGGGGCTGCCAGGAAACAACTTAGGTATCCTAAGCAACCCACTGGCAGTGATGCAGGGCAGGCAGGTCATAGTTTGGACATCTGGTCAGGACTGAAGGACCTGGCAACAATTTCTGACATGTCTACTGTCACTACATATGATACTGTCACCATTGACAGAATGGTGGAGGATTACATCAGTGACAGCATCCAAGTAGGCATGTCAGATAGTCCGTACCTGTACTGGCAGGAAAAAGAGGCAATTTGGAGGCCCCTGTACAAACTGGCTCTATTTTACCTGAGTTGCCCCCCCTCCAGTGTGTACTCTGAAAGAGAGTTTAGTGCAGCCGGGAACCTTGTCAGCGAAAGGCGTAGGAGGTTGCTTCCACAAAATGTGGAGAAGATGATGTTCATAAAAATGAATTATCAACTCTTCCAGGGAGACCAGCTTCCAGAACGTACAGAGGGACCTGTGTGGTAGATTCCAGCAGGGACGAATTAATACTCTGTGAGGATGTGGATGTACACAACACTGAAGAGGGTTAGGAATCGGTGGATGAGGAGGATGAGGACGACATCTTGCCTCCGTAGAGCCAGTTTGTGCAGGGATAGATTAATTGCCAGCTTGTTTTGTGGAGGCCCAAACAAACCAATAATTTCAGCCACAGTCATGTGGCAGACCCTGGCGCTGAAATTATTGGTTTGTTAAAGTGTGCATGTCCTGTTTATACAACATAAGGGCGGGTGGGAGGGCCCAAGGACAATTCCATCTTGCATCTCTTTTTTTTCTTTGCATTATGTACTGTTTGGGGCCTAGTTTTTCAAACTGCCATCCCGTCTGCCTCTGCAGTGTCACCTCTAGATGGGCCACGTGTTTGTGCTGCCCACTCGTGTCGCTTAGCATAGTCATCCAGCTACCGTGGTGCAACCTTTTGGTGACCTTTTAAGACCACCATTACTACAGGACTCATCGGACTACTCTTCAGAGACTTGCAGAGACATTTGTCCACTCAGGAGTCCTTATGCGGTTAGGACATTACTTAGTCACTAGCATTCCAGGACGATTGGATTCCCATTGCCAGCTGGTCTATCTGTCTGGTTTTCCAAACGGAACTAAGTTTAGTGCAAATCAATTTTGTGTGGTGCACCAGCATTATTGCCTGTTATGGGTGCATACTACGTATGTGAGTTTTCAATTTTGACATGCATGTCCACTATCTTACTTAATAGTGCCTTTTTATCTGCTTATTAATACTTGCAAGTATCTTTTCTATAGAATCAATGCAATTAAGTGTTATTATATTTTATTGTGTCTTTATATTTATTTAATTTATTAAATGGTTTATTGATGTAGCGCTGCTTTTTATTCTATTTTTTTGGTTCTATTATTACTGTGGCCTGACCTACAGACTCTGGGCCTGATTCTGACCCGCTCGCGAGCGCTGAGCATTCGCAAGCGGGTCGATGGTGCCCTAGTGCGCATGCACACGACGGAGGGAGCTCCGTCATGCGCATGCGTGAGACCCGAATAACGACGGGGTAGCTGTCGTTATGTGTCTCGCACCAAAGGGGGCGTGCTGTCGATGGTGAGTGACAGCACGCCCCCTTTGGTGGGCGTGCCGGGGGCGTGGCTGCCAGATGGAGGCGTACCCATGGGAACGCCTACCGTCTGAGTCCGGTCCCACTGACATCACTAGTGATGTCAGTGGGAGTGATTTTGGCTCTGATAGAGCCAAAAGCACTCCTGGGCTTGCGGTCACCGAGACCCTACCACAGGGTCTCGTCGCAAGCCTGATGGTCGTGATGGTCTTGACCATCGTGACCATCTTTTTGGCCGCTCGCATATGCTGTGGGTATATGCTTCATCCAATATGCATCAGCCAGGAGGCCGCTCCAAGTTTAGGTAGGAGGGCCCTGATTCAGAGCGAGCGCTCTGGTCAGGGCGTCCGGCTCTGAATCAGGCCCTCTGATACTTTCTGCTGTGATCTCTGGTTTGTATCCTTTTATGTTTCATTTGTGTTGTTGTAATTGAATGACTGCAGTCAAGATTGCTGTTCTTTGTTAAATAAATGTGATTATATACCAGCTTCTATTATATTTGTCTATCAATTATATTATGTCTCTTGAGTGCACACTCCTTCTAGGTGTCCTGCTGGCATTAGGGCCACTGAGAGCTGAATGGGATCTGGCTATGGGGGCATGGACAAATCAGGGAGGAATGGCCACCACTCCATCCAGAAATAAATAAATTATACAATGTGTGCTGCAGCAACTGACCCAGGCCCCCGCCTGGCCCCTCCAACAACCGTGGGCCGGGGTAATCAGTACCCCTCACAGCGCCCCTGTCTGCCATCTGTGACAATAGCCATCGTCCCTCTAATGGCACACCACACCCTCATTTTTCTAAACTTGAGGATATGTCTGTGTTGTTGATGTGTCTCCCAGAAGTGGCGAGCAGGTGGACTACTTGACGTGCATGGAGTGGACCATCTAGGCCAGGGGTCAGCGAACTTTTTTACCTTTTACCCCAAAATATATTTAGATACACCAATGTTACCCCCTTTATTTGAAAGGAAGGAAATCATTTAGTAGTGCCCCCATATAATGCCTGTGTAGTAGAGCCCCCATATAATGCCTCTGTAGTAGTGCCCCATATAATGCCCCTGTAGTAGTGCCCCCATAAAATGCACCTGTAGTAGTGCCCCCATATAATGCCCCTGTAGTAGTGCCCCCATATAGTGCCCCTGTCGTAGCGCCCCATATAATGCCCCTGTAGTAGTGCCCCCATATAGTGCCCTTGTAGTAGTGCCCCCATATAATGCCCCGTAGTAGTGCCCCCATATAATGCACCTGTAGTGCCACTTGTACAAAAAAAAACCACTTACCTTAATCCCCGCTCCTGCATCCGCCACCGTCCTGTCCGCCCGGCTGCTCCTCGGAACTATGGGAGAGACGTCATGATGTCTCTCCCATAGTGCGCATGGGGAGAGCCGGAAGCTGGAGTTCAGAAGAGAACTCCAGCCTCCGGCTAACGCGGCGCTGCAGGGAAGGAGCCAGGCGCCGGCTGGTAATAACATCTCAGCGGGCATCCGGCTTAGAGCCTCCCTGCGGCACAGCCGGGCATGTATATGAATCATTCTATATTATAGAATGATTCATATACATGCCCGGCTGTCCGTCCATTACCCCCAGGAATTTCATTTTTACCCCATGTGGGGTAATTTAACTCTGCTCCCTGACCACTGATCTAGGCACACAAGTGAAAAGCCAATGCTTCATCCAATATGCATCAAGGTCACTTTTCTGGTGAAGTCATTGTAGTAGTAAATACTAAATATATATTGCCTGTGTGTATCCATAAAGGTTTAATATCTCTGCTATGTGTAAAGATCTCTCTGAAGAAAAGTCTCCGATAAAAGCAGCCGGTTTGCCATGATCTAGACAGGAAAAGTTAGGAATTGTGTTCCCGGGACCAGATATGATCTGTATAGTACTCGCTATAGCCTTTTTCACATTGTTACAGGAATCAGTCACATGGTATCCCAGAGTGATGTTGGGTAACTGATCAGGATTCTGGTTTATCTCATCAATAGCATAAATGAAGGACAGGACATGTCTGTAGTAACGAGGTATAGGCCTGTAAGGGAGGAAAACACAAAACAGACATTTTAAGGATTAAATAACAAATATGCACCATTTGAACATACAGCAGTGCAAACACAATGCCTGGTTTTAGAAATCTTCAGTAGAAACAATTACAGTATAAGTCCTTAACAATTATAAATGTATTATGGTGAGTTTTCTTCTGAATTTGCATAAATAAAAATATATGCTTTATACAAAATATGGCAGGATATACAGCCCACATGGTCATTATGGCGGTCGCGGCACTGAGGGGACTAATCCCTTATGCTACAGGTCCATTTACATATGAACAATCGGCGCTAGGTGCCATATGCTGTAATTGTATATGTAATAATGGGCAGGATGAATCAAGGGGAAAAATGCGGTCAAACCCTTGAAAATGCGGGTTTGACATCATTTCTCATATGCACCACGACTTGGATGCGGTGGGTAACGCCATCTTCCTGAAGCCTATGGGCATCTCTCCGCTGAGTACTGTGAGAGGGATCCAATCCAATCCCTCCCAGCACACTGCGCATCCTTCTGCAGAGCTAATGCCTCTGCAGATGGATGCCAGTGGGGCTTCTGGGTCAAAGACCCGAAAGTCCCTCCATCGCAAAGGGCCGCTCTTACTGACAGAGTGGTCCTTTTTTCGGTGACCGTCATGCATCCGACCTAAAGTATTTTAGCCACAAAGAGTAATGCAATTGAAATGTGAGTTGCATTGGGTGCGCTCTCCTTATAAAGTTTGTCGCTGCCTCATGAGAGTGATGACACCATCACCCAGATGGGTCCAACGTGTAAACGAAGGAGAGTTTTACACCAGAGTGTGGCGGTGAGTGTTTTCAAATACTGTAATAAAGAATGTCTCATTTCCATGTTTAGAAAAGGCCCCTTTTCTTTGTAATCACAGAAACCAGCCACCAGACTGACTGTGAAGATTAATGCTTCAGGTCAATAATCATTGGTCTATTTGCTGGTTGTAAAAATAAATGGGGCAGCTGGTCAGTCTTTAGCATAGCAGCAGGTGAGTCCTTCTCAGTGAAACATGCTGCATCTATGCATATATACTCGCTAGAAGTAGAGATGTGCGCTGATCCCCGTGTCTTCATTTTGGCTTTGGCAAAATCACCCTCACAAGTTTTGGTTCAGATTCAGTTTTGGTTTTGGATTACATAAGAATTGATAAAAATAGCTAAAACCATGTGGTTTGGACCTGTTTACATGCAATTCAATACCCGAGATCCGGTTTTATATCCTAGTTTCGAACTTATGAGAAGACCTGAGACGGGACTTGGTGCTACTTGGAAGTTCAAAAGTAATCCGAACTGGGACTTGCTTTGACTCGGAACACGAAAGTTCTGGTGTATTCTGTTTTCAGCAAAACCAAACTGCTCAACTCTAGTTTAAGGTGATACCATAATCAGGTTCATAACTAGGGGTGTGCAAGCGGTGCCAACTCCCAGGGTCGAAACCCATATGAAAAGATGGAAAGATGCACTTGTCACAGAAATCACTATATTTAACATAGAAGAGGGACTGTCCTCCATAAACTTACAGTATGCACATAAATATGCATAGAAATTGATTTTTGTTATGGAATGTTAGAGGGTCAGTATTGGCTCAGGCTCCAGCTTTACAAGGATTAGACAAGTCAGGTTCTTGTTGAAGAAAATCTTGTTTTTTTTTAATTTTTACATTTTGTAACCATAATAACAAAATTCTAGAATAAAGTAAATCAAAACATCCAGCGATGCATTTTGATATCACTATAACAGATGATGGTGGGCATGATATGACTATATGAAGGCTGCAGACTGAAGGCCTGGTGCAGGGTTGGAAGTAAAATGGGTGTAAATCTATTTTAGAAAAAATGCATAAAACAACATGTATTTCTACTAGAGATGTGTAAGTTTGGTTCTCAGAGAACCAAGAACAACCAAATTCAGGGGTTCCGAGTTAGACCAAGTCCAAGTTTGGAATCACTTTGGGGTACCGAGTTGAACCAAGTCCCAGTTCGGCTTTTTCCGTGGTTTGGAACTAGGATTTAAAAACCAAACTGGGGTTTTGGATTGCATGCTATCAGGTCAAAATGACGTCATTTTACCTTGGTTTTGCAAAACTAAAACTAAAACCAAAACATGAACATGAATTCGGATCCAAAACCATATCCAAAACCAAAACACGGGGGTTGGCACACATCTCTTATATGTAGAGGTGGGGAGGCATTGCAGGCCAGCAAGCCTGGTCTATGTCAGGCATACTGTACATTACAAACACTTACTTCCTACTGTTGCCTAAGCACACTTGCACAAACATAGTCTATGCCCAAGTAAGGAAGAAAGCACCAATCATTGTCTTTGGAAGTTTCACAAACAGCCGATTGCAAATGCTGGCAATAATTATCATAATTTACAATATTTATTTTATTAACAGTTACTTACAGTACATAGAGCATATTCTGTTGCACTTTACAATTGGGAACAACAATCGAGTAATAGAACAAGACTGTGTAATAATAACAGACAGACATAGAGGTAAGAGGGCCCTGCTCACAAGCTCACATCCTACAGATCATCATTTATTTGCACCTGCAAATAATGTGTTTTACACAGGCATTTATAATCTGGATGTGTTTGTAAGTGTATGTTAGAATGTCCTTGTCCCTTTATTGCGGGCAACCATCCGCCCACCATTGGGTGATTGGATCATCAAAGTGATTCGCTACCACTGCCAAAGTGACTCTACATAGCACAGCTCACTGCGCTGTGCTGACAACCAGTTTTATGACCAGCTAATGCCTCTGCAGCCTCAGTGTACAGGCACTGACCAAGTAGGCTGCAGGAAAGGACTGGGAGCAGACAGCATTGCACTGAGTCCTGACTCAGGGCCTGATTCAGACCCGCTCGCGAGCGAAGGACGCTCGCAAGTGGGTCGATGGTGGCCGAATGTGCATGCACATGACGGAGGGAGCTCCGTCGTGCGCGTGCGTGAGACCCGGCGAGCGACAAGGAATTCATCGCTCGGGGTCTCGCACCAAAGGGGGCGTGCTGTCGATGGTGAGTGACAGTACTCCCCCCTTTGGTGGGCGTGCTGGGGGTGTGGCTGCTAGACGGAGGCGTTCCCATGGGAATGCCTACCATCTGAGTCCGGTCCCACTGACATCACTAGTGTGATGTCAGTGGGACCGGAATCACGCCCTCAGGTCACGCCCTCAGGTAGACCCTGCCTGGGATACTGCAGCAGTGGAAAAGGGGTATAAATGAATTAGTATTCAACACGTTTTCTTTTCCACATTGCGGAATTAAAATTAAATTAAGATTGAGACCAGCCACCGGGAGACTTGTTAGCAATTAAAATTAAAGTGAGGGTGGATAGGGTGACAGAGCGTCACTGAAAAACAGTGAAATTTCATATCTCTTACATGTTGCAGAATCCTTTAAAGCGCCTCTTAATTTATTGTTTAAATTATCTGCATTTTCAATTTATATTTTTTTATCTAGCTGCTGTTCAATAGGCTGTAAAATCTGAAAGCTTAATTAAAAAGAGATGTCTTAATATATTTCAATATGTGTTAAAATAATTCCTTTTAAGATTGTAATTGACCTATTTAATGTTTACCACCTGCGCCCCCAAGTCTTTAGTGGTCCAGCCCCCCAAAAGCCTTAATCCAGCTCTGCCTTGTCCCACCATGTACAGATTGGTGTAATTGTCAGAGTCTCAAAAACCTTCATAGAGCATTGGGGGGCACCCACTGTTCCCACTGTTTTGGGCATGACCAGTGCAAGTTAACATTAACAATAAGATACACTATGCCAGCTGGGGCAGCACTCACACTGCATGAGCCCCTGAGTGTTACAGATCACAATCTCCATCGTCTCTTAAAATCCTCTGTGATATCCTTAAATGTTATACCATGTGTTATACCCTGTGCTGCAATCATTTCCCTGATGAACTGTAATAATGGCATCAGAACTCTCAGAACTCTCCATTATTAGGGGTAAATTTACTAAAATGAGAGTTTTTAGAAGTGAGTTTTAAAAGTGATATTGCCCATAGCAACCAATCAGGTTCTAGTTATTATCTTCTAGAAGGTGCTAGTTAAATGTTAAGTAGAATCTGATTGGTTGCTATGAACAACATCACTTTTAAAACTCACTTCTAAAAACTCTCACTTTAGTAAATTTAGCCCCTAATATAATTTGTGTATGGTATAAGAGCACCATTACTCACTTATAGGTGCTTATAACGTGCTCATGTATATACCACATTACAGTGAGGCTCTATAGATCTGCCATGTACAGCAATAACAGTGGGCTTGTGTGAAATATTCCAAACATGATTAGGAACATGATATAAAAAGCTAAGGAAGATAATGGTACAGAGGGTACTTACGTGTAACAAAATAAATGATCACCTGAAGACACATAGGTGTAACTAGAGCTGACTGTAAATATTCCCCCAATAATTACGTCTCCATCTTGGACATATTTGGTATTAAATAGAGGAAGTGTTTGCCAGATAAAACACTGAGGTCCTGAGCTTAATATCTCACAATGTGCCCGAGGCAGGGCAAGGAGACATGATATCGCTGGTAAGAGAGTGACTTTACCGAACATCACTAAGCAATGGGGCCGCTCCGTGGAGGGAAACACATAGTACCGTGTAGTCCTGCAGCACAGTCTTCCTCGCTGCTGGGTCCTGCATGATAGTGGTTATCTTATATACAGTAGTCTTGGGAGTGAGAGATTATGTGGAAACTATATTTACTGTAGGGCTGTTTCTTTTTCGAGAGATCCCCATTGCATATAAACTGTATATTTAGTTGGCTTGTTGTATTGCATTATATTATTAAAGCTGGAATGTGTGACTGCAATACATCATATTCTATCCTTTGTTTTTTATTTAGTTTTTGTTCCTATTTACATACAGTACTTGTCTACTCTCCTGAAATGGGCGTGAGGCTCCCATAAATCGTGTGGTGCTCCCTGCAACCCGGAAAAGTAGTCAAGTCTCCCGCAATACTTGGTCCCCCTCTTCCCCCCCACCCCCGCGGCCCCCTCCATTCACTAACAATCCCTCCGAACCCGCCCTGTGTCATCTTAGCACCGCCACCCATTATACGATGCCTGTTTTCTAGGCACTGTACAGCAGGGGACCGGGCAACAATGACACAATCGTGCTGTCACGGCCCCTGCACCGCCCACTGTGCCGTCCGGCCTGCCCCCTCTATAACGACCTAGCTGCATGAAAGTCGGTAAGTATGCCTATTTAGTAGGGATGTGCAGGCTCGTTTAGGTTCAAATTTGCACGCCGAGTTCGGATTTTTCCCTCCAAAAAACGGACTCAGAAAGAGGCAAAACGTCATCTTGCATGGACAAACATCATGATGGAGAAGGGTCGGTGTGCTGGCCCTCGTGTGTTGAAGCCAAATATAGGCATTGTCCTAGGGCGATAGACTTCTACTTGTTTCCACTTGTTAACTAGGGATGTGAGTCGACCCCCGTGTTTTGGTTTTGGATCTGTATCTCCATCGAGGTTTTGGATCTGGATTTGGTTTTGCAAAACCACCCTCAAGTGTTTTGGCTTTGGGTTTGGTTTTGGATCTGGATTTAAAATCTGAATTCTGAACTGCAAAAAGATCAGAACCGGGACCCGGATTTACCTGGATCTCCTCAGGATATCAGAACCGCTACTCAGATTTACCCAGATTCAGATTTCAGGAGAACCAAACCGCACATATCTAGTGTTAACACAGTTTTTATTATATTAGATACCCATCCCATGCACAGCAACATAAAAGAACAAAAATATTTAAAGTACAAAATAACAGAAAAGAAAAAGAGCACACTAGGCTGAAAGGGAACTATCTGTGAGCTAATGTTTTGATTTCTTAAGCTGGGTACATACTTGTTGATATGTCATCCGATCACATGGAACGGAGCAACATATCGAGTACATTGTCTAGTGTGTACCCATGATATGTGTTTCTGTAGGTTGCTATCAATAACGCCCAACTGCCCTCCTGCAGATCTGATGGGGGAGGCCTCTAATGATTCCATACTGCAGAATGCAGCATGACACATAGAACCCGGCATCGGCAAGTGTGTATGCACTTGCCGCATGCAGGGTCCTGCCGCCGTTTGCTATGGGCAACATCTCCATTTCAATAAACTCTCACTTTAGTACAGTAAGTATACCCCCAAGTCAGAGCGAGTTCTGAATGCCAATGCTTGCCATTATTATTAGAGATGAGCGAGTTTGGTTCCCTGAGAACTGAACCCATCCCGAATTACGAGGAGCCAAGGCAGATACCAAGTGGCTCGGGTTTTCCTGTCTGACTAGGATCTGAAAATGAGGCAAAATGTCATCATCCCACTGTTGAATTCTCACAGGTTTTGGATTCTAAAAAGGTCCCATGATTCGCTGCCATTTTTCATTCCGGCTGTGGAGAGTGAAGAAGGAGGGAGCTGGGAGCTGTGCTGTGCTGTTGTGTTGTGTTATTGTTAAGTGCATGCTGATGCTGTGCATAGGGACTAGCTACTGATGTCCATAAGGGCTGGCTGTTGTCTTCTATAGAGGGGCTGGCTAGCTGGCTGTTGTCATGTCAATAGGGGCTGGCTGGCTGTCATTGTCCTGTCCTTAGGGGCTGGCTGTTGTCTTCCATAGAGGGGCTGGCTAGCTGGCTTTTGTCGTGTGCATAGGGGCTGGCTGTCGTTGTCCTGTCCATAGGTTCTGGCTGGCTGTCGTTGTCCTGTCCATAGGGGCTGGCTGTTGTACTTGTCCTGTCCATAGGGGCTGGCTGGCTGTAGTGCTGTGTTGTCCAGGGGGTGCTCTGTCCTTCAGGGTTGCTCTTCACCCACCCACAGTGTGAAAAAAATAAAAAAATGAGAGTTAACCACACTTGATCTCATCAGTGCAGGGGTGCTGTACTGCTCTCTGTTAAGGGGCTGCTGCCACTATTCAGGGGTTCGCCCCAGTGTTAAAAATAATTAAAATAGCCACACCTGTCATCGGCGTAGGTGCGCAGGGGTGCTGTGCTGCTGTCTGTCGAGGGGCTGCTGCCCAAAAAATAGATAAACCATTTTTTGTGTGTGCATGTCAGACACCTGGATGTCACTGTCATCACCATAGCTATGTAGGGGCACTGTGCTGCTGTCTGTCGAGGGGCTGCTGCCCAAAAAATAAACAATTTGTTTTTTGTGTGCGTGTCAGCCACACCTGGCTGTCACTGTCATTGGTATAGCTGCGCAAGGGCACTGTGCTGCTGTCTGTCATGGGGCTGCTGCCCAAAAAATAAATACACATTTTTTTGTGTGCGTGTCAGCCACACCTGGCTGTCACTGTCATCGGCGTAGCTGTGCAGGGGTGCTGTGCTGCTGTCTGTCAAGAGGCTGCTGCCTCTTTCAGGAGTTCACTCCCAGTGTGAAAAATACAATCAATTTTTTTCTGTGTGCATGTTAGCCACACCATCAGTGAAAAAATAAAACAAACATGAATATTGCAATGAAAACTTTTTTTTAAGTTATTCTTTTACAAAAAGTTTTTTTTTTTTTATCTTAAACATAGCAGAAATGTTATCCTAACAGCTTATAAAGTTATATGCTCTATGAAAACTAAAGCCTATATTTATAAACCTATTTAGAGTGGACATCCTAAATTCTAAAACTGTTCTATTCAAAAACATAAACAAAAGCAAAGATTATAAGTCTAGTGTGTTATAGTGTGTTATTATGATGTTAGAATGTAGAAGGCCAAAAATTGAGTGGACCATGCATGGCTGATTGATCAACCATGGCGACTGGATTAGTGTCATAAGGAAGAGGAGGCTGCAAACTGGGTGTCATGTTATATGAGTTGGCCAAATGGGGTATGTTGGTTGCTGTTAAGGGGTCAGGCTGGTGAACTTATCAGTGGACACATTATTATAGTTGTTGTTATTCTGGGTTGCCATCTTCTAAAGGGTTTATATAGAAAATGGGCCTCAGACTGCCCACCCTGAACACACACACATGACATATATATATATATATATATATATATATATATATATATATATATTTGGAGATGCTACCTGTGGAGACAATTGATATATACACAAAAAGAAATACAAGTGCACAACTCCAAATTAACTGATTTGAGACACTATGTGTTGTTAGGCCTCTTTTTATAGTATAAATATGTTCGGCCAATCTTTTTTTGATGTTTGTTTTTCATTCCTCTTTTGTTGATATATGGCTAATTATTCCATATCCCTTCTAAACTTCCCTTGTTTTTGTGTAATAATGGATTCTTCTAAATGAGATTTTTGAAGTCCTCCATCGTAAGGCAAAGAACATGAAACAAGAATTGGTGAAAAGTTTTATTCCCTTAGAAGAAAAAACTTGTTCTTCGAATAAAGGATACCACCACTGTCTAAGATGTGTAGCCTGCAGAAATTTAAAGAAGAAGACCACAAAACCGACACAGGAGTTCAAATAACTATAATGGAAAAACATTCCCCATTAGAGAATTCTTATTGTGAAGCGAATGAGGGAATATACCTATTGGAATGCCCCTGCGGGCTGCAGTATGTAGGCCAAACAAAAAGGAAGTTTAAAACTAGATTGGCTGAACATATTTATAATATAAAAAGAGGCCTAACAACACATAGTGTCTCAAATCACTTCCTGGAAGCCCATAATACGAATCCAGAAGGTTTGAACTTCACAGCTATTCAAAAAGTCCATAGAAGCTGGAGAGGTGAGGACATAGTAAAGAACCTAAAAATGGTTAAATCTAAATGGATTTACCAATTGGGACCCTTACAACCTCATGGTATCAATATAGAAATTGAATAAATGCCTTTTTATAAATAATTATGTAATTTATTTTTTATATAATGATACATTTTCCCTTATAAACATTTACATTTTAGAAATATGTGGCACCTTTACTGAACATTTTATTGAAAAGTATTTTTAAAAAAGAATATATTTTTATTAATAAATCTTCCTTTAGAGAAAATGGAAGCCAAACACATGGATACCGCTTTTTTATCATTATTTCCGGTTATCAACTTCTGGGTTTTTAACTAAATTAAATAAAGTTTTAGGGTATTTATACCCTCCCTAAGTGGACCCAAGGCCACCTTGACAAAGTGCCTGGAGGCACGAAATGCATTGGAGGCTGTAACCCAATCGAACACTGGACACTCCGGCTCCATGTCCATTCACTCTGCCCGCTACTACCCTTGTGACATCTTCATCTGCGACTGCAATTGGCGGCACGCGAACACAAGTGGAAACACAACTGAGGACAGCTCTTGCAGTGCCGACATTTCCCCCACCAACCCGGACTTTGCCATCAGGAGGACGGAGTCTGGGAAGGTAGGGAAAGTTAGGGTCCTCCATAACGGGACAGAGCGACAGTGTTTCTATTGGAATTCAATCACAATTGTTCAAAAAGGAGCTATAAACATATGCTTGTTATAACCACATTTTTTCCACAGGTGCAACATTATTAATATATTTCTATGACAAACAGTGCTCATTTACCCAACTAAGCCCAACAATATTTTTTTCAGCTGCTTAAACACAATCAGCGTGGCAGTCATGCATCCATATACAGGTGGGTGTTATAGCCAGACACTTTGAAGGCTGTAACTTTGAATTGCTTTATAGAAAACATGTGAATGAAACCTTTCCACACTGCAGAACATGATGGAGAAATCCCTTGAAGTTCAGCACCTACAGCATCTTTTTGCATTCTCTGAGGCCTCTCCTGACTGTGAAGAAAGATTCTCCACACTGTAGTCTTCCATTGTGACTTTTTAATGGTGATTTCAATGTTGTCCCCTGGCTGAGATCCATCTCTCCTAAGGTTGGGGTTTCCCCATGCAAATGAGACAATTCACATCCAGAAGGTGACTCTTATGTTTAGCCACTGTTTCATTCTCTCTTTTGGCACAATTTGCACAATCTTGGTGTTGGGGGCACCATGACGAATCAGACAGATCCTCCAGGGTAAACATATGATCTGGTGTTGTATCTATTTCTATTAAACCTTTGTGTGTGAGTTTAGTCATCTGCCGCTTGTGGTGGAGCTCTTCTTCTGCTTTCTAAATGTTCTCCAGACACAATGTAAAACTTAAACCTTAAACTGAAATGTTGTATTTAATGCTCTGTTCCGCTTGTTCACATATCTAAGTAATATGGTTAAGTGGACAGTGGGAACAACGGCAATTTGAAGGCCACTAACTAACTCTGTTTTCTTAATGTCCCTTTACAGGTTGGGAAATTCCTTTACAGAACAGAAGGTCAGGAAGCAGGCATAGAGCCCTAGAAAGAATTCCCAAGAAAGACACAACAAAAGGCTTAAACCTTAAATCTGATATGTTGCATGTAATGCTCTGTTCCGATTGTTCTCATATCTGATATGATTAAGTGGACAGTGGGAACAATGGCAGTTTGAAGGCCACTAACTAACTCTGTTTTAATGTCCCTGTACAGGTTGGAAAATGCCTTTACAGAAGGTTTGCAAAGGATTATTTAAGTCAATTGTTTTTTGGAAGCGCTCTTCATGATCCCCTTCTGGGATGAAAGTCCACTCCTTGCCGCAGAAGCAGGTGCAGTATCTCAAGAGAGACACAATGTAAGGCAATCATGGGTAGCCAACCTCGGTCCTCGAGAGCTCATGTTTTCCAGATGACCTAGCTGGTGCACAGGTGTATTCATTACTCACCAAAACATTTAGAAAGATACACAGGTGGAGTTAATTATTATAGTTGTGATTCTGTGAGGAGACCTGGAAAATATGCACTGTTGATAGCTCTCGAGGACCAGGGTTGGCTACCCCTGCCTTAAATCATAGATCTTACGCTTGTCCACATATCTGTGCTGGTTAAGTGGCACTTTGAGGCCACTAACTAACTATTTTTTGCTGTCTCTTCATGGATGTCCCAGCGCTTTCTTAAACTTAACATGTCTTAGACTGAGCTGATCATCTTCCCACCCTCTTCCACTACCTCACTTCCCACAATATAATTATCTATTGATGGCACAACTATCTCCTCTAGCCCCAAAGTGCGCTGTCTTGGAGTTATCCTAGACTCCTCCCTCTCCTTTAAACCACACATTCAGCACCTTCTGCATAAATGTAAGCACCTTTCCTTTCACCTTGGTTGGTATGTACAGTCCTGATGAAAAGATCTTATGGTCTTGAAACGTCAGGCAATATCTGTACCCATGTATTTTCTTATTTAAACACTATTTGATTGAATTTTCAACTGGGAGTGCCGCCCCTCTTTTTTCTTATTGTTGTGGTGCTGCCATGCACCAGTATGGGAAAATTCTACTGTAACTTTATTTAGGAAGGCACCCTTTTTGCTTCTTCATTATCCAGAGTGCCGAACATTTTGGACTTTTTATATATATATATATATAAATATATATATATATATATACTGTAGTGAAAGCATTTGGGGAGACAGCTGATTTTAGAGCAGCAGTCTCTACACCAGAGCCAGGATGAATTGCTTTGGTGCTCACGGTGAGTACAAATGTTTATTTTAGAGGTCCGTCTGGATCTTGATAATTAATATAATAAATAAACCCCTTAGAACCAAAACAAGGGGGTTGCACTAGGGATGTGCACCGACCCCCTTGTTTTGGTTTAGGATCTGTATCTCCTTCGTGTTTTGGATCTGGATTTGGTTTTGCCAAAACTGCCCCTTGTGTGTTTTTGTTTTTGTTTTGGATCTATATTTTTTTAAAAAATTTAGAAAAACTGCTAAAATCACATAAGTTCGGCTTTTTTTTTTGTTCCTATAGTATTATTAACCTCAATAACACTAATTTCTACAAGTTTCCAGTCAATTTTGACCACCTCACAGCACACAATATTGTTTTCATCCGGTTTAGGTCCAAACTTTGCACCAAGCTACAGCAGCTTGCTAATTAAGCTAAGCGGCAGCAGTGGGTGACACAAACACGTGACAATTCAACTTCCTACATAGCACATAGGGAAACATATGTTTTCATTAATCAAGAGGAAGGGTTGATTTGTAGTAAATTTAATTATTTTTTTTATTGCAAAGCAAATTTATGAGGAAGGAAGGGAGAGCATGGGTGAACAATATGTCCCATATTTTGTCCACAAAATCAACTTGGTGGTTCAGAATATTTTTAAAATTAAATGGGCATGCAGGAGATGCTGTCTGTGGCCATAAACATTTCTGGAAATTTTTGGCATTCAGCAACCACATATCAAAGATAATAGCAGCAGTGGCAGTTCAACTTCCAATATGGCACATCAGGAAACAAATGTTTTTATTATTCAAGAGGCCTAAGGGAGTTGTAGTATGTATGTAGTTGGAGGCAGAGAAAGGAAGATTTGATTAGTAGTAAATTTAATTTCATTTTCTTATTCCAAAGAAAATTTATGAGGGAGGATGGAAGCATTTACAAAAAATATTTAAATCCTTCACATCAGTCCTTGCCCCAGAAGAATCATTGAGCACTATGCCTACTGCTAGGAGGGGATTTTCATCCCAGAAGGAGACCAGTAAGACTACTAGTAGTACTTTAAAAAACAATTGACTGATAAAACAATCCTTTGCAAGAGGGAGCAAGTATGACAGCAGTCATCCAGTTGCACAGTGGATCACTGACGCCATAACATCTATGCTGGTATTAGATGTGCGTCCAATATCCAGCAATAATGCAGTGGGTTTTAGACAGTTAATTGTGGTCCTTTGTCCCCACTACCAAATCCCATTGAGATTCCACTTCACTAGAAAAGCAATTCCCAACCTGTACAGGGACGTTAACAAAAACTTAATTAGTGGCCTCCAAAATGCCAATGTATTCACTGTCCACTTAACCACAGATATGTGGACAAGTTGAAAAGAGCAAACGCAAGATTACATGACTGTAAGAGCCCACTGGGTGGGTGTATTGCCTTCAGCGGAACCAAAAGCAGCACAGCATCTAAGAAACAGCAGCTCATTCAGAGGCAGGTTTCTCTGTGTTTCACCAGTTTCACTAAGAGGCATACCGCTGGCAACCTTTCAGAAAAATTCAGGGAAGTCATTGCCGAATGGCTTACCCCCATGGACGCTCCTTAGGATTTGTGATTTCTGACAATGCCACCAATATTGTGAAAGCAATGCAGCAGGGTGAGTTCCAACACATCCCATGTTTTGCTCACGCAATCAACTTTGTGGTGCAATTTTTTTTAATTACAGGGCCGTGCAGGAGATGCTTTCTGTGGCCCAAAAAATTTCTGGACATTTTTGCCATTCAGCAGGAGTATGTAGAAAATTGCAGCACCTGCAGGAAATGTTGAATTTTCCCAGCCATCAGCAGAAGCAAGAGGTAGTTACAAGTTGAAACTCCACCCTTTATATGCTTGAGCAGATGGAGGAACAGCAAAAAGCCATCCAAAGCTACATAGCATACTATGATATAAGAAAAGGAGGGTTAATGTACCTTACTCAAGCTCAGTGGAAAATACTTCCCATGTTGTGCAAAGTGCTGAAACCCTTCGAACTAGTCACCTGTGAAGTGAATTAAGACACTGCCAGCTTGAGTCAGGAAATTCCACTAATTAGGCTGTTGAAAAAGCAGCTTGAGAAACTGAAAGAGGAGCTGAAACAAAGTGATTCCACTAAGTATGTCAGACTTTTAAATAAGGTCCTTTATTTGCTTCACCAGGATCTGAGGGTTGTCAGGAACTTACAATCGGATCAATACATTTTGGCGACCATGCCCGTTCCTATGTTTAAGTCATACTGTATATTGTGTTTTTCTTCCCAATGGACACAGATCTGAAGAGATGCAAAGAGCTGTTGGTAAGCAAATTGTCAGCTCAAGTGGCACGTGATGCAGTGATGGCTTCTCCTTCAGTTTCTCCAGCAAGTGCATCTGCCGCAAAAAACCTAAACTTTCCCAAAAGACCCACTGGTGATACAGATGAGTCAACACAACCAAGTGTTGACATTTGGTCGGTCTAAAAAAATTGCTTACAATTAATGAGACCTCTACCATGACTCCATCTGATATGGTCACCATTCAAAGAATTGTGGAGGACTATTTTACATTTTTTAATGGTGGCATCCAAATAGGTATTTCATACAGTCCAGTTGACTACTGGCAGGAAAAAAAGGCAATTTGAAGGCCGTTTTTGCTTTACTTGAGCTGCCCACCCTCCGGTGTGTGCTCAGAAAGAGTTTTCAGCACAGCCTGGAACCTTATCAGCCATCGGCGTAGGAGTCTACTTCCTCAAAATGTGGAAAAGATGATGTCCATCAAAATGAACTACAAATTCAATGCCAATTACATCCAAAAATTACAGAGGCACCTGTAATGGTGGATTCCAGTGGGGACAAATTAATATTGTGTGAAGACGATGTACACACTGATCAGGGTGAGGAATTGGGATGATGATGGTGACAACATATTGCCTCTGTAAAGCCAGTTTGTGCACTGTCAGCTGCCAATTGGTAGCTTGTTTTGTGGGGGCCCAAACAAATCAATCGCTTCATGCTTGATATTGTTGATGAAGGTGTTGGTGGTGAAGATATCAGGTACTTGGATCTAGCAGAGAGAAGAGAGCTAGTTGATGCTGGACTGCTTGTTGGTACTTTTTTAGACAAAGATTTTGAAATTTGAAAAAAGTCTTTGGATGGATGCACTGCAGATGATATAACAGGGATGAGGTTCCTAGATGTTAAGGTTCCTACCTCTACTTACTCTGGCTTTACAAAGGGTATAGATGACTTGACAATTGTTGTCTGGATTTGGTTAGAAATAATTCCACACATAAGAAGTTCATTTTTTTGTCTTGTGCCCAGGCATGACAATGGGCTTTTCCTTTTCATTGGCAACAACTCCACTGGTGCCTGATTTACACAAACAACATCCTCATCAATAACATCCTCATCATCAACATCGTCATCATTAACATCTTCATCATCAACATGCTCATCCTTATTATCATCAGCTACACAAATATCCTGCTAATCCTGGTGCACTTCCACAGAAGCATCCTCGATTTTTTATGTCAGCATGTTCACTTGTGCTTACATCATCATAAGAAGCAGAACCACCAGTCATAAATAAAGGCCAAGGCTTTAGCCTTTCCCTGACACTTTGTGTGGTGAAAGGCATATTGACAATGTTATGTCTTTCTGCAGCTAACTTTCCCTTTGAAGTTTTTTTCTTTACCACTGTAAAAGATTTGGCCTTTGATTTTAGATGCCCTAACTTAAGCCCTGTATGCCCTTGGGCATCAGCTTTAGTAGATGATGTAGAAAAACTGGTATCATCATGACTGGTGGCACTGGCAGCAGCTCCAGCACTAGTATGTGGTTGCTGCTCTACTCTCAACTGATCGTTCTCCATATAAACAAAGACAAATGATGTGGGGGGCAGCACACACATAATTTTGTACCAATATTGAATATTACACTGCAGTATCAATGACCTACAGTGCCACAATATTTTTTATGAATAAGAAAAGAATAACACACTGTGCTACCACTTACAGTGTCACAAGATTTTTTTATGAATAAGTATAAGACACTGCGCTACCACTTACAGTGTCACAAGATTTTTTATGAATAAGAAGAAAAGAATAACACACTTCGCTTCAACTTACAGTGTCACAATATTTTTTATGAATAAGAAAAACACACTTTGCTACGATTTATAAAGTCACAATACATGGATGATAAGCTGCAGTCTGGCTGGCAGTGTCATTAAATGAACAACACAGTACCACTTTATATACTGCAGCCTTAGCCCCTTGATGGACAAGAATAAAGGAAGATATTTTTAGAGCCTGCACAGGAAAAAACAGAAAGAAAACAAGAACATCCTAAGTGTATGCAGTCCACTAAGGATAGGATGGGGTACTAAGCTGTACCAAGGCCAACTAATATATAAGTTATATTATCCAAAATGGAAGAGAGATAGAATTTTAGAGTTGGCGGTGCTCCCCTGAGTCAGAGAGATACAGATAGTATAAGTTGAGAGAAAAAGAAGACTCTTTGCTGGGGGCACTCAGATATGTATCAAAAGAAAACTTAATGATACTAAAACTTAACTTTTAATCTACCAAAATAGTAAAACAATAGATAATCAACAATACATTACATATAACATACAACACAAATCAAAAAATCTTACCACTATTGTAATAGTGGTAGGGGTACCATTCCAACACGTGGAATGAATTGTGCACCTGGCACAAATGAATGATGTGAAAATAAGCTGACCTTAGCTGTGGGTCAGGCGAGTATTACAATTGTTGCAACAGTCCAGTAAATTTGTAACCTTCAATAGGATTAGATTGAACAGAGTAAATAGTCTCATTAATGCTGCACACGGATAGCCAGATGCTCTCACTGACGGTCATACAGAACCATCGTAACAAACGTTTGAGGGCAAGAATACCACAAGTTGTCAGATGCCGATATATGTATATAGCCAATACGCAAAAAAGCTGATCAGGGCTGTATTGAAGGTTCTGCTGTATGAAATTCACAAATCAATAACATAGGTCAGTGATCATAAATTATTAAAGCTTGTAACAGATCACCCGAACATAGTGATCATAGTGGCATATAGATAACACACAAAAAAAGCACAGAAAAAACAGAACAGAAGTATCTCCAAAAATGATACCTAATGTAACTGGATTGTAACAAATGTTATACCGTGGTGGTTCTGCTAGAGGATACAAAGTTGCATCAAATGGTAGTATCTATTAGCAGAAACCTTACTGCTTGGCAGCACACATACCGTGTCCTAAGGTATTGAACACAGTATAACTCCGAGGTTAGAGTAATAAGCTGCCAATAACCTGAGTTAGGAAGTTTAATGTAAATGCATTGAAAACATATATCACCATGTCACCTAAATAAGGGAATAAGATACACGTGGTTAGCATACAGCAGAGGTAAAAACAAATATTAGAAGATATATGGGTTCCCATACATAACATCAGAAAGGGACCCAGATATTTGTCCCCCCCGTTTCTGCTGTCTCTGTGTCATGTACAAACAGAGGACACGGGATGAGAGAACGGGGTTGGCAACTGGTAGGAAGGGAAAGAGCACTTCTGCTGTCAGTCTGCGTGGGTAGTTACTCCCCTGATATCAAAAGACATTGCAGGACAGATACATTTAGGCAAACTGATGAGAGAGCGCAGAAAATTAGCTCTATATATAAGAGTGTCTCCCAGAGGTCTCATATATCAAAAGAAGTTTTCCAATAGGATATTAATGTTTAAAGCGCAGAGTCATAGCAACAAGGTCAAAAATTCCTGGTTATAAAAAACGTGGGTTTTTAGAATATTGTGCAGTCAGTATTGAATCATGCAAAAAAGGGCTTAATAATCCGGTTGTCTTTCTTTTTCTCTCTCTTTTTCTTTCTCTGTCTCTTTCTCTCTTTTTTTCTCTCTCTCTTTTTCTCTCTCCCTTTCTTTCTCTTTCTCTCTTTCTCTATCCCTCTCTCCCCCTCTCTCTCTCTCTCTCTCTCTCTCTCTCTCCCTCTCCTGTTTCTCTCTCTTTTTTTCTCTCCCTCCCTCTCTCTCCTGCCCTCCCTCTCTCTCTCCCTTTCTCTCTTTCTCTATCCCTCTCTCCCCCTCTATCTTTCTCTTTCTCTCTCTCCCTCTCTCCTTTGTTTCTCTCTCTCTCTCTCTCTTTTTCTCTCTCCCTTTCTTTCTCTTTCTCTCTTTCTCTATCCCTCTCTCCCCCTCTATCTTTCTCTCTCTCTCCCTCTCCTTTGTTTCTCTCTCTTTCTTTCTCTCCCTCCCTCCCTCTCCCCCCTCTCTCTCTATTTTTCTCTATCTTTTTTTCTCTCTCTTTCTCTCTCTCTTTCTCTCCCTCCCTCTCTTTCTTTCTCTCCCTCCCTCTCTTTCTCTCTCTCTCTCTTTCCCTTTCTCTCTTTCTCTATCCCTCTCTCCCCCTCTATCCTTCTCTTTCTCTCTCTCCCTCTCCTTTGTTTCTCTCTCTCTCTCTCTCTCTCTCTTTCTCTCTCCCTTTCTTTCTCTTTCTCTATCCCTCTCTCCCCCTCTATCTTTCTCTCCCAGCCAGCCCCAGCAAGAGTCTGTGTAAGTACAGTACATTGTTCTCTCTCTCTCTTTTTCTTTCTCTGTCTCTTTCTCTCTTTTTTTTCTCTCTGTCGTGTGTTTTCATTAATTTTTTGACTTGTCAACATTTGTTTTTCTTTGACACACAGATGACTGCTTTATCGTGGAGGCAGGCAGCAGCCCTGCCTGATCTGTAAGTACAGTAGTGTACTGTACATTACATTGTTCTACCACTGTATACTTACTGTCTCTCTCTCTCTCCATGCATCTCCAACCTCTTCTCAATACACGCTAATTCTTTCTCTCCTTGTGTTTTTCTTATTTTCCAGTACTGTACAGTATATTTTGGTGACCTGCCTTTAGGTGCATACACGCTAGACGATTTGGATGAACAATATTGTTCAATTTTTTTTTACCCACAGTGCAAGGCACAGATGGTCACCAGCCTCCCATGGAGGATTGGAAACATAGGCAATCTATTTTGTGTAAATACTGTACCATTTTACTTTCACAGTGTCTCTCTCTCCCTCCCATACTACAAAGACCCATCTCACTTGCTCCGGGGCTCGCGTGCGCACTGCCGGACAATCGACCCAGTTGCGCACCGATCTGAATCAGGCCCTACTGTAATTCTTTCTCTACTGTACTTGTATAACAGGAACATTCTGTTTTTTTCCCCCCACAGTTCTGCAACAAGGAAAGCCCCGCCGCCAGTCCCCCACTGACCCAAATTTGGCTTTTTGCCCGCGTAAGTACTGTACCTTACACTACTACAGTACTATAAATTGTCTTCTACAGTATCACTCTCGTTTTTTGTGTGTTTGTATTGGTGTTATGTACAGTATGGAGGTGTTATTTTTTCTACCGTATCATCATTTTTTCTTAAACACACAGTCACAAAATTCAAACAGGAGCAACAGGAGCCACAGCTCCCTGGCCTCTGTACGTGTAAGTAGAGTACTTTATCTTTTTCTGTCTCTCTCTTTTTCTCTCTCCCTCTCTGTCTTTCTCTCCCTCCCTCTCTCTTTTTCTCTCTCTCTCTTTCTCTCTCTCTCTCTCTCCCCCTTCATGGAAACTGTTCTTTTTCCACAGTTCTACCACCAACAGCAGCAGCAACACCACCTCCACCCAGTGGCGTCCCCATGCTGCGTAAGTAAAGTACACCACATTGTTTTCTGCAGCACTGTATCGCTCTCCTTTTTTTCCCTTGTCAGTCTCTCCCTCTCCCCCCCCCTCCCTCTCTCCCCCTCCCTCTCCCCTCCCTCTCCCTCTGTCTGTTTTTGTTGTTATGGAGGCTCTGTTCAAGATTTATGGTGCGTACACACTATTTATTATCTTGTGCCTCTATACAATCTCACAATAGTGGTTAGTGCTTTAACAGTTTTAGGGCTGTGTAATCTCCTATATTTACCTGTATATACTGTATAACACATGCACAGTCTTAGGAGACAGAAAGAGTACTGTAATTGTTTACAGTGTTGTAATGTGAAACATTTACTGTATACAGTACATGTATTTCCACTATTTTACTTAACATTGTATTTAGTGTCTTTATACTTGTGTATTTCAGAGTGCACCGAACTGTCAAAATGGTGAAGAGCAAAGGTTTTTACAACGGAAACGAATCTTGCCCACTTCCACTGACCAAAAGGCTGAGTGCACTAGTCCCACAACGGTCTACAAGCAAACCTTACAAGAAGAAAACAGGTAAGGAAAATTTACAGGTACCTCTTCTAGTCAAGGCAAGGAAGAATGCAAAGACAAAGAACAACACTTTGCAAGTGGACATTGGAGAAAATGGACTAGGGAACGTGGAGCAACCCATGAACGTCCCGAACCAGGAGGAAACACCAGTCATTTATGGGCCAGAAGAATTGGACACCTTTGAGCCTCTTGTTGAAGATGTATCCTGCTCACCAACTCGGCGAAAACTGTAATTCCAAGAAGATAACGCATGCACATGTAGCTGTGCAAGGATGGTGAGAGACCTCGTCGGAAAAGTTGGTCAACTGGAAGCGAAAATTGACAACTTGAAAGAAGAGCTGAAGGAAGGGCTGAAGGACACCATTGCAGAAGCAATGAAAGAAGCAATCCGGCAAAGTAAAGAAGAATGCAATTGGACGAAGCGGGTGAACTTTGATGGAAGTCGAAAGAAAGTGCCAATCCCCAACAATTTAACTGAAGATATTCTCTCAAGATGCCGGACAAGATTCAGGATTGGCAAGGAAGAACTAACCCGGATAAAGGACACGCTGAATGGGGTGCTGCGCATGCCAAGGAAACATGCATGGAGGACAGTCACGCATACAAGTACAGATCTGCAATCAACAAACCCGACTTGAAGGGACTTGTCAGAAGACAGGAAGACCCGGCGCCGCCGCTGTCCAGGACGTGGCAGCGGCAGAAGAAAGAAGCTGAGGACAGGAGAGGACTAAAGGGGTGGAAAGCAAAAGAGCTAAAGAAGTTCCCCCCCTCAAAGCCTCTTCCGCCATAACAGATAGGCCCTATGTGAGGCCAACAGAACATTAAACCAACCTACAGTAGACCAACAGGTCTGAAGAGAGGAAGACCCATGTGAAGAGAAAAGCGGAGGACAGGAGAGGACTAAAGGGGTGGAAAGAAAAAGAGCTAAAGAAGTTCCACCCCTCAAAGCCTCTTCCACCATAACAGGTACCGGTAGGCCCTCTGTGAGGCCAACTGTACTGTACATTAATTTATATTGTAGTTTGTTAGTCTGGTGAGATACAGTAGGGCTGATATTAATGTTACAGTAGATTAGTGTGACACTATTAGAGCAGGAAAGGGCCTTGCATGGCATATTCTCTCTCCTACAGGGACCTCTGTGTGGGATTGAGCGGGACAAAGAACAAGAGTATCTCCGGTGAGTACTGTATGTACCGTACCATACCTGTGTGTCTGTCTTTTACTGTCTGTTTGTCCCTGCCTATCCTCCTTTCTTCAGGGCGTACAGTGGACCTTGCACTCTGATGCAAGGTAGAGTCTGCACCTGGTATAGGTGAAACTCTGCATCTGAGGCCAAAAGTGCCAGTGATGATTTTAACTTAAAAGCCAACTCTTTTTGTGTATTCAACGGTCCAGTAGGGCGTATCGGTCGGCATTGAGTAAGGACTGTTCTCACGTCATCTCTTTCCTCCTAGGTACTGTACAGTAGTCGTGTCCGTGTCCAGCTTGAAACTCCAGGACATGCCAGCGGCAGAAGAAAGAAGCGTGTGACAGTAGAGGACTACAGGGGTGGAAAGCTAAAGAAGTCCCCCCCCTCTGTAAAGCATGTTACTGTAGGTTAAATAAAAATTGTAATTAATTTATACAATTGGTGTTTGTACTGTATGTAATTCAGTCTTTAAGTGCGCCTGAGACCCAACACGTGCATCTGTCATTAAAAAGGTACAAAAAGTCAATAACACACAGATGCAGGGGTGTATCGACGTATTTGCCAGGATTTCACTCACCAGGGGCGCGCCGGCCGATGGTGGTTGACGCCCACAGTCATATACTGTACAGTATCCCTGTTGCCCATCACAGTGATTTCACAGTTGCCCGGCACTTACAGTAGAATACAGTACAGTAGACATACAGTACTGTATACACTGAGGGACGTTTTCAATTTTGGGGTGGTCTATTTACTGTTTTTAGCCGGTCTCATCTTTTCACTCCAAGGGGTCTATTTACTGTACTAAGCAGTGTTAGGAGACAGAGTGAGAAGTGATAAAAAAGTGATAAGGTGTCAGTCAATCAGCTCCCAACTGTCATTTTTCAAACACAGCCTGTGAGATGACAGTTGGGAGCACATTGGTTGGCACTTTTGCACCCATTGGACCAAAAACACGGGCTTGGCTAAAAACAGCCTTCAACGTCCCCTAAAGGTACTGTAAACTGCGTAACTTTTTAAAAAAAAAGTCAGAACACACTAAAAATTCACTTTCATTTTGGGGGGGCGGAAGAAAAAAAATTGGGGGGAAAAAGTGAAACTTGTAGGGGTAAATTTACTAAGATGGGAGTTCTATTTAAGAAGTTACTGTACTGTATGTTGCCCATAGCATCCAATCAGGTTCTACTGTACTTAGCATTTATCTACAGTAGCACCTTCTAGAAGATACTGTACAGTAATACCTGGAATCAGATTGGTTGCTATGGGCAACATCACTTAATAGCACTAAATGGGTATACAGTAGATCTGGGCATGCGCCTGAGATACGATGACGTACAGTATTGTAGGAAACACTCAAGCCAGGTGCAAACTTGGTATTGCAGGCGGCTGTAGTGTAATGGTAAATAATCAAACCAATACATTACGCTGCCTGTACAACCCTTTTGCGGGTTCGAAGCTTGAAAGGTTACACTTTTTATTTTTTATTAACAAGGTTAGACTTTTTGGTCAAAGTACTGTGGCATAGAAATACCAGAATTTCTGGATAATGTACTGTATTAGTGAAGATTTAAAACAAAATAAAATTACCGTATACAGTATGTACTTTAAAGGTTTCGAACCAGCGAGACAAGAAAATGGTAGATGCAGTAGGGCTAGGCATTAGCCCCCTATACTACTGCATCTACTGTACTGTAGTTCCTAGAGTCAGGGAATCACTACAATGTCTACCGTTTTGTACTTACAACTACAGTTATAAGTACCGTATAATACAGACAACTGGGCATGCGCAGTGCTATGAGGCTCAATACGCCACTAGCAATGCGGTATACTGTATGGCGTACCGTATGGAGCAACAAACTACAGTACAGTAGCTGGGCACATCTACAACAAGACTGAACTACAGTACTATAGTGAACATTAAAAAAATAAATTAAATTATAAAGGTCTCGAACATAAGGAGAGAAGTGTAAGCAAGATGGATCACCTAAGCCCTTGCTCACAAGTCTCTCCTAGTCCTCTACAGTACTTTATGTGACATCTACAGTACCATACGATGAAGTACAGTACTCAGGCGTCTGTAGCGTAGAGGGAGGAAATCGAACTTCTACATTGCAGACGTCTGTACAACCCGGGTTCGAAACCAGGAAGCTTAATAATGAAGCTTTTCGTTATTATTAGACAGTCAAGGTTACACTTTTTATTTTTAATATTATTATTACACAGTCAGTGTAATAATAACACACTTTCACTGTGTGTGAATCATGACCCGGTACTGTACAGTATGATATTCCATACTGTACACCATGGCGTACAGTACATAGCCATAGTGCTACAAGGGTATGGCTATGGCGCAGCACCACTGGCAATGCATTGCAACCCCGCCACTGGGCACAAGCCAGAGATCCTGTTTGTACCATAACCCATCAGAACTGGCTATAAGTTACCACAATGCAAACTGTGCTGACATTGACGCCGAGTCAGTTTGTACTATAGAGACCCCTCTCTTATACACAGTCAACTATCAGTTACTAAACATATTAAATTACTAATGTTACCAAGTCTAGGACAGCATTTTCATTGACACAAGTTTGCGCTCTGCATCTGCCCTACAAACTGCTGTTAGTCCACTACTGTAGCACCTTATGTAGTAATGAATTTACTATTGTGTATACTGTGCGGTACTGTAAGTCTCGGACAGTGCAGAATGGCACTAGTGTGAAAATTCAACAGTACTGTTAGCAATACAGACAACTGGGCATGCGCCATAAAATAGCGCTACTTAATGTATGGCTTGGCTCCACTGGACATGGGGCACACATTCCATTGTGATTAAAATCCGACCACTGGGCACGCGCAGACATTGACGCAATTTTGCGGTTTAAACGCGCAGTCAGTTTGATATACAGAAACCAGTCTCTTTAACAGGGCCCATTGCCACTTGATGGTCATAATAAAATCACTATAATGTCCGCATTCATGTCAGTGCTGCATTGACGCAAGTTTGCGTTCTAAGGTACAGTACTGTATGTACAATAATAAAAATCCTAGTTTCGCTGTTTGACTCCCGAAGCACTGGGCAGACATGCGCTCCACATGTACTGTATTGAATACTGAATATTTTAAGTGAAGATTTTAAAAATAAATTAAAAAAACATACTGTATTTTCAAGGTCTCGAACCCACTGAACAAGAAGAGAGGAGAAGCAGTGAGACTAGGCATTAGACCGCTAGGCCACACGCTTCACCCATTACTAGAGTTCTGTAGTTTGTAAAGTCTATAAAACTATAAATTGTTTCTGTCAAACAATCATCGGCCGGTGATACAGAACATACCGTACGGTACATTGGAAAGTGACACCTGGTGGGCAAAATGTTGTATTACACGTAATGAAATCACACGCATGCGCTATGTAGTTTAGGAAAAGTGACACCTGGTGGGCAAAATGTTGTATTACACGTAATGAAATCAGACGCATGCGCTATGTAGTTTAGGAAAAGTGACATCTGGTGGGAAAAATGTTGTATTACACGTAATGACTTTTTTCACTAATAAACTTTCTTTGTGGTGCGACTCATGGCGTGGTGTGTGGCGCGCCATGCGTGGCGTGAGAGATAGCGCTGTGACGCCACGTTATAGCTGGGCACATCAGTACTCCTATTGTTTTCTGTAAGTACTTTCTATTGCAGTACTAACTATATAATGTATGTACAAAATAAATTCTAGGAAACATTTAAGACATTTTAAAAAGACATAAAGGGCTTTATTTACTAAAGGTCGACTTTAATTGATTTTGATCGACCTAATATTGATCAAAATCGATCATTATTGATGTTGTGTTTCTGGGACCCCACAGCAGCATGTGCAAGTATGGGGGGGGCAGCATCAGACTCGGGTCAGGGTAATTGGTACCCGCTCCCCACTCGGCACCCCTGAGGAGATGTTTTGTAAAATATATGCTTTATTACATTAATTCAAATTGTGTAACGTATCAGTAAATATTATAATCCTTTTTCTATTTCTTTCTTTGAGATATCTGAAAGTGACTGAATTTTTAGATAGGGAGTCAATAATGTAACTGATGGTTACTGATGGAAAAAGGGGAAAAAAGAAACTCTGTTGTGGGGTCACTTTCAATTGTTAAAACTTTTAATTCAAAGTTTAAAAAGTAATGGACTAACAGAGCACACATTTGGTACCAAGGTGCTAGCTTATAACTAGGGATGTGCAGGCTTGGATTGGTTATGATTTTCCTGCCAAATTCGGATTTTTCCTTCCAAAAATTGGGTCTCAGAAAAGTGAAAAACCTCATCTTTCATGGACAAACATCATCATTCCTGAACAAAAGTGCATGAAAGATGATGTTTTTTGGTGGGAAAAATCTGAGCTAATCCGAGCCTGCGCATCCCTTCTTATAACCAACATTAATGTATAGGGGCCTATTTATCAAGCTTTTTTTCATTACATTATGTTAAAACTGCTCTTTTTGCATACTTGTATGTATTGTTGCTAATTATGTACTGATAGCATAACGCAGGAGATATCTCCTGAAGAAGGCTAATTAGCATTGCAGATAGCAATCCCCATTATTATCTGTGGGGATTACGATCTGACCCTTAAGTACCAAACTACGAAAAGTGAGGTGGTGTAAACTACTTTAAGCCTATGGAGACATTCAAGCAGGAGAGAGATCTTCCGATCTCTCTCCTGCAGCATCCGGCCGGTGGTGGAAACTGAAACTGTGCGCAGTGTCAGATTCTCCCCAGAGGAATCTTTCAAAAATTTGAATGAATTCTCCAGAATTCCGGGTGAGTAACTCGCAGGGTCAATGGTTATCACAACCGCTGTCACTGCTAGTTTGACTTAGTACATAGTAAGCATAGTTTCATTATAAATCAAAATATCCACTTCGAGATGCAAATTTAATGATCGCTCCAGGTCCGTGATTATTAATACATAGGCCCCATAGCGATAATGGGTGATGTATTCCTGTAGTGGATAAGTTAAATCACTGAGAATATGGTAAGTCTGGCAAATCCTCCAATAAATGCACAAACAAATAAAAAAAAGAAAAAAGATGTTTTGCCATAGGCGCTTGGCAAGAAGAACAAATTGAATATATTCAACAATATAAATTTACATGAAGGAATTAGGTTTTAAATAATATGTAATAGATACTTCCCTGTTGCAGTTAAAAATAAGTTTGCTAGCCAATTGACATACAAATGAAAAATGGAGATAATCGCGCTATGGACGGGTCTAATAAAGTAGTGTTAAATTTGTGCCATATGAAAATGTAGAATAAATAAAAACTAAGAAGACTATATTAATATGTATAACATATGTTTATTTAATAAAAATCACACTGATCAGAAGACCTACAACACAGCAATAATAATATACATATGTATCAATAATTAAAACAATGTATCAATAATTAACAGCAATCATTTAATTGCAATAACAGTTCAAACTAGAGATGTGCGTCTACCCCCGTGTCTTGGTTTTGGTTTTGGTTTTGGATCTGGATCTCCCCTGGTTTTGGATCTGAATCTGGTTTTGAAATTTTTTCTTTGGTGTTTTGTTTAGGGTTTGGTTTTGGTTTTGGATCTGTATTGTTTTCCAAAAAATTATATAAACAGCTAAAACCACATAATTTGGGCCTGTTTTTGTTCCACAGTATTATTAGCCTTAATAACAATAATTTTCAGGCATTTCTAGGGATTTTTAACCACCTCATAGCTCACAATATTGATTTCACTATTTTTCACCAATATAGGCCAAAGGCTGCAGTGAGCTGGCTGGCTAAAGTAAGCAACAGAGCAGCGGCACAAACACACGGCAGTTTAAAAAAATATAGGACATCTATGAAACATTGCCACACAGCAGTGGCAGACAGGATGGCAGTTTAATAAACTATAATAATGTCAGTCGGCAATGCCCCAAATTGTGCCAAATGTAAAGGAAAGAGGTGCAAGATGGAATTGTCCCTCCCAACCAACTCTTATGTGGGATATTAAAAAGGACATGCACAGTTTAACAAACCAAGCACTTTAGCCACTAGGACTGACACTTTCGTAGCTGAAATCCTTGGTTTGTTTGGGCCCCCACAAAACATTTTTTGGAAGGACTACTGTACCTTGATGATGAGGGTGTTGGTGGTGGAGATTGCATGTGCTGGTCCAAACTGCTGAGAGCTGATACTGGTCTGCTTGATATTAATTTACAAATTATAATTTTGTTAAACAAATTGCATGAACTCACTGTAAATGACGTAACAGGGAGGAGGTGCCTAGATGGTTAACGTCCCTTCCTCTGCTAACTTTGGCTTTACAAATGGAACAGATGCCTTCACAACTGTTGTCAGAATTAGATTAGATTAAAATATTAGATTAAAATAATTCCACACCCAGGACGTGGCTTTTCTGGCTTTCTTTTTATCATTAGCAAGAACTGCTGCCAGTGGTGGCTGATTTACACAAACCACATCCTTATCATCAACACCCACATTAGAGTCACATAGGACACAAATTTCCCCCTCATCCTCCTTTTGCACTTCCTCCACACTATCATCCTCATTTTTTTATTATTTCACCATCTAATACTAGCACAGCCGTCATGGCGTCAGTGATCCGCTGTGAAACTGGATGATACTTACTTCCTCTATCAAAGGACTGTTTAATAGTCAATTGTTTTTTTAAATTACTTCCGATCATGAATGAGGATGTTGATGTTGATGATGATGCAGGTGTTGGTGTTGGAGATCGAAGAGGCTTGGATCCCACAGAGAGGGAGCAGGTAGGTGACACTGGGCTTGTTACGTTTTGAGTTTTGGAACTTGGTGACATACTCTTTGATATTTGATGAATGCCGTAACTAGGAGGAGGTTCCTAGGTGGTTTAGGTCCCTCCCTCTACTCACTCTTGCTTTGCAATGGTAACATATGGCTTGACAACTGTTCTCCGGATTGGGGTGGAAATAATTCCACATGTGAGAAGTGGATTTTTTTGTCTTTTGCCCCGGCATGACAACAATGGGCTTTGGCTTTTTCAATTCATGGGCAACAGCTATTGCCTTACTTACACAAAGGACTTCCTCGGCATCAACATCCTCATCATCCTTAGCACCGTCAACTACCAAAGTATACTCCTCCTCCATGTGCAGTTCCACAGAAGCATCCTCAATGGCTACGTCTACAAGATGTTGACTACTCTTCTTCACATTTACAGAGGGCACACAAATGTTGGAACTTTGAAGGATCCTCCAGTACCCTAGTATTTAGGTCTGGCTCACACATGGCAACCGCGGACACACTTGCACTTTCCTTGGGGATTTGTGATTTCGATTTCTCAGGGCACACAGTTGTTTTTTCTGAAGGGCTATCAGAATCAGAACCAGAACCAGCAGTCTTCATAAAGAAAGCCCAAGGCCTTATCCTTTCCTTGCCACTTCGTGTAGTGAATGGTATATTGGCAATTTTTTTTTTCTAAAGGCAAATATACTTTACATTTTTTTTCTGAACTTCAGTAAAAGTAGCTTTACCATATCGATGGCATGACTTAAGCCCTGCGGCATCGGCCTTCATAGGAGGACGAGGAAGTTGATGTCCTTAAACTGCTGTCGGCAGCTACAACATGTGGTTCTTGGCCTTGCTCTCCTGTCATGTGACAGCCCTCCATATTTTCTGAAGTCTTGAAGCAGTGTCACAAGCACCAATAGTGTAGCCAAGGTGCAGTTACAAAATTCACACACGTGCAGTCGTGCGCACACAGAAAAAAAATTGACAAAAAATACACTATATATTTTTTTTGCCGGTCCACAACTTGGGCCCAGAGCACAGATTGATGACGACTGGAGTTTAGCAGTACTAGTTTGCATTGCTGACTTGCTAGATCTTGTGCGGCTAAGCCTAACACGCACACACACACAGACAATTATTTGAAAAAAAAGACAATATGTTTTATTTTTTGCCAGCTCCAGAACTTGGACCCAGAGCATAGATTGATGATGACTGGAGTCGGGCAGCACTAGGTTGCGTTGCCGACTTGCTAGATCTTGTACGGCTAAGCCTAACAGACACAGACACAAAGACAATTATTTGAAAAAAAAAACAATACATTTTTCATTTTTTTCCAGCTCCAGAACTTGGGCCCAGAGCACAGATTGATGATGACTGGAGTCGGGCAGTACTAGGTTGCGTTGCCGACTTGTTAGCTCTTGTGTGGCTAAGCCTAACACGCACAGACACACAGACAATTAATAGAAAAAAAACAATTGATTTTTATTTTTTTTCAGCTCCAGAACTTGGGACCAGAGCACAGATTGATCACGACTGGAGTCGGGCAGCACTAGGTTGCAAGTTGCTGGAAAAATATTCCACTAAAGGAACCTTTTATTTTTATTTTTTTTATAATATATATATATATATATATATATATTTTTGGTAGTCCAGAACTTGGGCCCAGATGGATGCACCACAAGCTCAGATGTATTCTGCACCAGCCCAGATGGACACAGCAGACAGCAGAGCACCAGTCCAGAATAGATCAGCAGTGCACCAGCCCAGGACACAGGACACAGCAGACAGCACAGCACACAGCACAACTCTTCCAGCCCTACACTAACCACCCTCCCTGTTCAGTCTCCACAGCCAGAGTGAAATGGCGTCCGCCGCGTGGTCCCTATATACTACATTGATCATAGAGACATAAACTCACGAACCGCGAGATTTCCTACTCTATGGTTTTGCCTCAGTTTAGTGATCAGAGTCAGGCAGGAAACTCAGAGACTGCTTGGATCCGACTCGGATCTGCAAAATTCGGGTGGGCTCGGTTCTCTGAGAACCAAACCCGCTCATCCCTAGTTCAAACTATATGTTGAAAGTTCCGTGGTTGCGTATTATGCCTTTGGCAACTGATTTGCATATTCAAAAAAGCCGCATCTGGCTGTTTGAAGAAAAATAGTTGGTTTCACTTCAAACACGCCCCTCTGAAGAAATCACCAGTGGAAGAAATGAGTTAGAGAGGATACCACTAAATGCACTAGACCATAGAATGGTTCTTATTATTTGCAAATGGAAGGTTACGCTATGGGGTCGATTGTAGCACCATCAATCACGTACAGCTATATGCATGTAGTTGAGCAAGATTTATTCTTCGAACAAGACTCCATTAGCACAAACATCCTTCTGTACCTATGGTACATCGATTTATTTCTACTTTGGACTGGCTCTCTTGATATGTTGACTACTTTGATTGAGACTCACAAAAATTCATGTTCTCCTCTTAAAATGACGTACCTCATTGACCAGCATTCCATCAATTATCTTGACGTTAAGCTTGTTATTCATAATAACCATATATATCAACATCCCTATTTTGTAAACTTACTGACAGGAATAGTATTTTGAAAATTAAAACAGAAAAGTTTATACTGGCACTGGACAGCCTGCAAGTGGTTATTTCATCCTTGTTATGCACCCTGACTACCCAATAAACTAAGATTTATTCTGTTAATCACTGTATTGCTTACACCACTTATAGATGGCAAGAGCGATAGGGCCGCCATTGCTGGCAACGAGGACCCAGCAACAGCCTCTCCAGCTACAGTGTAGCCTTTCAGGCACTGCCGAGTCCTCGCCTGTTGAAAGTTTCATGGCTGTTGCACATTCGCATGAAACAACAGCCTGATACTGGCAGTGGTAGGCTGCCAGCACCAGAAAGGAGAATGCTGCCTAAGAGTGTGACATCACTGGACCTCGCCGGAGGGGTAAGTAACCTTATACACCAGTGGCATATGCACTAGTAGCACTGCAATACGAAACAAAATATGCAGCTGGTAATAATATTTGTTGTTAAATGGGGCCTTTAATATCTACTCCTAATGGATGAGGAGCGATCTGGCACTGCTTCCATCCATGCTGCAGATAAGTAATAGAGTCGGTGGTAGCTAGGACCTGCTGGAGCTCAGCAAGAGGTCCGACCTCTAACATGAGATACCGCGCATGTGCCACGCTTCTTTCTCCCCAGTGTTCCCCATGGACAGATGCAACCCTGAGACTCTCCATCTATTTGTTGTGTGCAGAGCCTGTAAAGCTGCTGTAGGTACTGTATAACACACCACCTCCACTATAGTGAGGGGGGCAAAGTGCTAACATCCGCCAGTGCTTTTACCACCCAGACACCCAACACACTACAATACCCAGCAATACCCATAAGCTCCTGGCTTTTCACTGCTGTTATACCTGTTATACCTTACAGTATGTCTTATGCTTCTTGTTGCTCTACCAGGTTCAATAACCAGCACCAAAACAACAGCTCACACTGTGGCAGTATCACCAGAGATGGCGTTGGTGAGCAGCAGATTTTGTGTGGGATTGGAGAGATCCTCCCACACAGGCTTGAAATACTTAGTGGTGATACACCTGTGGCTGCCTTGTGGATAGAGCTCAGGTGAGGGCTGATGAGGCAAACCAGTCAGAGAGCCCAGTGAAGCTGAGCGAGCCATTGGGAGGCCAGAAGGC
This sequence comes from Taudactylus pleione, assembly GCA_031769625.1. NCBI lineage: Eukaryota > Metazoa > Chordata > Amphibia > Anura > Myobatrachidae > Taudactylus > Taudactylus pleione. The sequence goes on from JAUIMM010000626.1 coordinate 505,762, forward strand.
CTGTGTCTGAACCTTGCAGGAGGCAAGGGGGAGACCACAAAACTCTCAGACTGTGACTGTGACAGTGAAGCTGCAGGCTGAGGAAGCCAGGGCCTGTACCTGGAGGATACAGGGAAAGCCACCAAGACAGACTGTGAGGCTGTGGCAGCCAGCCAACTAAAGACCAGGCTGGAGCCTGGGTTAACCTGCAGTACGCAGAATTAAGCTGCTTTTGGACTTTTATTTGCAGACTAGCTGCACCTTACATAGCGAGGGCTCAAGAAGTGAGCTAGTTGCCCTGATTGGGCTAGGTGTTTTGTTATTTTGTTTCCTGTCTGTGTTGAAAGTAAAGCACCATTCCATTGTTTTACCTGAAAGCTGTGTGTGGACTCTCATTAAAGCACCTAAACACTGCACCAAACCACTATCTACCAAGCTAATTAACCCCAAGACATCACAACACACATCTAACTTCACATATACTCTGGCCAAGAGTTTTTCATCCTGGTTGGCAATTTCTTTGGATAATAAATATATCTAGCATCAATTCATTGCACTCCACATTGGTAGGCTACTCTTCCTATAGGTATTGGGACCAGTACACAGTCCAGCAGCCTTAAGTTAATAGGTTATGGTCCCCATAAAGAAGCTCTGCTCACTATTGTATTATGCATACATGGCTGGCTCTGGAACAGGGAGGTACACATTAGAAATACTGAATCAATCGCTACAAAGTTATTTGGTAGTTAAGTTTATTTTTTAACTTTGCAATGGCTTAGTAACAATGAGATTATTGTCATATTAGTTATTAAATGAACAAAACAGGATTTTTTTAAGATTAGATAATAATATTAGAAATAACGTCTGCAAATAGAGGTAGTTACAATTTCCTAGCCTTGAGCAATTATTGGCCAACTGCCCATGGGTCACGCTTGCAATATGCAGGCGCCAGGGTGCCTTAGTGATGCCGCTCGCAGTTTGGATTTCTTTGCAAATTGATTGACATTCAGGGACTGTTTGGGAACAGTTACTATATAGCATATATTATTTTTTGCAATCATATAACATATGTAGAAGTAATATCGCTATAACTTTGATAAACAATTGTAAATAAAAATTGTATCTGCTGAACATTTCCAAAACCAGTTACTGTGTTTGCACTGCGGTATGTCCAAATGTTGCTTATTTGTTAGCTCTATTTCATCCTTAAAATGTCTGTTTTGTGTTTCCCTTCCTTACAGGCCTATACCTCGTTACTACAGACATGTCCTGTCCTTCATTTATGCTATTGATGAGATAAACCAGAATCCTGATCTGTTACCCAACATCACTCTCGGATACCATGTGACTGATTCCTGTAACGATGTGATTAGGGCTATAGCGAGTACTATACAGATCATATCTGGTCCCGGGAACACAGGCCCTCATTCAGAGCCGTACGCTCTGAGCAGAGCGCACGCTCTGAATGCGGGCCGCCCTCCATAATTATGGAGCTTCCTCCTGGACGCTCGTATAGCTGTGGGTCACCACCCACAGCCTATACGAGCGTGCAGTTTGATGGCCGCGATGGTCTTGACCATCGCGACCATCGCCACTGCGAGCCGGAGCCTGCGGTTGAGTTTTTCAACCGCAAGGCCCGGAGTGATTTTGGCTCTATCAGAGCCAAAATCACTCCCACTGACATCACTAGTGATGTCAGTGGGCCGGCTTCTGACGGTAGGCGTTCCCTTGGGAACGCCCCCGTCAGGGAGGCATGCCCCCGGCATGCCCACCAAAGGGGGCATGCTGTCAATCAACATTGACAGCATGCCCCATTTGATCAGACACAACGAACGAAGGAAAGTCCTTCGCTGTCGCGTCTGGCGCATGCGCACGACGGAGCTCCCACCGTCGTGCGCATGCGCAGTGCACAACATCGACCCACTTGCGAGCGGACCGCCGCTTGCGAGTGGGTCTGAATCAGGCCCACAGTTCCTAACTTTTCCTGTCTAGATCATGACAAACTGGCTGCTTTTATTGGAGACTTTTCTTCAGAGAGATCATTACACATAGCAGAGATATTAAACCTTTATGGATACACACAGGCAATATATATTTACCATATTTTTTTCTAATCATGAATTATGTGTCCTCATACAGCTAGTGTCTATACACCATACAGTGCGAGACTCCCGGAACAACAGTGATGTCTAAGTAATATACCATACTTTTCTATACATTTTGCTTTTTTGCAAAAAGCCACTCTGTGTACTAGAGACACTGGGCTGTGACATTAACTGCACAGAAACTGGTTTTACACACATACATAGATGAAGATTAAGCATAATGGAACTTTGCATGAGAAAATCTGCAGTCCCTGCATCGGAGCCCTTTTTACTCAAATTCAGACTCAGTTGCACACAGATGTACAAATGTCGCACATCATATTGATCAGTGTAATCTAGCAGTGTTGTTTTGTTGCTCCCAGTTTTACTATTTAGATGCACATAAATTAAATGAGTCTGAGGACATGAATGTATACATTGATAAGATGTTGTTTATCACCCAGCAATTGGAGTCAGTTGGAGTCCAAGTAGATAATGAAGAGGTCGTCATGTCTATGTTGCAGAACCTGATTCCAGGATTTGATTTTCTGGTAGTGGCATTAGAGTCAAATACCACTGTATTAAGTATTGAATTTGTATGGACAAAGCTGCTACAATTCCAGGAGCACATACCTATGGACGATATTCTTGGAACATCTTCCTAATATGCTAGTAGTGCCCCCAATAGTAATGGACCCAGTAGTAGTGTAACCATTAGTATTGCCCCAGTGGTAATGCCCCAATTAGTAGTGCCACCATTGGTAATGAACCCATTAGTAGTGCCCACATTATTAATGAGCCCAGTAGTAGTCATGCTCCCAGGAGCAGTGCCACCTGAGGTAATGTCCACTGTAGTAATGCCCCCAGTGCAAACGCCCCCTGTAGTAGTGCCCCAATAGTAATGCCCCCAGTGGTAATGCTCCATATAGTAGTGCCCCCAGTAGTTATGAACCCTTTAGTAATGCCCCCAGTGGTAATGCCCCTTATTGTAGTACCCCCTGAAGTAATACACCCATTAGTAATCCCATCATTAGTAGTGCCCCCTATAGTAGTGCTCCCAGTAGTAATGTCCCCAGTGGTAGTGCCTCTATAAAAAAATACAATTAAAAATACAATCACAATACTTACCTTAAGCCCAAATCCTGCGTCCACTGCCATTCGGTCCTACTCCTCCTCGGATCTATGGGAGATACATCATTATATCGCTTCCTTAGTGCTTTCTGTGGGAGCTGGAAGCCAGAGCTCAGAAGTGAGCTCCAGCCTTTGGCTGATACTGCGAGGAAGGAGCCAGGTGCCCGCTGGTAACAAAATCTCAGCAGGTGCTCGGCAAATGGAGCCTCCCTGTGGCAGCTGGAGGGGGTGTGCAGGTAGATGGAGCAACTGGCAGGGGGGTTTTCTAGGTACTCATGCCCATAGTAACCAATCAGATTATACTTAACATTTATCTAGCTCCTTCTAGAAGATAAATAACTAGAATCTGATTGGTTGCTATGGGCAACATCTCTACTTTTAAAAACCCAAACTTTAGTAAATACACCCCCAAGTCCTCACATCATCTAAAGTTGGGACAATTACAGTGAACCTAAAAATCACAGATAAAACTGTAATCACAGATAGTGTATTTTGTATATTTATACCCGACCTTGGAACTAATTCAAACACCATCAATATCCTTGAGAAGAAAACCTACAAAATCAAATTCACAGAAGTCAAGTGTACTGTGCGCAATAAGAAAGGGACAATAATAGCCACTGCTACCCGATACCAGCAACTCTATGTCTTAGATACTGAACAGTGTTATGCATGGACTGCTGGTGACTCTATTTAAACTATAGAACTTTGGCATAGGCAGTTAGGACATTTAGGGTATGAGATTGTACAAAAACTTTAAGAAGGGATCATGACAGGAATGCCATATATATAAGTAATCGTGGTCATCCAGTAACAGTTGCATCAAGGGTAAGCAAACCCAATGCCCCTTCCCGATATCAGCAACTAGAGCTGAGGTACCACTATCTTTGACACACATGGTTGAATGTGGTCCTTTGGAACATGAATCGTTTAGTGGATTTAGGTATTTAATGACATTAATAGATGATATTACAAGGATGACCCATGTGTGCTTCCCAAGAGCAAAACATGAAGTTATACACAAAACTGAGAATACAAGAATTTAGTAGAAACTCAAATGGGTTACAAACTAATGTTCTTAATATCTGGCAATGAAACAGAGTACCATAACAAAAGTTTTTCAGACGTCATGAGAAAATATGGGATCAAGCATCAGCTAACCATGTCAAATATGGAAGAAAATAATGGTGTAAGTGACCGTGTAAATCAAACTATGGTGGAAAGAACCCGGCCAATGCTGAACGATGGTAGTCTTGCAAATAAATTTTTGACTGAGACAGTTCAAACAGCGATTTATCTTAAGAATAATCCACCCACGCAGTGAAAGGGAAAACAAAGATTGAAGCATAGACCATAAGAATCCTGATATAAATCACCCAAGAGTATTTAATTGCAAAGCTAACGTACATATTTATAAAGAAATAAGACACAAGTTGAACTACAAATCACAAGCCTGTATTTTTCTTGGATATTGTCTTGGAGCAAGGGATTTAGACTTTGGGATATTTCTAACAAAAAACTTGTTAACTCCCAAGATGTCATATTTCATGAGTCAAAATGTGAAGTGCCTTAGAAATGTCTAATGCTTGAACTACCTGTGAGAACCAATACCTCTAAGCAAGATACTTTAAATCATGAAAGCCAGCAGAAAAACAAGGACTTTAACAAGACATAACAAAGGGAAACACCCAAAGAGACATAGTGAAGAAGTTGCCAATATTGCATTCTTAGAGCCGCAAAGTTTAGAAGAAGCAAAATTGAGTAATGAGTTGTGTGAATGATAGTCTGCTGTAGATAAGGAAATGGCATATTTAGATAAAAATTTTACTTGGACTATTGTAAATAGACAACCCACCAGAAAACAATTCAAAAGTAGAGATGTGCACCAACCCCATGCTTTGGTTGTGGTTCTAATTCATCGTTGTGTTTTGGTTTCGGTTTTGCCAAACCCACCCTTACGTGTTTGGATCTGTATTTTTTTTTTAAATAGATAAAAACAGCTATAATCACATAATTTGGGCCTGTTTTTGTTCCTATATTTTTTGTAACCTCAATTACATTTTTGCAGAAGCCTGTGCAGATCAGTGTGATCTGTGCAGTGCTTCAGTGTGTGTAAAAGTAAATAAAGTGTTAAAAATTTAAAACTTTAAATGGTCTTAGGGGAGCAGATGAAGACATCAGACATTCTTATACTGGATACTTAGAAGAATTTGCAAGTAAAAAACAACCAGTTAGCATTATCTTCAACAGAAGAAGAATATATGGCTTTGACTAAAACAGCAAAAGTGACACTTTGGATTAAAAGTACTTTATGTGAATTAACATTTTTAAACCCTAAATAAGCTCTGAACATCCTATACGACAATAAAGGTGATATAGACTATCCGTTTACACTGCACATGCCATCATCTGGAGTTGACATCATCTCCAAGCGCTAGTAAGACAGATATACTATGTTGTAAAAAGGATCCAGGTCAGACGACCCTGGTTACCAATTTATATTGCCCCATAAACCAATTCCTTCCTGTGTCCAATCCTGCTCACTACACAAATTGGATTGCTGCGTCACTGTACTGGGGTATTTTTTGGGGACCCTTTTACACTAATCCACTTCCCGGGTTGACACAGCAATAACCTGGGTTATTTGGCCAGTGTCAAAGGGGTCTAGGTCTCTGATTGCCACTACATATTATAAAATTGGTTGAAATGAGTAGACTGAAGGAAATCTGCCCTGCACTAAATTGACTCCAGGCTGTGTATTGCCCCAAAATCATGGTAGCTATCCCAGATTGGTGATTACAGGGGCTGCTGGATTGTGAATTTGAGATTCTGTTAACCCTTATATGCATAACACAGGTACCCCAGGGGCATCAAATTACTGCCAACTCTTGGGGACCTGCTTGTTTCTCCTTTCACATACACCAGAGAAGCTAGAGAGAGACTGGTTCTAGCAGTGAGAGATTGGCTGTGGATAATGAAGGGGATATCTTTTCTACTACAAGCAATCAGCCCGGCTCTGAGCACCCAGAAAACTGGTCATTATCATTGGGAGGACTTCACATTGTGGGTTCCACCAAAAAGGTAACTAGCTTGAACAATAAGTGCAAGCATTAGAATTCACTAGGCATGAGGTCTAGAGGACCTTTTCATTGGCGAAGTAGTGCTCCTGAGATTTCTAGTGCTGGAGATTGGTGTCAAATTCTAAAAGAGTCTCCCTGTTATTTCATGGACCTTTGTTCTACAAACAATACTGTAGCTCTTGCCATCCCAGTGTCTATTTACTTTGAATAGAGAACACCCCATATTTCAGGACTCAATGCATCTCGGCAGCTGCAACGGTTATCATGCACATTTTTGACTCTCTAATAATCTCCTCATGAAGACCATAGGAAGAGCCCACTATTCAGTGTTGGGGGCTGCCATTTATTTTTCATTATTCTGGGTGTGACCAGGCTGCAGAATAACCCTTTTTGATCAGAGGCACCCCACATTTCAAGTCTCACCAAAATCCTGTCTTATATACAGTAGAACAGGAATGGTGCAGGTATATTGTTATTAATTCATTATGCTAGACAAAGGCTACTCCTGGGCAAAACCCTTATATTTTTTTCACTTTAGGCCACTTTAGAATTTACACTCCCTCTCCACTATAATGACATAGGGCCTGTGTCAGGTTGCAGCCTAGGATCACCCGTTACTCACTTCATTGCGAGCATCCCCTGATCTTTCGAGCGGTCAGACAACAGGTGCGGTGACGAGTGACGTGTTGAGGATTATAACTGGGATCTGCTAGGACATCCATGTGCTCGCTCCATGATGTGGTTCCTGCAGTTACCATCATGGATGCAGCCATGACAGCCTATATCACCTGACTAACCCTTTACCCAATGATAGCATTGGTTGCTGTCAGCTGACAGTATCCTCCAATGGGCTGCTACCTTAGGGTAAATAACCGAGCTCTGGACAACAGGAAGTTGCCTGTACAACGTTGTTACTTCCAGTGTAACTTTGCTGTTTGCTGTGTTCCAGGTTCCAAGCTCTGTTCCTTCTAGTGACTTGTTCCTAATGGTATCCTCTGTGTATGTACTGTCGAAGTCGGATAATTGGATATGATCGCTTGCAATTATTATCGGAATGATTTAGTCGTCTATGGTCTGATGACGAATTGTTTGGACGCTGCTCTGTGTCAGCACATTTCCGATGCACACAAATACAAGGTTTAGTGTGGAAAAATGGTTTGGTGTGTATGTCTGTGGGTGTTTGCATATGTTTTGAGAGACTCCGCATGCTAATACAGTATGCCTGTGACAATTAAAAACTGTAGCACAGTCTGAATGCAAGGTTAAGAACCATTATCAGGGCCTGCAGGTCGTTAGCAATTAAATACCTTTTTGTTTGGTATTGTTTTGGTGCATAGGAACTGACACCTATACTCTAATTAAATGGAGAGGGGCCTGCTACCAGACAGAGTGGCAACGGCATAGCTGGAGGTCTCCCCCTACTTAGAGATAAACCTGCTCTTCAACAACTTAGAATTTGGGTCAAGCAATGTCTAAATATTAAAATAATGCCAGTAAATAGATAAAGCAAGGGATATATATATATATATATATTAAATCCATCACAAATTCACTGAATTACATAGCACACACACTTAGACTTACATGGTTACACATCTCATATGTGTAACTATATGCATGCACCGTTGCATGCACACACCCACATATACACACTACGCATACTAGCGAATTTATGCAATTATCTTACACTCACATTATAAAAAGGTTCCCTAAGCATTAAGGTTAATATTAGAGGTTTTATACATTATCAAGTCTATTGTGAAATACATATATTTGGTATCTAAGATTTAGTACATGATAAGCAGACCGTGTTTGGTGCTATTCTAAACCACTGTTTATTTGCAGATTTTCAGTTCTATCGGCAAGGAGATCGCAGCAGGCATTTGCAAGATATGAATTATAGGTTACAATGTATCTCTGTATGTAGTGTTTCTTTATTAGTTCTCCAGAGGGAAACCTACACAAAGAAGCAGTTGGAAAGCAGATGACACCATATGAACTAACCAATGAATGGAGTGAACTGAAGCCAGAACCAATGAGCATCTGTTATTCTGTGCCTTTGTTGTCTCTGAAACCTGTACCGAATATAGGCTTGTGAGCTGAGGCAGTAGGCAGTCATTTCCTCCATATCCTTGGGTGATGGTGACCGCAGATTCAGGATTGAAATACTGCATACTGGGCCAGTGCACATGCGTAAGTATTGGTTTTGTACCTTGTTAATGTATCATCTTTTGCGCTAATTGTATTTAGATCACAGGGTGTAACTAAATGCATTTTATGTGAATAATAACTTTTGTTCTTTGGAACTACACTCAAAGTCTGGAAAGCGATTATTTCATATGCGTACACTACGCTAAACAGTGACATTTTGGGTATAAAGGTTATTAGGAATTCATAGTACTCAGAACGTCTTCTGAGTACAATCTCCTAGAGTCATCTCCTGTTCTTGTTCTGCATCTGAAAACACAGTGTGTGTACTTAGTACATCATCCAAGTACCAGCCCACAATACCAATATCCTGTGCTAGTTCTACATCTGAATCCACAGTGTGTGTACTTAGTACGTCATCCAAGTACACCATCTAAGTACCAGCTTACAATACCATCTCCTGTGCCAGTTCTCGCAGTGTGAATATTATATACAATGGATATAAAAATAACTATGTTTTAAAGTTGTACAATTTCCTAATACTCTATTATCCCTCTTGCCCAAAATATATTTTTCATTTATAGCAGGAAAACGGAATTGAGAGTTTCTGGCAACTCTTACCTGTGGCCTTTTGCTTATGTAGGGATAAATCAGGTGCACATGTGGTACCATGGCCATAATCCTGGTGCAAGTTTAAATGTCGATGATGATGACTTTCAAATATTTTATTGTTAGAAAATAAACATACTATTCATGACTCACCTAAAACCAATTTAAAAAAACACCAAACCTCTAAAGACTATTTTGGTCCATACTAAAAGAGGGAGACAATGAGCATGCAGCACCAATGTGTGGTCCCTCTGTCATACTGTGAACCAGCATCAATCTGGTCGGTCTTGGGGCTGTCATCTCTATGGGAGCAGTGCAAAAACTGTTTGCTTCCTCATCCCAGAGACTGAGAAGTGCTGGGACCTTGTAAGACATCCCTGGGCTGTGGATACCATTCAACATCATGGGCAAGGGTAGAAGTTGATGATGATAACTGGCACATCTATGTACTCTTCAGAAATATGAATCTATCATAAAATATGTTACTCAAAATAACAGATGTAGCTCTTGGTTTTCCCTCTAGGTTGTTTCTTGTTCCTCCTTTTGAATGCATCGGCTAAAATAAGACTTATAATGACCTCACACAATCTCACCAGCTGTTGTCTCACACAACTAATACACTTCTTATAATGTTGATTTTACAGTTATATATGCTGGTGAAATACATTTATGCTGTTTAACTTACCTTATTATATTATTTAGATCAGTTATGGTGCAACAGATCCTGTTCTAACCAACAAGAAAATGTATCCATCATTTTTCCAAACACTTCCCAGTGACCACACCCAGTACCTGGCGATTGTTAAGTTACTCAGACATTTCGACTGGACGTGGATTGGTGTAATTACCTCTGATGACGATGATGGAGACATGCAGGGTCAGGAGCTAAAGAGAGTCACTACTGTCCATGGTGTCTGTATCGAGTGGCCAGGAGAGGACTTTCATCTTGCCAGCAAGTGTAAATGTTCATACGATTTTAACTGCTAAAGTTAAAGCATTTTTGCATGGAGGTTTTGCCTTTTCACCCACCACTAAAAGGATCCCCCAATTGAAGAGATTCTTAGAAGAGATTAGCCCTACCAGTCGCCCAAATGACATTTTACTGGAGCATATTCTGGCAGCTCACATGGACTGTGAGACCTCAGATCCTTTACTGAACCGAATCATTACATTTCAGTATGGCATTAACCTTCACAAATGTAATGACAGTGTGCAATTACATAACCTTGGCAAACTTTTTTACTACACACAAAGCTTCGGAACCACTTACCAAATATACAAAGCTGTCTATGCTATTGCACACTCTCTGCATGAAATGCAATTATATACATCCAGAGACCACAAGGAGAGTTATATAAAAAATCATAAACACATGCACAAGGTAATGGAATTGTTGTCTTATCTAATTTCACTTTGATACAGTAAATAAACTGCAAACAACGACTTGGTGCAAGTTACCCCAATTGAGTAATCACTGCCACTTTTTCAAAAGAAATAGTTTATTGAAAATTTGTAGTATATCATTAAAACAGACGTGTATTGATTGTCTGGTACAGCATGTGTGTGATACCCCCACATTTTGGAGACCTCCTATTCACATAGGACAAAAGGGGTACCCCATTAACTCCACCATTTTTTTTTGTAAATCAGTGTAATAAGCTGGGTACACAATGACGTCATTCACAGACATATCGCTTTGGCTGTGCTGTACAGCCAATGGACAGATATATCTGCAGACATATCTGTCCATCAGCAAGTGTGTATGTGTGGTCTGCACCCCTAACCAGCGGGACCCGCGGCTGCCTGGAAGCTGATAGTCTTTCAGTATATATGAAAGACCACCATCCATCTACAGATATATTTTGAAAGCCTGCAAAAGTTTGGACAGCCACTATAGCCTGCATCTTAAGAATGTCATCTGAAGCATGTAGTTAGAACCGGAGTTGAGTTTTAATACCATCTCTCATCCTATTTTTTTTCAGGTAAATGAATGCCATTTTCCATAACTGATGCTTATAATTACAAGAATAGTCTTTATTGAAAGTTTCTTTTGCAATTGTAGGTCTGCAACATCCCCCACCATTAATTAGTTTGTTGACCAAACTGCTCAAACACTACCTCCCGCTGTACCAGCTGACCTAGCATCTCCTACAAAGGGGAATCATTTGAAAGTCTACAAAGGCTTGGCCTGCCACTATAGCCTGCATCTTAAGCATGTCACCTGAAGCGTGGAGTTAGAATCGGAGTTTGAACTGTATTTGGACTTTGAACTACTTTCTAAACCAAAATGGAACAATTTCTCAAGAACTGCAGCTCAGGAATGCTACCACTCCACCTTCAATTCAACTCCCCCCTTTGACTGGGTTTGGGGACAGTCTCAAGCTGCATCCCAATGGCATTCACGTTGAAGCCTCAGATGCTGTTTTTCCACTGCACTGTGCTAGTGTGCCCCTGCTGCCGTCTGGATTGTAGTCCCACTTAGAATTCATCAGAGTGGACTTGTAGCCTACTTGGGGGTGACTGTCTGGGTTGGCTTGTCCTGCCTGCTTGCTGCTGCTGAAGCCGAAACATTGCAACTTCTTTCTGGCCACAAGCTGATGTGTGATCGGCCGCCCGTAGGTGAGACCTCCACTTCAAGTGCACTCACGGCTGGAGCCCCCATCTGCCACCGGCATTACCACAGCGGGTCCGCTGCCTACCATCACGGGCAATCTTTGGAGCAGTTTACATCTGTATACTGGATGCTGCTCCCTCCATTTTCCACTCTCCAAGTTTGGTACACAGGCAGTGTGAGTCACTGGAGCACCCTTAGCCCACTGTGGGTTAATTACTATTATCCGGCATTTTAGGACTATCATCCATGGGGGATAATAATTATCTATATCTCCCAAATGTGAGTACATTTTCTAAACAACTTACTTCAAGTTTAAAGAGCACAGAAATTAATTACAAGAAAACAACACGTGCACTTTGGGATATCCCAATGACTTCTGTGTCCATGGAACAATAAGAACAGGCTGGCTCTTTAGTCACATGTTTTCCTTTGACCACAGGTTATTTGCTACTTTGTTATATTTAAATTATCTTATAGCGCATCATACTGAGATGGTATTACTGTCAAAATAACTGTGGAAGATTAATTGTCTCTATGTGATCTTCTATTATTTTTATTATAAGTACTCCCGGGAGCAATCTATACTGTAGTTGAATTTAGATTTTATGTTTTTATATGTCCTCTTTATATGTCTTTTTTATTTATTTCCATTATTAAAATCAATACCTCTTTTAGTAGATTGAGTTCTTGTATTTTTGAGCGCCACTAAGCACAACATATTTTCCTCTGTTCAATGTTACCTGTTACAGCTACACCATTATTTTAAGATTGTCTTTTTATACCATTGTATTTAGACTCTCTTTCATTATTTTTATTTTCTCTTTGCCTGGATGTTATACTTCCGCTACTTGCACACCCTGCCAGATGTAACCTACACAGTGCAACACAGATGCCTGCCTTGGATGGTAATTTCTTGAATTGATATCTATCTATGGGTCCTTGTACAGCTTATCTCCCACATTGTAAACTTTGCAGTGCGCCCAACATGGCTGCCTCACCTGGTACACTCGTGGATGGGATGAAAAATACATGGACCTGACGATTATGGTGGGACCCTACTCCTAGCATTCAGATGCTGCAACCAACCATTTTGTGTCATCTCTTCTAGGCATAACCTATTCCACCCAGGGTAATCCTACGTAGTGCGACCAAGATGGCTGCCTCATCTGGTACCTTTTGTTGGTGGAATATATAACCTGTGGAAGTTATTTCTCAATATGTCTGCACCAACCCTGCAATATGCTTATTGTGCTCTTTAGGTTTTGGTTATTTTTAATTATCTCCGTGTGGTTTTCTATTTTCTGCATTACCTAATCCTTGAACAATGTACCATGTTTTCTGATGTCTGTAAAGCGACTTTGAGTCCTGCTGAGAAAAGCGCTATATAAATAAAAGAAATAATAATAATAATAATTATTATTATTATTATTATTATTACCTGCAGATCACCTATAGGCAGCTGTATAGCATTTTATCACTAGCTGCTGTGAACTTATATTGACCCCAACAGCCTCAGAGGCTACTGGGCATGTGCAGCTCTTGTTGGGCAGCAATAGCCTAAGCCCAGGAAAATCCCTGGGGACCCATTGGTAGAAAGGGTCACATAGCAGAAGGACCAGGGGGCTGGCTGTTGCTGGGACCCATAAGCCAGTTAAAGGAACCAGAGTCAGGAGAGTGAGACTGGCCTTCAGCGGAGCCTGTGGATAAAAGTAACAGCGAGTGAGAGGGGAGTACTCAGATGGGAACTGACCTGTGCAGTGGTTAAGCCATGTAGCCACCAGGAGAATAGAGACTGCGGGAAAGGGCCGGGTCAGCGGCTGTGGTACTGTCAGAGAAGTTGCCACAGTGAATAGTATCCTGGCTGTGTTAAGCAAGGGCAAGGACCCCGCGATGAACACCCTTGCTGGAAGGCTCCAATGCAGTGAGTATCTGGCCAGGAGGGACCTGGGGCACAGAAGATCACATCTGATGGACTGTCTCCAATGCTGTTGGATCGTGAAGGAAGTTGACTGTTACCTGCTGGGAGGAGTGTCTGCCTAATGGACACCACTGAGGAGAAGCACTGCCGGAAAGGACCTTAAAGAAGACCGCTACTAAATGGCCAGGATGAATGGTCAGTGCCAACCCTTGCTGTTAGAAGACCCCTGTAAGGACCAGAGGACCTGCCTCCAGACTAGTGATGGGAAATCTGGTTCATTTTAGTGATTAGGTCATTATGATCTATTTCACTCAAAAGATTAGTTCAAAAGGTCAGTTAATTTAGGTCATTGCATCACTGGCTCTGATACACTGCTGATAGACGTGATTGGAAACAGAAATAGTCTATTACTCATACAGTACAGCATTTCTACTACATGAGTCTTGTTCAAATGATCAGATTTGTTTAATATGTCTGATCTTTTAATATTTTGAAAAAGCAATCACTTATACAGCAAAGTAGTAGTGACATGTTTAGCTCTGCAATGTTAATTATTTTTGAGAAACACCCAAATTAAGAATATTGTGATGTGTCACTTTTTCTTGCTTTTAAAACACAGTAATAGGGAAGAAGAAACAGTAATTAGAAAAAACCCATACCTTTACCCCATAATATTTCTTAATTGCACCCATTACTGTCAGTGAATGCACACCTGGGCTAGATTAAACATGGGGTGGATGGGACTACAGCTCCAGCCCCCCACATAAACATAGGCCCATCAATACAGCATTGTGATACCCAGCTGCCTCACTGGCACACAGTTTGCTATAAATTGTAAGTATTCTAATTCCATCTGTTTTCCACTCAAAATTATAATTTTTTTCTATTTTTCAGTGTTTAGGGAGATCATGGATCTGATAGTATAGGGGTTGTACTGTATATGCAGCTTCTGTCATTTATCTAGCACTGTCTATAAAATGACAGAAGCTGGTTTCTGTGGACATCTTTTCTATTTTAGCTCTCTTGAAGGTTTGATACATCTCCCCCTATGTCTTGTGGAATAAACATAACTGCATTTTATAGCATGCAACACTCAGCACTGTGTCTTGAGCTGATGGGGAATGTATCATGTGACTTGTAAGCTACATGATCCACTCACTAGCCTAAACAAACTACTGACCTATATGCCAGGAGAATAATGACTCATGAGCTCTACAGAATCCGCACAATGTCTAAGCACAGCAGTGCCACCTGTGGTAGTTTAGCAGTACTGATTCATAAAGAATGTATGAGAGAGCTGATGGAGATGTATCATGTGACAAACATGAGTCACTGACCTAATCGAACTAGTGAACTAGATGCCAGGAAAATGACTCATGAGTCATCATGACAATCTAGTTCAATCAGTCTGAGCATAGCAGTGCCATCTGTGGTCATTTAGCAGTACTGACTCATGCCTAATGGTGCTGCTGTGCTCTAACTACCACTTTCTAACTGGTCCCACTTGTTTTAGTTCCTGATGAAGTGATCTTTGCCAGAGTTGTGAAATAAGTGAACTAGTTCATTTTGAAGAGCAGTTCATTTTGAACTGATCATTCATGAACTACCCATCACTATGCCAGACAGAGGAGCTGCGCCTTTTGGGAAGAAAAGTAACCTGAGACTGCTGCTGGCTGAGCAGGGTGAGCCGTATACCCTGCTGGCTAGAAGACATCCTGTCTCCAGTGGAACCAGGCTTGCCTCCATCTCTTTCCCTGCTGATCGCTGATGGAAGTAGGTACTGTTCCGCGTGCATGTTCGCTATTGCATTCGCAGTTGCGATCCGCAATGAATCAGGTCCTGTGTTCACTTAATGCTAAGCTTGCAGAGGACTTAGGCATCATTCAGGTCTGCAATCGCAAGTCTGCAATCGCAAGCACCCACACGTTACAAAATTATGCAAACAAAATTGTGATTGCAGGACTATATTAAAACGCCCACCAGCTTATAAAGCCGCCCACTTCCCATCACATAAATCCGAAAGTCAGCGAAAACATTGGTAACATTGAGTAACATTGGACCCATACGCGCAGTTTTGGTTGAGCTTGACAAGACTCACGACCTGCAACGCTTGCTGTCACCATGTAGACCTCTGGCTGCATATGCCGTATGTGGGGCCTACTTATGCACGCCCCTGTAACAGCATTCAAATGCACAGGGACGCCTGCATTCCTTTGACCACTCCCCCTCTCCACCCCCAGATGGCACTTCCTGTCAATCATTTCTCAGTGGCTCTGCATGTCCGCTGCATTTGCTTTTGTGATTGCAGCAGCCAGTTCATGCATGCACACTGCGGTGCATACGCATCCACAGAATGCAAACAACGACTGGGTGCATGCGAACGCAGACTTGCGATCCAAGCTGAATGAGGCCCTTAATGCTAATCCTTACTGTCACGTTAATGTTGGACTTTGCTTTAAGGCTAAATTGCAGTGAACTGTATACAACTATGTGTGTTTATTCTCATGCTGAACTTTGCTTACCACTAAAACTTTTGCAGTTAAAAACTTAAAATAAAATAGTGTTGTATCCTTCTGAAATTGTGTGGTTATTGTGTCCATTTAGATTAAACTAAACAAACTGGTCTGCCTCTCTGATAACCTGTGATGAACTGCATAAACTTTGTTACGCATTTCATGGGACTGCTGCCCACTTCTTCAGACAGTTTATGCCTATTTCTTGCAGAGTGCCAGCTCTAGCTTGTTCTGTGCTGGGGATTTTAGCAGAGTGTTCTGCAGTTGATTACATGCTGTGCCAGACAATTAAGACACATTTGAATTAATGCGATACTACAAATATTCAATAAATAATTTATTTTGAAGAAGACCACCCTGGACAAACCTACATATTTCCGCAAAATACCCGCAAACTTTGTCATTTTCATTCATAAAATGAGCAAAATACACAAAATTGTGAGAAAATAAAAAGAAATACGTACCTTCAAAAGTCGGACGAGTTCGGGCGCAATGAGCCTGTGAGGCCAGGAAGGTCACTACTGTACTCCACGAAAGCGGCTGGAAAACTAACTAGGATAATTTCAAATGGCACCTAGAGATGGACAGGTACTAGGAGAGGCAGACCCCTGTGCCCCCTTGTGGCTGAGAGGTGAGCAAGAACAGCTTTGTGGTGCCTGTCGGGCCAGCTGCGCCTGATGCAGGGTTAAGTATCCACCTTGCAGCATGTGATACTTAGCACCAGAGCAATTCATCTTTGCACCGGTGCAGGGGCAGCTGCTCTGAGAAGCAATTGAATTGCTCCGTCTTACACTTAAAAAAACCAACCGATGGCAAAACAATTGAATTTCCTTAATTGACACTATACAGAGTTCTGTGGGATGGACGTTTAGAACAAATATATTAGTTTCTTTTCTGGATTTTCATCGACTAATGATAAATGTAATAAAAGACTTCAATACACAGTAACACTTATTTATCCTACTTATTACATTACACTGCTATCTAATAAAATGTATTTCAAATAAAAACATATATAAATACACATTCATTCTTCTAGTACTTTCTAAGAAGAGTTTGCTTCCGAGATCCCACAGGAGAAGACATCTATTTCAATGAGAGATGAGAAATGACCACATTCTACTACATTCATAGTTACTCAGTGTTACCTCAGTGTTATTACTTCAGGAGAGTTGGGAATTTCAATGCTACGTCTCCTGAAGGTGATCAGCTCTTTATCAACCAAAGTCTCATAATTTGGAAACATGGACAGGTTAGTGACCTTACGTGATGAAGAAAAAGAAATGCCACCATCTGTGATACTCAATAACAAATTATAGACTGTGCTATAAATTGCAGTTATATGCTTTGTAGTCAATGGAAAGAAGTTTGCATTTGTTTCTTAGAGGGATAAGGAGCCAGTGGCATAGACTACAGGAAGGGCAACTGAAGTAGAGCGACAAGAGATAAAAATGATGAAAGCAGCAGGAATATGGATGGACTGTTGAGGGGTGAGGTGGGATATAGGAAGGGCATAAAGAAGTAAATTACAGCAATCTAGGTAAGAAATCATGAGGGAGTAGATGAGAGCTTTAGTAGCTTCCCAGGTGAGGGAGGGTCTGATCCTGGAAATATTGCAGAGGAGCAAATGGCCGGATTGGGAGAAGAAATTAATACTGGGGGATAAAGAAAGGGTAGAGTTGAGTGTGACACCCAAACATCGGACTTGGGGAACAGAGGAGATGAAGAAATTATCAACAGAGAGGAAGAGAGGGAGAGAGAAGAGGAAAAATGATAAGTTTAATTTTTAAGATATAAAGTGTCAGAGTATTATAACTTTTGCTTTTATCCTGACCATTTTATTGTTACCAAATGTCGCTGCCATAATCATTATCATCATCATTGTTTATTTGTAAGATTCAACACACACACAGTACTATACAGGGAAACATTTTATAAAGAGACTATGGATACAATAAATGACCACATTGCAGCATACAGACATCATTCACATAATGACACTGTATATAAAAATCATAGAAAAACAAAAGGAAAGATTCAACCAAATTGCATGGAGACAGAATGCAGCCTTAGACTTAATATGACATACAAAGAGGAAGGCGAGTGGAAAATTACTGCACATTGGGCCTGATTCACAGTTGTTTTCGCAGTTGAGGAATGTTTTTCAACTGTGTGATTGCAGCTGTGGAATCGCACGCAATGAAGCTGTGAAAACATGCTAACGCATGCAGTGAGTACTAAAGCTGTGCAGGCAATTGCAGTGGCTAATTTATGCACGCCCATGAAACAGCGTTGGAATGAACAGGCACACCTGCGTTTCTCTGACCACTCCCCCATCACCACTCCCAAATGCTCACAGCCCAACACTCACCATGTGATGGATTCCTATCTGCATCCGTAATTGCAGAGCAATCGCCGTGCACGCTCAGAGGAGTAGCGTGGAAACATGGTGCCCAGAGAAAGTGCATGTCATAGCACCCCCCCCTGTACTGAACTCTGCCAGTGGGGTATGGACAGCCTGCGGGTTGAATACTGCGGTGAAGAGAAAAACAGCAAACAGTGGCAGTATCACATTGGGCATTGAGGTCCCATTGGGGGGTATGGTATGCTTCAGTGATGCAACTGACATTAAGGGGTAGCTCCTTTGGCACTGCTTTATTTATGTATAACACCTAGGATCTGACTTTTATCTCCTTTGAATCATTGTTATTAGTCAATAGAGCAGATTATATATTATATATTCTGATCATTTAACTTAAATTGGCAGAATATACAGTGGGGTAAAAAAGTATTTGGACAGCCACCGATTGTGCAAGTTGTTGCACTTTAAAAAATGAGAGAGGGCTGTAATTTCCATTATAGGTAAGCTTCAACTGTGAGAGTCAGAATCAGAACCAAAAATTCCGGAAATCACATTGTATGATTTTCAAACAATTTATTTGTATATTCTTGCGGAAAATAAATATTTGGACACCTACCAACCAGCAAGAATTCTGTCTTTCACAGACCTGTTACTTCTTCTTTAGGAAGCTCATCTATCCTCCACTCGTTACCTGTACTAATGGCTCCTGTTTGAACTGGTTAACTGTATAAAAGACACCTGTCCACACCCTCAAACAGTCAGACTACAACCTCTCCACCATGGCCAAGACCAGAGAGCTGTCTAAGGACACCAGGAAAAAAATTGTAGACCTGCACAAGGCTGGGATGAGCTATTCAACAACAGCCAGGAAGCTTGGTGAGAAGAGCTCAACTGTTGGCGCAATTATTAAAAAATGGAAGAAATACAAGATCACTGACAATCTCCCTAGACCAGGGGCTCCATGCAAGATCTCACCTCGTGGGGTATCAATGATCTTGAGAACGGTGAGGGATCAGCCCAGAACTACATAGGGGGACCTGGTCAATGACCTCAAGAGAGCTGGGACCACAGTCACAAAGGTTACCATTAGTAACACACTACGTCGTCATGGATTCAAATCCTGCAGCGCCTGAAAGGTCCCCCTGCTTAAGCCAGCACATGTCCAGGCCCATCTAAAGTTTGTCTGTGACCATCTGGATGATCCAGAGTAGGATTGGGAGAATGTCATGTGGTCAGATGAGACCAAAATAGAACGTTTTGGTATAAACTCCACATGCCATGGTTGAAGGGAGAAGAATGATGAGTGGCATCCCAAAAACATCATACCCACTGTGAAGCATGGGGGTGGAAACATCATGCTTTGGGGATGCTTTTATGCAAAGGGGACAGGACGACTGATCCGTATTATGGAGAGGATGAATGGGGCCATGTATTGTGACATTTTGGGGAAAAACCTCCTTCCAGCATGAGAATGACCCCAAACACACCACCCGGGCAACTAAGGAGTGGCTCCGTAAGAAGCGTTTCAAGGCCCTGGATTGGCCTAGCCAGTCTCCAGGCCTCAACCCAATAGAAAATCTGTGGAGGGAGTTGCCCCAAAACATGACACATTTAGAGAAGATCTGCATTGAAGAGTGGGCCAAAATACTGCTACAGTGTGTGCAAACCTGGTCAAGAACTGCAGGAAACGTTTGAACTCTGTAATTGCCAACCGAGGTTACTTTACAAAGTATTGAGTTAAACCTTTTGATTGTCCAAATATTTGTTTTCAGAAAGAATATACAAATAAATTGTTTAAAAATCATACAATGTGATTTCCGGAATTTTTAGTTCTGGTTCTGTCTCTCACAGTTGAAGCTTACCTATGATGGAAATTACAGACCTCTCTTATCTATTAAAGTGCAACAACTTACACAATCCGTGGCTGTCCAAATACTTTTTTGCCCCACTGTATGTGCTAGAGTGAAATTCCACAGGGTGCACAGTTTATGACTGCAGTTATGGCCCCAAGCAGCTTTCACTGGAGTGGGAACAAGCTCCCTTTTCAGCTATGCTCCTACTTTGCAAATATACATTGCACTTATTTAAATGTGAGTACTACTAATCATGTTCTGTCTACTACCATTACTATTATTATTTCAGGCCTCCTAAAATTTTCCTTTCAAATAGACCTTCAACTAACACTTTGTGGTCATGCCTGGGAACACCTCCATTACTTTAAATAGCAAAGCAGTGACTCTTTTTAAACTCATACCTTATAATTGAAGTTTTGGATTTTACCTCAGATGTGTAACTATTAAGTCAATTGAAGCACAATGAATTAATGAGTGAATAAGGAGAGGAGGGCGGGGATCAAGAGGAGAGGGGAGAGGAAAATGCTGATCAGAGAGGGGAGGTGACAGAGGCCAATAAAAAAGGAGTGGACTGGGGCAAAGAGCCGATCACAGGGTAGAGAGGGGAGGGAATTAAAGAGGTGAGAAGTGAATGTAGTCAATCTTACAGGTAAGAGGAGGTGACAGAAGATGATCACAGATGAGGGAGGGCCAGAGGGGAGGCAATCTGGGCAGCTTGAGGAGATGAAATGCAGAAACTCAGATCCGTAACTTATTTAGGATATAGAGCAAACAAACCTAGATAAAACTAACAGGTGGCCATCATACTGTGCAGTGCCCCATGAACCCTGGATGGCACCCTCTGTCCATTTTGGTGCCCGGAGCTCATGCTCCACTGGAACCACCCTCGCTACACCCCTGCACATGCTCTGTGCAGCTTATATGCATGCTAAATCTGCGCACACAGTTGAAATTGTGGCCTGTGCTGAATCAGGCCCAGTAGCTGTAACTGCAACATCCTAAGAAGACCACTACAATCCATAGATGTTCCTGGGTGAAGTCGCGGAGGTGGACGAAAGTGAATGTAAATAGAGTACTAAGACTTTGTCTGTTATCGCTGCTGCATTCTCAATCACAGAACTACAGTCTCAGAGGCCATATTTAGAGAGAGCGATGTTCCTGAAATTTGCGCAGCCAAGGACTTACTCTAGGAGTATATTTATTAAAGTGCAGGTTTTTGTTGTCCATAGCAACCAATCTGATACTACTTTTCATTTATCTAGCACCTTCTAGAAGATAATAGCTAGAATCTGATTGGTTACTGTAGGCAACATCTTCACTGTTTCAGGAAACTGGAAAAGGCTGTAGCAGAATGTTGTGAGAAATATTGAAGCAGGTAACTAGTTTGAAGCAAATACTGTATCAGGTAATTGGAATAGGTGCAGAATACTGTGAAGCAAATACTGAAGTAGGTAACGGGAAAAGAATGCAGGAATGCAAAACAGAGCAAATAGTCATGATACTGATCTTCTGGGAGAGGTTAAACTGGTGATGTGCTGTCACCAGTTCCTGGTTTAAATAGGGCATCCTTAGAACTGATAGGTTGCCTCAATAATGTGACCGGATTTGTTGGAGACTGGTTTGTTAGGGTCGGATCATGTGATACTGTCCAAGATGGTGGCACCCATGAAAACAATGAACTGCATGTTTACAGATGAATGACCTCATGTCTCATGGTGTAATGCCTAAGGGTTGGAGTTGGTCAGAACAGGTGTGGGAGGATGAAGTGGGGACTTGGGAGGCGTGGATGAAGTTTATGAGGCTTGAGCCAAGACTTTCTCATGTATGATATGAGGAGTTAGGGAAACTGTAGAGGATGATGGGCCTGAAGGCGGGGACAAGAATGCAATGTCTTTATTAACAGCAAGTAGGAATGAGAACTGGAGATAAAGATATTGAGTAGATGAGCAGAATCGTTTTGGGGCCGATGATGCTGGATTGTTGAATAGGGCCTGAATGACCGGTAACACTGAACTGAAGAGCTGGATCGGTTTGAGACTGATAGTGATGAACTGGAGTTCTGAATTGATTGGAGACTAATGCAAGAAGTTTTGAAGTTCAGAATTGGTTTGAGACTGATGATGATGAGTTGGGATCCTGGAGTGGTTTGAGACCAATGAAGATGAATTGGATCTTTGAATGGGTTTAGGACTGATGATGAATGTATTGGATGCGACCGATGTTTGGAGATGACAGATGGAATCGATGATTGGTGATACTGGATGAGACTGATGTTTGAAGGTATTAAATTAGACCGATGATAGGAGGTATCAGATGGGACCGATGGAGGCAGTAAGGACATGTCTCAGAGGTAAAACCATACTGGAGTGCAAGATGGTATTGGAGAATTGTTTACCAGATATAGGAACTGGATATAATGGACTGGGACTGTTCAGATAATGAATATGTGGGAGCTCAGCACAATGCTGTAACTTCAGCAAGAAGCAACGTTGTACTGGCAATATGGGCGAGTCAGAAAATGGAATTTATAGGTAATGCTGCGATCAGCTGGTTAGGGAGCAGCACTCTGAGTGGAGGAAAAGCATCAGGTGACAGTTAAACATGGCTGCACCCATGCTGAGGTCTTGGAGGGAACCTTGGCATGCAGCTTGTGTACCATCAGGAGCAGCGCAGGCAGCGGGGAGCAATGTGCAGTGTGAGCGGACCTTACCACTAGCCAGCACAGGTAACAGAGAGGTAAACAAGAGGTTTTAAATGTCTGGAGCAGAGTCCTAACCTGTATGCAGATGGCAGTAAGGTGACACCCCCTGATCCCAACTCCTTCCATAATCCTTTTACTTTCTACTGTAATGTCTCCCTTCTGTCCCAAGAATAAGACTCCTGTACCGCATGCTGAGGACAGGATGGCAGCCTAATACTATATCCAGCTTAAGACAAAAGGATGCTGCTAAACTGACTACCACAACTATCAGCTGTAGCAATGATATTACTTTGCCAATACATTATTTTTGTCTACATAAAGTGTAACTTGTAGCTGTCTCTGCAGGTTGTGAAATAGTTATCTCCAGAATTATATCTAAGTTACTCATCTCAACCTTCAAAGGCCTCACCAAAACATGTCCCTCATTAATCTCTGATACTCTCCCTTTCACCCATTTGGATCTGCCTCTGACTAGTAATATGCATCCTCTCTCATAACCAGCTCTCATATGTCCATGACTTCTGTACTGCTCCCCACTTACGGAACATCCTACTCTTTCAGATCAGACTCTCCTTAAGCACATTCAAAATCCACCTGTTTACTCAAGCCTATCCTATTTCCACCTGATAAAACCCCCTCAGGGTATTCTACCACCTACAGTTCCTAATCTACTCAGAGATTTACTAGATCCTATAATCTCTTATAGATCATAAATCCTCATAAGCTGGTCCCACTCTACCCTTCTCATCTCTGCAGTTACTTCATCAACTTTGTAAATTATTATTATTTTTTTTAACTATTTATTAAATTAAATATATATTTATTTAAGGTAAAGTATGGTGGCAAAGGAAGGTCAGACAAAATCAGCTCAATCTACAATGCACAATAACAACCAACAACATGCACTGCAGGTGGATACCGCCCAAGGTGCACAACACAACTATAAAACACCCTTTTAAACAACAAATTTACCCACTCAAACTTCTAACTGGACATCCCACCCATGTTAGGAAGGTACAGCCAACTACCAGTCAATGAATAGAGTGCACCTAAACCAAATAATTGCACCCGTACTGATGACCTGCCATTCTTTCCCGCTGCAAAATAGCCAACACTAAACCACTAAACCAATTTACTGAAAGGGAAGGGAGAGTGGGAAGAGTGGAAACAAAGACACGGCCTACGGCTTAAGCCACTTCAATAAACTCATACAGAAAAAACATTCCTATAGAAGCAACACACATGCTCTCAGCCCAAATGTAACATTTATAATAAAAGCTAGGATTCCTCAATCCTCCAGTCTTATTTTAAATAATTTCTTTCTTTTTTATATATGATTTCTAGATTCCTGTGTCTATATGTTCTCAAGATTGTCCCTCAGGATATAGGAGAGTTTCAAAGAGAGGGATACATCAGTGCTGCTTCGAATGTGTAAAATGCTCAGAGGGAGAAATATCTAATGACACAGGTGAGAATGTTTCCCATGTTTCTTTAATACCAATAAACTCTGAAATTGAAAACAAAAAGTGAATACTAGGGCTCAAATTTCGAATTCCTTGTGTAGCAGAGTAATAAAATATAATGGTGATGATACGTCGTGAAGAACACTTCCTGGAAATAACAGGTGGCTGCAGTTTCTCAATAATCCGTGTGGCAATTGGAGAACAAAGTGCTGAAAATAATGAGACGTGCACCTAATAGTGTAGTATTTTAAGATAAAATAAACTTGTGCTCAAAATAGGTTTGTGTATACCAAAAATTAAACAATTAAAAGCTTATCTGATGTCCAGATGGTACTTTCAATGGTCAGATTAAGCCAAAATGACAACACTTCCAAGGTTTTCCAAGGGGTACTCTTTCTGTAGTAACCTTAAAATTTGGGCAGATAGTGCATAAATTAATGCATGTAAGGGTGTCACTCCTCTGTGTTCCAGGTCATAAACAATCCGGCTTCATACCCCACCAAGTGCTAGTCCTGTTAATTGCTAGGAAGGATCAGGAACAAAGAATTCTGAATTCTTATTCTCTCATACAGAGATCCTTGCAGACAAAATGTAGCAGTAGTAATAGCAGTAGTAATAGTAATAATAGTAATAGTAGTAATAGTAGTAGTAGTTGTATTAGTAGTAGCAGTAGTAGTTGTAGCAGCTGCAGCAGTAGTAGAAGTAGCAGTAGTAGTAGTAAAAGTACCAGTAATAGTAGTAGTAGTAATATTAGTAGTAGCTGTAGTAGAAGTAGTTGCAGTAGTTTTATTAGTAGTATTATTAATAGTAGTAGTATTAGTAGCAGCAGTAGTATTAGTAGCAGTAGAATTAGTAGTAATACTAGAAGTATAAGTAGTAGCAGCAGTAGTAGTAATAGTAGTAGCAGTAGTATTAGTAGTAGAAGTAGTAATAGTAGTAATAATAAAAACATAAATAGTAGCAGTAGTACTTGCAATAGTAGTAGCATTAGTAATAGTTGTATTAGTAGTAGTAGCAGTAGTAACAGTAGTAATAATAGTAATAGTAGTAGTAGCAGCAGTAGTGGTAGTAGTAATACTAGTAGTAGCAGTAGTAGTAGCAATAGCAATTCTATTAATAGCAACAATAGTAGTAGTAGTAGTTACAGTAATTTTAGTATTAGTATTATTAATAGCAGCAATAGTAGAAGTAGTAGTAGAAGTAGTAGTAGAAGTAGAAGTAGTAGTAGTAGTAGTAGGACACATTTTGTTTGCAAGGATCTCTATATAAGAGAATAAGAATTCAGAATTATTTGTTCTGGATCCTGCCTAGCAATTAACAGGACTAGCACTTGGTGGGGTATGAAGCCGGATTGTTTATGACCTGGAACACAGAGGAGTGACACCCTTTCAAGCATTCATTTATGCACTATCTGCCCAAATTTTAAGGTTACTACAGAAAGAGTACCCCTTGGAAAACCTTGGAAGTGGTGTCATTTTGGCTTAATCTGACCATTGAAAGTACCACCTGGACATCAGATAAGCTTTTAATTGTTTAATTTTTGGTACACACATTACCTATTTTGAGCACAAGTTTATTCCATCTTAAAATACTACACTATTAGGTGCTTGTCTCATTATTTTTCAACAATAAACTCTGCAAAGCTTATTTTTGAAGCCAAACAATTGTGGACAATCACCACATTTCTGTGCAAATAAATCTATCCAACTCACTATCTGATACTGCGAGGAGCCTTTGACCAAATGCATCTATTCAACTCACTATCTGAAACTGCGAGGAGCCTTTATGTAAGGACTATGAATGACCATTTACAGCATACAATGACATTGAGAAGGTTTTTGTTTTTCCTTCCTCCTTTCAGTGTTTTTTAATAAAAAAAAAAATAATGGTTAGTTTTGCTGCTGTGCTGGTTCCTTTAGCCTAATATTGTGAAGACAAGTTGGGCGATGTCAGTACTGATCATTCACTTTCTTGACCATAAGTGATATCTTTTGTATAAGTCAAAGTAATATATATATATCTGTCTCTTGGATTTTTTTTTACTATAATGTACTTTATAACACCAAACTCATACTGTAGTTATTATGATACTTATAGTATTTTAAAATATTCTTTATATTTAATAATTTTTCTAGACAAAACATCATGTCAGAAGTGCCCAGGAGATAAGTGGCCAAATGACAAGTACCAGTGTGTTCCAAAACTTGTTGAATTTTTGTCTTACAGGTATGACCCGATAGCGCTTACTGTCTGCATTATTTCTATATTATTTTGTCTTAAAACTTCAACAATCTTGCTCATCTTTATTTTATTCCGGGACACTCCAATCGTCAAAGCTAATAATCAACACCTGAGTTTTCTTCTACTGGTCTCCATCATGCTGACATTCCTCTGTGTACTGCTGTTTCTCGGACAGCCTATACATATAAAATGCCTGCTACGGCAGACCTCCTTTGGGATCATATTCTCAGTAGCTGTCTCTTGCATTCTGGCCAAGACTACAATGGTCTACTTGGCCTTCCAAGCCACCAAACCTGGAAGCTCTTGGAGAAAATTTATTGGAGTCAAAATTACCAACTGTATGGTCCTTATTTGTTCATTTATCCAAGTTGTGATCAGTATCTTTTGGCTAAGTATATCACCTCCATTTCCAGAAAGTAACAGTTACACATATCTTGATAAAATTATTGTACAGTGTAATGAAGGATCAATATTGGCATTTTCCATAATGCTGGGTTGCATGGGGCTTCTCGCAGCTGTGAGCTTCAATTGCAGCTTTCCTGGTCAGAAACTTGCCAGATAGATTTAATGAAGCCAAATCCATAACTTTCAGCATGCTGGTGTTTTGCAGCGTCTCGGTGACTTTCATCCCAGCATATATGAGTGTTACTGGAAAAAGCACAGTGCTTGTAGAGATATTTGCTATAATATCTTCGAGTATTGGAATATTGGGTTGTATTTTTTATCCCAAATGTTATATCACATTGGTGAGGCCAGATTTAAATTAAAAAAATAATTCACTAGGAAAAATAAATTGCAGACATTTGGTTAAGTAGAATAGTAATTAGATATATTCCTATGTTTGCTTCTAGACATGCAACATAATTTTTTTTGTATTTGGGATGTTAGAAGGGACTGCAGTCTGAATGTCTACAGTACCATTGTTGACTGTAGGCGCTGTAGACACAAGAAAGCCAGCACCAGGATCCTGCCTGCTACTTTAACAGTGCAGATATTCTAATGTTAAGCATTCTCCTACAGTAACATGTTTAAATGATCTCATGGCTAAAATGCTGTAAGCAGCATTTTAACCATGGTGAATTGCCGCTGCTGGCTTTCTTGTTTCTACAGAGTCACTGTCAAGATTGTGACTGTAGACATCCATATTGCATCCCCTTATAACATCCTTAATTCAGAAAATGATGACCCCCATTGTGCATTTGGCAGTGAGCTATAACTTTAATTCTCACCCTCTCCTTGTGCCTTACCCTATTCTCCCCTAGTGGAGCCTAACCCTATCCCTCCCCTAGTGCCTAACTCTGTCCTCCCCTAGTGCAGTCTAATCCCAACCCTTCCCCTAGTGCCTAACCCTAACCCTCCTTTCTCATAGCCTAATCCTCCCCCTAGTACCTAACTCTAACCTCCCCTCCCGTAGCCTAACCCTAAACCTCCCCCTAGTACCCAAACCTAACCCTCCCCTCCCAAAGCCTATTCCTGACTATTCCCCCAATGCCTAACCCTGTTCTCCCCTCCCATAGCCTAACACTAAACATTCCCTGGTGACTAACTCTGATCCTCCTCTCCCATTTCTTAACTCTAGTGCCCTCTTCCTATTAACTAACCCTAATCCTCCCTCCCATAGCCTAATTTTAATCCTCCCCCTAGTGCATAAGCCTAACCCTCCCCTCCCATAGCCTAATTCTAACCCTCACTTCTCATAGCCTAACAGTAACCCTCCCCCTAGTGTCTAACCCTTGCCTCCCCTAGTGCATCCTAACCCTCCCCCTAGTGCTTAACCATATCCCTCCCCTCCCATAGCCTAATCCTAACCCTCCCATCCTGTAGCATAACTCTAATCCTCTATCTAGTGGCTAACCTGAACCCTCCCTTAGCCTAACCCTAACCCCCATAGCCTAACCCTAACACCCCTCCTAAAGTCTAACCCTACTACACCGCCTAGTGCCTAACCCTAACCCAATCTCCCATAGCCTAGCCTTAACACTCGACCTAGTATCTAACCCTTACCCTCCCCTATCATAGCCTCACTACCTAACCCTTACCCTAGCTCTATTGCCTAACCCTTTCCCCCCCTTCCATAGACTCCCATAGCCTAACCCTCTGCATCTGCAGCGTAACCCACCACCCAGTCCTCACAGAATGTTGGTATTTCAAATGTCGGCATTGTGACAATACATAGTGACATTCTGTAGATGCCGACATGTTCAATGTTGACATTTCAACAATGTCAACATCATAACTGTTGACATTGTGGTGTCGGTATTATGAATGTTGATATTCTAATTGTTGACATTATGACTACATCCCGTTTATGACTAGTGTTACAGATGCTGTGTGTAACCTTTCCATTCACTTATTTATAGGTAAGGCAAGTCCATTGCACAGAGACCAGAATTATTCATTCTTCACCAGACTTTGTTAGTGAAACACAAAATGAAATAGAGAATATGCTTATAGTGTACAGTGTGTTTATTTTATATTTGATGAGATAAAGTTCTGATATGCCACTCTTCTCTTTGCTGTAATTATATAAGGTACAGCAGAAATAAACATATGTAGAGCGCACTCTTTGTTAGTTTACTTTTTTGTTGATTTTATAACCTTTGAAAATAAGGAAATTTATTTTCTACCAATGCCAGAGTGTTGGTAAAGAAAATCTTTATTATGAAACCAGGAGTCTAAACTGGGAATTATTGTAGGTGGGAGGTAAGAAAGGAAAAGTAATCGGCTTTTAGGAGGGCTGAAGAGATTTTAGGAAAAGCTGAGTCTTAAGGGCTTGGCTCAAGGTGTGGAAACTGGAAGATAGATGTATCAAGCCTTCCAATAAGTGGAGAAGCTGCCCATAGCAACCATTCAGCTTCCAGCTAGCATTTATCTAGTAAAATTTAGAAAACAGAAGAAGCTGATTGGTTTTTCTGGGCAACTTCTCCAATTGTCCACTTCTCCACTTTTTAGATGGCTTTAATACATCTCCCCTATAGTGTGATAGAGCGAAGCAGGTTGTTGTGGGGCAGCATGGGGGAATTGCTGAATTTACAAAGAGAGGAGGGGAGGTAACTAGGTTTGGCAGCAGCATTAAGGGCAGATTCAAGTGTGGAAAGGTGGGTGAGAAGAAGCCAGAGCAGAGGAGGTTACAGTAGTCAAGACAGAAAATGACATTTGCATGGATAAGAGTTTCAGTGCATGAAAGATACTCATTAAGGGTTCATTATACAATTTCTTCACAGGAATTGACAGCACGAAAAATTTGAATCTAATTGTAGAGATCTAATTTGAGGTTTTGAGATGTTTTGCGAATGTTGTGAACATTAAAGTGGTCAGTGTATAAAGACATTTTTTTTAAATAAAATGAAACTTACAAAAATATGTTCATCTAATAATATTTATAATTAACAAGAAATCAATATAGAAAATCTGAATTTTGGGTTTTGTTTTGCAAAATTACATGATTTTAGCTGTTTTAAAAAAAAAATTATTATAATTTTTATTGAAAAAAATAAAAAACTGATGCAAAACTAAAACCAAAACACAAAAATTAATCCAGATCCAAAACCAAAATCAAAACATGGATGTCAGCACACATTTCTAGTTCATATCAACACTAAGATAAAATTTACTATGAGAACCTGATTTAGAGCTATGAAATCATACTCAAAGGTAAGCAGGGTTTATTCTTTTTAAACAAAAATTGCTACAAAGAGATCAAACGGAGACACTAAGTGGCAAATGTATGTAAAAAAATATATATTTCTTACCTAAAACAAACAACTTTATGTTTCTCACTGTGATCCCATAAAACTTTATAAGCAATACTCATGTTAGACAACCTCTTAAGACTCATTAAGTAAAATGAGAATGAGCTTAATAAAAATAACTCATTTTCATTTAAATACAGGTTGTTTTGTTTGCACATGCCCACCAGTCAGTGTCTGACATCCTGTAAGCTGATGCCAACACCTTCACTTTCAAACAAAAAGCAAAATTAAGTGTAAAAATGAAGAACAGAGCCATGAATCCTTCTGTGTTTGAACATATAAAACTATTCAGTGAATAATGTCCATTTTCAATATTGTTTTAAATCTCAGAATAACATAATTGAGCACCTAACATTCACAATTTGATTGAAAGAATGGAAAAAGTTATTTAACATTTTATATATTTTAGTTTACTATTACTTAATACAGGATTAATCTTTCCAATTAAGTATATTGAAATTCAATTGTGCACTTATCTCTACAAAAAGCATAGTATGTTTCTAAATGGTTAAATTTACAGCTAAGTTATATGAAAATCTATGTACAGTCATTGCAAAATAAATTATTTTTTTGTGCAAAATTTCTGTCTGTAGAAAAATTATATTGGTGTAATGTAATTTTTTGGGTGATTTTCTAAAGCAAACTTAAAACTTCCATGTTGGTACAGGTTGAGTCTTCCATATCCAAAATGCTTGGGACCAGGGGTATTTTGGTTATCGGAATATTCTGTACTTTGGAATATTTGCATACCATAATGAAATATCTTGGAAATGGGACCCAAATCTAAACACAGAATGCATGTATGTTTTATATACACCTTATACACACAGCTTGCAGATAATTTTATACAATATTTTCAATAATTTTGTGGGTCAAACAAAGTTTTTGTACATACATGAAATTCATTTATGTTTCATATACACCTAATACACAAAGCCTGAAGGTAATTTTATGCTTTAGTTTAATAATGTTGTGTCTTAAACAAAGTTTGTGTACATTGAACCATCAAATAGCAAATGTGTCACTATCTCAGTCATGCAAAAAAAATTCAGTTTTTCAGAATATTCCGTATTTCTGAATATTTGGACATTCTGAACCTACAGGCTAGGGTGTATATTTACTAAAGTGAGAGTTTTTAGAAGTGGAGATGTTGCCCATAGCAACCAATCAGATTCTACTTAAAATTGATATAGCACTTTCTAGAAGATAATAGCTAGAATCTGATTGGTTGCTATGGCAACATCTCCAGTTCTAAAATCTCTCACTTTAGGAAATATACCCCCTGGATGTTTTATTTCTCTAGGAGAATCGTCTCTTTTTTCAATTTGTTACATGTTATATTTTCTATCATAATGGATGAAAAGATCATTAAATAGTTTTTGCCCTATTGTTTTTCATGGAAAAGAAGAAAGTGTGTAGTCTCCTATTACTAAATAATTACTTTTAATTTTAATCATAATTCTTTTTTTTTGTTACTGACTTTAATTCATAATTCTAAGGCACAGACCTGTCGATTATTATATTGTTTTCATATTTGGAAAATAAAATACCAAAGAAATATTCAAAATAATGAAACAAATAACTAACAGATTAAAAAGAAATAAAAGTCAATTTGATATAATTTATAATATTTAACTAAATTTTTAACTAGAATGAGTACCATTGATGGTGAGATAAAAAGTGATAAATATGTATACATAAAAAAATATGATTAAAACATATAACTTTTTTTCAGATCAAAATCATAAATAAGTAATAATTTACAGTATTGTAGACAAGTTGCTTCAGTGCTCAAAAATCAAATTGAGTTTACAGACTAAGGGGTCTATTGACGAACAATCGTGGTACTGCTGTGATTATTATGTATCTAACTTGCCGGGATATTTTCATGTTTAATAAAAATATCCATGTATGTACTATGGGGAACTTACAGGGACAGCGGTTGCGGTAACCACTGTCCCGACGAGTTATATTTCCGGTATTTAGGAGAAGTCTTTCACTGACGTGAAAGACATTGCCTATGGAAGCTGACACTGCGCATGCGCACAGCGTCATCTTCTGGGGCCGGCCAGGGGTTCTGGGGGAAAGTTCTAAAGATCTCTCTCCTCCAGCGGGATCCACCATAGACAAACAGTAGTTTACACCTTCTGAAGATGGTGTAAACTACAGGTGCTGAACTCTGAAAAGCTTCGATTTTTGGAGTTTAGTACATAGGTGTCAGATCGTAGTCCCCATTGCTAATAATGGGGACTGCAATCTGCAGCACTAATATATATATATATATATATATATATATATACAGTCTTCATAAAGGTCAGCACTCCCTCTGATGTCTTGAATATCACCGCGGTGCCAGTAGTCACTATTGAACCAACATACATCTACAAGCAACGGCACTCACCGCATTTACTTAAAAGATATTCAGAGCTCACACAGTCCTTCAACATTTTGGGTTTATTTCAACCCGTCATCAGGAATAATAAATAGTCAGTGCATCTTACCTTAAATAGCCCGCATTTGAAAATGAGACGCTGGGATCATCCTCTAGCTCCGTCAGCAGGTTGCCGCAGGACTTCCGGTGTGCATCCGGATTGCATGTCCCCGGCACCGCCTCCGTTGCAAAGGCTACCCTGCAGCATCTCACACCAATAACTCCCCCATGTACTCAACAGAGTATGTCGAGATCACCAAAACACAGAGCACATATAACAATGTAACATATATAGTTGACAATAATGCAACATAGGAAAGATAATAACGCATAATTACAATATCAAATACTATCCTGGGATAAGGAGCCAAAGTGTGTTTGTACTGATGAAAATAAATTTATAATGAGAAAAAGTGAACTCATGTTGCCATCAATGAGAACAACTATCATGCAATATTGCAAAAGGCACTGAGTAATAATATAAATAATATAAATGAATATACTGTATGTGCTATAAAGTTAAAATATTGCAGTATAAATTTCCATAACACAAATACTTGGAAAAGCGTCCACAAAAAAACATTGAAAGTTAAGTGATCATTAAGACCCTTCGGTTTGACAGTATCCAACATAAAGATCCACTTTGTTTCAATCTATAAAAGTTTTTATGTCTGTCTCCTCCCCGATGGTTGTCAGGTACATGGTCTATGATCATATGCTTAAACTCGAAAGGTTATACTTTTCCTCAGCAAAATGTCTCGCTATAGGCTGCTCTGACGGCTTACCTTCCAAAGCTGCCCTAATTGCGGACCTATGCAGTGCCATGCGTTCTCTAAAAGAGTGCATGGTCTTTCCTATATAGCATAAACCGAATGGACATTTGACCATGTAAATAACATAACAACTTGTACATGTCAAGGCGAATCTAATGTTGTAACGTTTTCCAGTGTGCGGATGAAAGAAATACTTCCCAGACGTCCTGTGTCTACACATCATACATCCCGTGCATTTATAACAACCACCAGC
Organism: Taudactylus pleione; assembly: GCA_031769625.1. Lineage (NCBI taxonomy): Eukaryota > Metazoa > Chordata > Amphibia > Anura > Myobatrachidae > Taudactylus > Taudactylus pleione. The sequence continues at coordinate 539,667 of JAUIMM010000626.1, forward strand.
TTTATTGGCCCCTGGAATCTTGGCAAGCATTTTATCAGTAATGTCGGCTTTAACAAGCCAGTCTGTAATGTTTCTTCCTCTTTTCAAGCAAGACATCACTTTCACTTGTTTCAGATCATGCAGATCCTTATCTCTCTGAATTATAGGACATAATGATCTTGTCACTTTTTCTACGGAACGATTAGAGGTGTTACATTATCTCACCCAATGTAATTTATTCTTATTCTCTTTAATAGAGGATTTTTCTAGCAGTTCTCTCCTAGTTGTTTTCTTCACTTTATCCATTGCAGTTTTAAGAATATCATCAGAGTTTCCGCACTCACTAAATGTTTTGGTCATTTTATCCAATCCTACTGTCAGTTTGTTCTTATCATTGGTTATTATCTTTACTCTTAAGCTTTGATTTTTGTAGATTAGTATGTAGGAGTCAGTTTGTAGTCCCCATTGATAATAATGGGGACTGCAATCTCAGCACTAATATATATATGTACACTGTAGTGAAAGCATTTGGGGAGACAGCTGATTTTAGATCAGCAGTCTCCACACCGGAGCAAGGATGACTTACTCTGCCGCTCACAGTAAGTACAATTGTTTATTTTAGGGGTCCGTCTGGACCCCGATAAATAACATAATAAATAGACCGCTTAGAACCAAAACAAGGGGGTTTGCACTAGGGATGTGCGCCGACCACTTTGTTTTGGTTTTGGATCTGTATCTCCTTCGTGTTTTGGATCTGGATTTGGTTTTGCCAAAACTGCCCCTTGTGTGTTTTGTTTTTGGTTTTGGATCTGTATTTTTTTAAAAAAATTGAGAAAAACTGCTAAAATCACATAAGTTGGGCTTTTTTTGTTCCTACAGTATTATTAACCTCAATAACATTAATTTCTACTGGTTTCCAGTCATTTTTGACCAACTCACAATAATGTTTTCATCTGGTTTAGGCCCAAAATTTGCACCAAGCTACAGCAGCTTGCTAACTAAGCTAAGCGGCAGCAGTGGGTGGCACAAACACGTGGTAGTTCAACTTCCTACGTAACACATAAGGAAACATATGTTTTCATTAATCAAGAGGAAGGGTTGATTGGTATTAAATTTAATTACATTTTTTGATTCCAAAGCAAATTTATGAGGGAGGAGGGGAGAGCAAAGGTGACCAATATGTCCCATGTTTTGTCCACAAAATCAAATTGGTAGTTTAGAATATTTTTTAAATTAAATGGGCATGCAGGAGATGCTGTCTGTGGCCATAAACATTTCTGGACATTTTTGGCATTCAGCAACCACATGTCAAAGATTACAGCAGCTATGGCAGTTCAACTTCCAATATGGCACATCAGGAAACAAATGTTTTTATTATTCAAGAGTCGTGAGGGGGTTGGAGTATGTATGTAGTTGGAGGCAGGGAAAGGAAGATTTGATTAGTAGTAAATTTAACTAAATTTTTTTATTCCAAAGCAAATTTATGAGGGAGAAAGGGAGGCATTTACAAAAAATATTTAAATCCTTCACATTAGTCCTTGACCCAGAAGAATCCTTGAGCACTATGCCTACTGCTGGGAGGGGAATTTCATCGCAGAAGGGGACCAGGAAGACTACAAGTAGCACTTTAAAAAACAATTGATTGGTAAACAATCCTTTGCAAGGGGGAGCAAGTATGATAGCAGTCATCCAGTTGCACAGCGGATCAATGATGCCTTAACATCTATGCTGTTATTAGATGTGCATCCTATATCCACCAATAATGCAGTGGGTTTTAGACAGTTAATTGTGGTCCTGTATCCCCGCTACCAAATCCCATCAAGATTCCACTTCACTAGAAAAGCAATTCCCAACCTGTACAGGGACGTTAAAAAAAACTTAATTAGTGGCCTCCAAAATGTCAATGTATTCACTGTCCACTTAACCACAGATATGGGGATAAGTTGAACAGAGCTAACGCAAGATTACATGACTGTAACAGCCCACTGGGTGGGTGTATTGCCTTCAGTGGCACCATCAGCAGCAGCAGCACAGCATCTTAGAAACAGCAGCTCATTCAGAGGCAGGCTTCTCTGTGTATAACCAATTTCACTAAGAGGCATACCACTGACAACCTTTTACAAAAACTCAGGGAAGTCATTGCAAAATGGCTTACCCCACATGGGCGCTCCACAGGATTTGTTATTTCTGACAATGCCACCAATATTGTGAAAGCAATACAGCAGGCTGAATTCCAACATGTCCCGTGTCTTACTCACGCAATCAACTTTGTGGTGCAATTTTTTTTTTCAATTACAGGGCCGTGCAAGAGATGCTTTCTGTGGCCCAAAAAATTTCTGGCCCTTTTTGCCATTTAACAGGTGAATGTAGAAGATTGCAGCACCTGCAGGAAATGTTGAATTTGCCCTGCCATCAGCTGAAGCAAGAGGTAGTTACTGTACAAGGTGGAATTCCACCCTTTATATGCTTTAGCAGATGGAGGAACAGCAAAAAGCCATCCAAAGCTACACAGCATACTATGACATAGGAAGAGGAGGGAGAATGATCCTTACTCATGCTCAGTGGAAAATACTTTCCGTGTGGTGCAAAATGCTGAAACCCTTCAAAATAGTCACCTGTGAAGTGAGTTCAGACTAATTAAACTGCTGGAAAAGCAGCTTGAGGAACTGAAAAAGGAGCTGAAACAAAGTGATTCCACTAAGTATGTCTGACTTTTAGATCAAGTCCTTTATTTGCTTATCCAGGATCTGAGGGTTGTCAGGATCTTAGAATCGGATCAACACATTTTGGCAACCTTGCTCGATCCTAGGTTTAAGTCATACTATACATTGTGTTTTTCTTCCCAATGGACACAGATATGCAGAGATGCAAAGAGCTGTTGGTAAGCAAATTATTAGATCAAGTGGCATGTGATGTAGTGATGGCTTCTCCTTCAGTTTCTCCAGCAAGTGCATATGCCACGAAAAAACTAAACTTTCCCAAAAGACCCACTGTTGATGCAGATGAGTCAACACAACCAAGTTTTGACATTTGGTCAGGTCTAAAAAAATTGCTTATAATTATTGAGACCTCTACCATGACTTCATCTGATATGGTCACCATTCAAAGAATAGTTGAGGACTATTTAAATTTTTTTAATGGTAGCATCCAAATAGGCATGTCATACAGTACATTTGACTACTGTCAGGAAAAAAAGGCAATTTGAAGGCCCTTGCACAAGCTGGCTTTGCTTTACTTGAGCTGCCCACCCTCCAGTGTATACTCAGAAACAGTTTTCAGCACAGGCAGGAACCTTGTCAGCAATCAGCGTAGGAGGCTACTTCCTCAAAATGTAGAAAAGATGATGTCCATCAAAATAAACTACAAATTCAATGCCAATTACATCCAAAAATTACAGAGGCACATGCAATGGTGGATTCCAGCGGGGACAAATTAATATTGTGTGAAGACGATGTACACACTGATGAGGGTGAGGAATTGGGATGATGATGGCGACAACATCATGATTCTGTAAAGCCAGTTTGTGCACATAGAGACCAATGCCAGCAATGTCAGCTGCCAATTGGTAGCTTGTTTTGCTAGGGCCCAAACAAACCAATCGTTTCATGATTGATATTGTTGATGATGGTGTTGGTGTTGAAGATAGCAGGTGCTTGGATTTACCAGAGAGAAGGGAGCTAGCTGATTTTGATCTGCTTGTTGGTACTTTTTTAGACAAAGTTTCTGAAATTTGAAAAACTTTTTGGATGGATGCGCTGCAGGGAGGAGGTTCCTAGATGTTAAGGTTCCTACCACTACTTACTCTGGCACACACATCAATTTTAAATATTACACTGCGGTATCAATGACCTACAGTGTCACAATATTTTTTATGAATAAGAAAAGAATAACACACTGTGCTACCACTTACAGTGTCACAATATTTTTTATGAATAAGAATAACACGCTGTGCTATGACTTATAAAGTCACAATACATGGATGATAAGCTGCGGTCTGGCCGGCTGTGTCACTAAACAATAACAGCGCAGCTAAGTTGCTAACACACACACACAAAAAAAATATATATATTTTATTTTTTGAGGAATGATAATTTTATTTCACTTTTATTTTTTTTACACTGTGGAAAAGCACCCCTTGACGAGGCAGCAGCCCCTTGATGAATAACACAGCACCCCTTTATGGACAACAAAGCTCCCCTGCGGAGTGCGGATGGACCACATGCAGGTTCACAAATACGTGGATGATAACCTGCGGTCTGGCTGGCAGTGTCACCGAACAATAATAGCTTAGCTACTAGCTACAGTAACACACACACAAATCAAAACAGATCTTTTTCTTTCTTTTGTGGAATGATAATTTTATTTAACTCTTCTTTTTTAACACTGGGGAAGAGCACCCCTGTACAACACAGTACCTCTTTATGTACTGCAGCCTTAGCCCCTTGATGGACAGGAAAACACAGCAGTACCCCTTTATGTACTGCAGCCCCCCTTCATGTACTGCATCACCAGCCCAACAACACTGCACCCTTGAACAACAGCAGCACAGACAGAGCACGTCTGTTGTACACACTGTCGGAGTGAAAATGGCGCCGATCTCCGGGAACTTTATAGAATCCCAAACCCACAAGAATCTGACAGCAGGAGGATGGTATTTTGCCTCATTTTCGGATCCGAGTCAGGTTGCAAAACCCGAGCTGGACACGGATCTGAGCTCGGATTGCGAAGTTCGAGCGGGTAAGGTTCTCTGAGAACTGGACCCGCTCATCTCTAGTTTGCTCACAACTCTAGTAAAAATTACACAATACACAATAAATGAGGGGAAGGGGCAGACTAGGGTGAAATTCAACCCTTGTTTTGTTACATTAGCCTTCTACAGACTATAGCAAATGGGAGAAAAAAACCTCTCTAACTTTAACAGTACAATGGAAAACAAGAAGCAATTTATATATATATATATATATATATATATATATATTTTATATATATATATATCTGCTACAGTATGTGGAAATCTCTGTTCAGAAACAGACTAAATATAAATTTAAAAGCAATCCGCACAATCTGTCTCTCACATTTCCTAGACTATATAAGGTCACCAATTTCATTCCGGAGCCAGCAACCACATACTCTGTCAGGTAGAGACAACTGTACAGTGTCAATGTGTTTTCTCTTTTTAAAAAGATTTGCTGGAACAGCCCCTCCGCTTGGCGATGTTTGGTAAAGCTGCTCTGTGTTGTGTAATAGCATGCCTCAGTGTCCTGTTACTGACACAGTGCCAAATATTAAGCTCAGGACCCCGATGTTTTATCAGGAAAGAAGAATCTTTATTTGCTGCCAAATATGTCCAGGACGGAGACATTATTATTGGGGGAATATTCACTGTGAGTTCTGGTTACAGCTCTTTATCAAATGAAACATACTCCTATTGTTTTCTGTAAGTACTTTCTACTGCAGTAATAACTATTTTCTGTATGTACAAAATAAATTCTAGGCAACATTTCAGAAATTTGAAAAAGACATAAAGGGCTGTATTTACTAAAGGTTGACTTTAATTGATTTTGATCGACCTAAAATAAAAAAAATCGATCATTATTGATGTTGTGTTTCTGGGACCCCACAGCAGTGTGTGCAGGGCTGCTGACAAGTAAGGGGGGGCCGCATTGGACCCGGGTCAGGGTAATTAGTACACGCTCCCCCCTCGGCACCCCTGAGGAGATGTTATGTAAAATATATTCTTTATTACATTAAGTAAAATTGTGTAACCTTTCAGTGAAGTATTAAAATCCTTTTCCTATTTCTTTCTTTGAGATATCTGAAAGTGGCTGAATTTCTAGATAGGGAGTGAATAATGTAACTGATGGGTACTGATGGTTAACACAAAAAGAGGAAAAAAGAAACTCTGTTGTGGGGTCACTTTTAATTGTTAAAACTTTTAATTCAAAGTTTAAAAAAGTAATGGGCTAACAGAGCACAGAATTTGTACCAAGGTACTAGCTTATAACCAACATTAATGTATAGAGCCCTATTTATCAAGCTTTTTTTCATTAAATTATGTAACTACACTTTCTGCATACTTGTATGTATTGTTGATAATTATGTACCATTAGCATAATGCAGGGGATATCTCCTGCAGAAGGCTAATTAGCATTGCAGATCGCAGTCCCCATTATTATCAGTTGGGACTATGATCTGACCCCTATGTACCAAACTCTGAAAAGTGCAGTACCCATTATTATCAGTGAGGACTACGATCTGACCCCTATGTACCAAACTCCGAAAAGTGAGGTGGTGTAAACTGCTTTAAGCCTATGGGGACTTTCAAGCAGGAGAGAGATCTTCCGATCTCTCTCCTGCAGCATCCGGCCAGCGGTGGAAACTGATACTGTGCGCGTGCGCAGTGTCAGATTCTCCCCGGAGTAGTCTTTCACAAATTTGAATGAATTCTCCAGAATTCCGGGAGTAACTCGCAGAGTCCATGGTTATCACAACCACTGTCACTGCTAGTTTCACTTAGTACATAGTAAGGATATTATAGTACATAGTATGACATACAAATGAGAAATGGAGATAACCGCGCTATGGACCTGTCTAATAAAGTAGAGTTGTTAAATTTGTGCCATATGTAGAATAAATAAAATAAAGTAAGAAGATTATATTAATATGTATAACATATGTTCATTTAATAAAAATTCATACTAATCAGAAGACCTACAAACAGCAATAATAATATACATATATATAAAACAATGTATCAATAATAAAAACAAAATTAACAGAAATCATTTAATTGCAATGCACAAAAAAAATTGCCTCTATTCCTAGAGCAATCACAGTTCACACTATATGTTGAAAGTTCCGTGGTTGTGTATTATGCCTGTGCCAACTGATTTGCATATTCAAAACAGCCACATCTGGCTGTTTGCAGAAAAATAGTTGGTTTCACTTCAAACACGCCCCTCTGAAGAAATCACTAGTGGAAGACATGCGTTAGAAGGGAAACCACAAAATATACTAAACCACACAATGGTTCTTATTATTTGCAAATGGAAGGTTACGCTATGGGGTCAAATGTAGCACCATCAATCATGTACAGCTATATGCATGAAGTTGACCAAGATTTATTCTTCCAACAAGACTCCATTAGCACAAACATCCTTCTGTACCTATGGTACAGCGATTTATTTCTACTTTGGACTGGCTCTCTTGATATGTTGACTACTTTGATTGAGACTCACAACAATTCATGTTCTCCTGTTAAAATGGCGTACCTCATTGACCAGCATTCCATCAATTATCTTGATGTTAAGCTTGTTATTCATAATAACCGTATATATCAACATCCCTATTTTGTAAACCTACTGACAGGAATAGTAGTTTGAAAATTAAAACAGAAAAGTTTATATTGGCACTGGACAGCCTAAGAGTGGTTATTTCATCCTTGTTATGCACCCTGACGAAAATGTTCACTTGAAAATATTGAAATGTTGGTACATTGCTGCCCCCTTTTGTTCTTTCCATGCATTGAGCGCTGTCTGGTTATACATAACTTAAACTGCAAATTCAATTTAAATTGGGTAGATACTTGGGGCCACATGTAATATAGTGAGAGTATAGAAAATGTGAGAGTTTAGCAGTAACCTCTCACACTTTTTAAACTCTCTTTTTCCATGCTCTCGCTCAGCTCATCTACATTCCCGCCTTTAGGGCCCCATTTATCAACAAAACATAACCCCATTAGCACTCGCTAAAGGGGTTATGTTCTAATTTCAGTATTTAACAAACAGCAGTAAACTAAGATTTCTTCTGTTTATCACTGTATTGCTTACACCACCTATAGATGGCAAGAACAATATGGCCGCCATTGCTGGCAATGGGGACCCAGCAACAGCCTCTCCAGCTCCATCGTAGCCTTCCAGGCACTGACGAGTCCTCGCCAGTTGAAAGTGGCATGGCTGTCACACATTTGCATGAAACAGCAGCCTGGTACTGGCAGTGGTAGGTTGCCAGCACCAGGAAGGAGAATGACACCTAAGAGTGGGACATCACTGGTCCTCGCCGGAGGGATAAGTAACATTATATACCAGTGGCATATTCACAAGTAGCACTGCAATACGAAACAAAATATGCAGCTGGTAATAATATTTGTTGTTAAATGGGGACCTTAATATCTACTCCTAATGGATAAGGAGCGATCTGGCACTGCTCCCGTGCATGCTGCAGATAAGTAATAGAGTCGGTGGTAGCTAGGACCTGCTTGAGCTCAGTAAGAGGTCCGACCTCTGACATGAGATACTACGCATGCATCACACTTCTTTCTCCCCAGTGTTCCCCATGGACAGATGCAACCCTGAGACTCTCCATCTATTCATCTATTCGTTGTGTGCAGAGCCTGTAATGCTGCTGTAGGTACTGTATAACACACCACTTCCTCTATAGTGAGGGGGGCAAAGTGCTAACATCTGCCAGTGCTTTTACCACCCAGACACCCAACACACTATAATACCCAGCAATACCCATTAGCTCCTGGCTATTCTACACTGCTGTTATACCTGTTATACCTTACAGTATGTCTTATGCTTCTTGTTGCTCTACCAGGTTCAATAACCAGCACAAACACAACAGCTCACACACATCTAACTTCACATATACTCTGGCCAAGAGTTTTTCATCCTGTTTGCAGACTAGCTGCACCTTACATAGAGAGGGCTCAAGAAGTGAGCTAGTTGCCCTGATTGGGCTAGGTGTTTTGTTATTTTGTTTCCTGTCTGTGTTGAAAGTAAAGCACCATTCCATTGTTTTACCTGAAAGCTGTGTGTGGACCCTCATTAAAGCACCTAAACACTGCACCAAACCACTCTCTACCAAGCTAATTAACCCCAAGACATCACAACACACATCTAACTTCACATATACTCTGGCCAAGAGTTTTTCATCCTGGTTGGCAATTTCTTTGGATAATAAATATATCTAGCATCATTGCATTGCACTCCACATTGGTAGGCTACTCTTCCTATAGGTAATGGGACCAGTACGCAGTCCAGCAGCCTTAAGTTAATAGGTTATGGTCCCCATAAAGAAGCTCTGCTCACTATTGTATTATGCATACATGGCTGGCTCTGGAATAGGGTGGTACACACTAGAAATATTGAATCGATCGCTACAAAGTTATTTGGTATTTAGATTTGTTTTTTAACTTTGCAATGTCTCTCAATGGCTTAGTAACAATGAGATTATTGTCATATTAGTTATTAAATGAACAAAACAGGATTTTTTTAAGATTATGATAATAATAGAAATAACATCTGCAAATAGAGGTAGTTACAATTTCCTAGCCTTGAACAATTATTGGCCAACTGCCCATGGGTCACGCTTGCAATGTGCAGGCGCCAGGGTGCCTTAGCGATGCCGCTCGCAGTGAGGATTTCTTTGCAAATTGATTGATATTCAGGGACCATTTGGGAACAGTTACTATATAGCATATATTATTTTTTGCAATCATATAACATATGTAGAAGTAATATTGCTATAACTTTGATAAACAATTGCAAATAAAAATTGTATCTGCTGAACATTTCCAAAACCAGTTATTGTGTTTGCACTGCGGTATGTCCAAATGTTGCTTATTTGTTAGCTCTATTTCATCCTTAAAATGTCTGTTTTGTGTTTTCCTCCCTTACAGGCCTATACCTCGTTACTACAGACATGTCCTGTCCTTCATTTATGCTATTGATGAGATAAACCAGAATCCTGATCTTTTACCGAACATCACTCTCGGATACCATGTGACTGATTCCTGTAACGATGTGATTAGGGCTATAGCGAGTACTATACAGATCATGTCTGGTCCCGGGAACACAATTCCTAACTTTTCCTGTCTAGATCATGGCAAACTGGCTGCTTTTATTGGAGACTTTTCTTCAGAGAGATCTTTACACATAGCAGAGATATTAAACCTTTATGGATACACACAGGCAATATATATTAAAGATATTTTTTTATAATCATGAATTATGTGTCCTCATACAGCTAGCGTCTATACACCATACAGTGCGAGACTCCTGGCGCAACATTGATGTCTTAGTAATATACCATACTTTTCTATACATTTTGCTTTTTTGCAAAAAGCCACTCTGTGTACTAGAGACACTGGGCTGTGACATTAATTGCACAGAAACTGGTTTTACACACATACATAGATGAAGATTAAGCATAATGGAACTTTGCATGAGAAAATCTGCGGCTCCTGCATCGGAGCCCTTTTTACTCAAATTCAGACTCAGTTTCACACAGATGTACAAATGTCGCACATCATATTGATCAGTGTAATCTAGCAGAGTAGTTTTGTTGCTCCCAGTTTTACCATTTAGATGCACATAAACTAAATGAGTGTAAGGACATGAATGTATACATTGATAAGATGTTGTTTATCACCCAGCAATTGGAGTCAGTTGGAGTCCAAGTAGATGATGAAGAGGTCGTCATGTCTATGTTGCAGAACCTGATCCCAGGATTCGACTTTCTGGTAGTGGCATTAGAGTCAAATACCACTGTATCAAGTATTGGTTTTGTATAGGCTAAGCTGCTACAATTCTAGGAGCACATACCTGTGGACGATATTCTTGAAACATCTTCCTTATATGCTAATAGTGCCTACCAATAGTAATGCCCCAAGTAGCAGTGCCCCCATTAGCAGTGCCCCAGTGGTAATGCCCCCATTAGTAGTGCACCCAGTAGTTATGCACCCATTAGTAGTACCCACATTATTAATGAAACCAGTAGTAGTCATGCCCCCAGTAGTAGTGCCCCCTGAGGTAATGTCCACTGAGGTAATTCCCCCAGTAGTAATGCCCCCTGTAGTAGTGTCCCCTGTAGTAGTGACCCCAATAGTAATGTCCCCAGTGGTAATGCCCCCTATAGTAGTGACCCCAGTAGTAATGAACCCATTAGTAATGCCCCCATTGGTAATGCCCCTTATAGTAGTGCCCCCAGAAGTAATGCAGCCAATAGTAATCCCACCATTAGTAGTGCCCCCTATAGTAGTGCTCCCAGTAGTAATGTCCCCAGTGGTAGTGCCTCTATAGAAAAATACAATTAAAAATACAATCACAATACTTACCTTAGGCCCAACTCCTGCGTCCACTGCCATTTGGTCCTACTGCTTCTCGGAACTTTGGGAGACACATCATGATGTCTTTTCTATAGTGCTCTCTGTGGGAGCTGGAAGCCAGAGTTCAGGAGTGAGCTCCAGCCTCCAGCTGCCACTGCGGGGGAGGAGCCGGTTGCCCGCTGGTAACAAAATCTCAGCAGCTGCTCTGCAAATGGAGCCTCCCTGTTGCAGCTGGAGGGGTGTGGGTAGTTGGAGCAACAGGCAGGGGGGTTTTCTATGTACTCTTGCCCATAGTAACCAATCAGATTATAGTTAACATTTATCTAGCACCTTCTAGCAGATAAATAACTAGAATCTGATTGGTTGCTATGGGCAACATCTCGGCAACATCTCTACTTCTAAAAACCCAAACTTTAGTAAATACACCCCCTAGTACTCACATCATCTAAATTTGGGACAATTACATTGAACCTAAAAATCAAAGGCAAAACTGTAATCACAGATAGTGTATTTTTTATATTTATACCCGACCTTGGAACTAATTTAAACACCATCAATATCCTTGAGAAGAAAAACTACAAAATCAAATTCACAGAAGTCAAGTGTACTGTGTGCAATAAGAAAGGGGCAAAAATAGCTACTGCTACTTGATACCAGAAACTCTATGTCTTAGATACTGAACAGTGTTATGCATGGACTGCTGGTGACAGGGGTAGAACTATGGGAGACAACGGAGGCGCCTTCCGCCAAGCTCCAGCTCTGAAGGGGCACCTCTTCCATTGTCCACAACATATTCACCCCACTTAGGGCTGTAACTATGTACCTGGAGTGTACCGTCATGGCCGCCCAATACATGGCACCCCTTCCCGGCACCTGAGAAGCCACCATATACTAGTGGAGAGCCCCAGGTAAGACAATCAGCTGCTGCCTTCGTCTATCTATAGCCTGTCTGTATGCAAATTGCTAGATTACAGTATTAGCGGCTGTGACTGAGGGCACCAAATTATAACTTGCCTCCGGGCATCTGGGATGAATTTATGCCACTGGCTGGTGACTTTATTTAAACTATGGAACTTTGGCATACTCAATTAGGACATTTAGGGTATGAGATTGTACAAAAACTTTAAGAAGGGATCATGACAGGAATGCCATATATATATATAAGTAATCTTGGTCATCCAATAACAGCTGCATCAAGGGTAAGCAAATCCAATGCCCCTTCCTGATATCAACAACTAGAGCTTAGGCACCACTATCTTTGGCACACATGGTTGAATGTGGTCCTTTGGAACATGAATCATTTGGTAGATTTAGGTATTTAAAGACATTAATAGATGATAATACAAGGATGACCCATGTGTACTTCCCAAGAGCAAAACATGAAGTTACACACAAAACTGGGGATACAAGAATTTAGTAGAAACTCAAATGGGTAACAAACTAATGTTCTTAATATCCAGCAATGAAAGAGAGTACCATAACAAAAGTTTTTCAGACATCATGAGAAAATATGGGCTCAAGTAATCAGCTAACCATGTCAAAATAATGGTGTGATTGAGCATGTACATCAAATTATGGTGGAAAGAACCCAGCCAATGCTGAATGTTGGTAGTCTTGCAAATACATTTTTGACTGGGACGGTTCAAACAGCGATTTATCTAAAGAATAATCCACCCACTATTGCAGTGAAAGGGAAAACACAGATTGAAGCATAGACCATAAGAATCCTGATTTAAATCACCCAAGAGTATTTAATTGCAAAGCTAATGTACAGAGGGCCTGATTCAGACCCACTTGCGAGTGCATAGCAAGCGGATCGATGGCAGGGCAGTGCGCACGTGCGAGCCCCGTAGAGAGTGAATTTTCACTCGCTGCAGGACTCACTACAAGATGTGGCTGTTGGTGATTGTGATTGACAGCTCACCCCGTTTTGTAGGCGTGCAGGGGGGGTGGCTGGGCAAATGGAGGCGTCCCTTAAGGAACATCTGACATTTGTCGGTGGCCCTACTGACATCACCAGTGATGTCAGTAGTGAATTTCCTGCTCTATTAGAGCAGGAAGTTCACTGGGGCTTGCTGTGGATGAGACCCTACCACAAGGGTCTCGTCGCAAGCTGGATGGTTGCGATAATCACGACTATCTCCAGGCCTCCCGCTAAAGCTGTGGGTGGTCACCCACTTCTTATTGAGCAGCCTGGAGGCCGGTGAAAAAAAAAACGGCCCTCCCTGATTCAGAGCGAGCGCTCGCAAATAGCGAGCGTCTCTGAATCAGGGCCAGATTCCTAAAGAAATAAGACAAGTTGAACTGCAAATCAGAAGACAGTATTTTTCTTGGATATTGTCTTGGAGCAAGGGATTTAGACTTTGGGATATTTGTAACAAAAACTTGTTAATTCCCAAGATGTCATATTTCATGAGTCAATATGTGAAGTGCCTGAGAAATGTCTAATGCTTGAACTACCTGTGAATACCAATACCTCTAAGCAAGAGACTTTAAATAATGAATGCCAGCAGAAAAACAAGAACTTTAAGAAGACATAACAAAGGGAAACACCCAAAGAGATATAGTGAAGAATTTGCCAATATTGCATTCTTAGAGCCGCAAAGTTTTGAAGAAGCAAAATTGAGTAATGCGTTATATGAATGGAAGTCTGCTGTAGATAAGGAAATGGCATATTTAGATAAAAACGGAACTTGGACTATTGTAAACAGACAAACCCACCAGAAAACAATTAAAAAGTAGAGATGTGCAACCACCCCATGCTTTGGTTGTGGTTCTAATTCATTGTTGTATTTTGTTTTCAGTTTTGCCAAACCCACCCTTACATGTTTGGATCTGTATTTTTTTTAAAAAATAGATAAAAACAGCTATTATCACATAATTTGGGCCTTTTTTGTTCCTATAGTATTTTTAACCTCAATGACATTCATTTACAGACATTTCCTGTCAATTTTGACCAGCTCACAGACTGTTTGCAGAAGCCTGTGCAGATCAGTGTGATCTGTGCAGTGCTTCTATGTGTATAACAGTAAATAAAGTGTTAAAATGTGAAAAAAAAACTTTAAATGTTCTTAGGGGAGCAGTTGAAGACATCAGACATTCTTATACTGGATACCTAGAAGAATTTGCAGGTGCAGCTATAAGATAGTCAAGTAAAAAACAACCAGTTTGCGTTATCTGCAACAGAAGCAGAATATATGGCTTTGACTAAAACAGCAAAAGTGACACTTTGGATTAAAAGTACTTTAAGTGAGCTAAAAATTTTAAACCCTAAATAAGCTCTGAACATCCTATGCTACACTAAAGGTGCTATAGACTGGCCTTTTACTCTGCACAAGTTGCAGTGTTAAGTTTTCTGCCATCGCTTGGAGTTGACATCATCTCCAACTGCTGGTGAGTCAGATGTTACTATGTTGTAAAAAGGATCCAGGTCAGATGACCCTGGTTACCAATTTATATTGCCCTGTAAACCAGTTCCTTCCTGTGTCCAATCCTGCTCACTACACAAATTGGCATGCTGCGTCACTGTACTTGGTTATTTTTTGGGGACCCTTTTACACTAAGCCGCTTCCCGGGTTGACACGGCAATAACCTGGGTTATTTGGCCAGTGTCAAAGGGGTCTAAGTCTCTGATTGCCACTACATATTATAAAATTGGTTGAAATGAGTAGACTGAAGAAAATCTGCCTTGCACTAAATTGACAATGTCTATTGTAATTGTTAGAGACACCAGGCTGTGGCTTGCCCCAAAATCATGGTAGCTATCCCAGATGGGTGATTACAGGGGCTGCTGGATTGTGAATTTGAGATTCTGTTAACTCTTATATGCATAGCACAGGTACCCCAGGGGCATCAAATTACTGCCACCTCTTGGGGATCTGCTTGTTTCTCCTTTCACATACACCAGAGAAGCTAGAGAGAGACTGGTTCTAACAGTGAGAGATTGGCTGTGGGTAATGAAGGGAATATCTTTTCTACTACAAGCAATCAGCCCAGCACTGTGCACCCAGAAACCTGCCAATTATCATTGGGAGGACTCCACATTGTGGGTTCCACCATAAAGGTAACTAGCTTGAACAATAAGTGCAAGCTTTAGAATTCAATAGGCATGAGGTCTAGAAGACCTTTTCATTGGTGAAGTAGTACTCCTGAGATTTCTAGTGCTGGAGATTGGTGTCAAATTCTAAAAGAGTCTCCCTGTTATTTCATGGACCTTTGTTCTACAAACAATACTGTAGCTATCACCATCCCAGTGTCTATTTACTTTGAATAGAGAACACCCCACAAATTGAGGACTCAATGCATCTTGGCAGCTACAATGGTTATCATGCACATTTACGACTCTCTAATAATCTCCTCATGAAGACCATCGGAAGAGACCACTATTTAGTGTTGGGGGCTGCCATTTATGTTTCATCATTATGGGTGTGACCAGGCTACAGAGTAACACTTTTTGATCGGAGGCACCTCACATTTAAAGTCTCACCAAAATGATGTCTTATATACAGTAGAAAAGGAATGGTACAGATATACTGTCATTAATTCATTATGCTAGACAAAGGCTACTCCTTGGCAAAACCCTTATGTTTTTTCACTTTAGGTCACTTTAGAATTTACAATCCTTCTCCAATATAATGACATAGGGCCTGTGTCAGGTTGCGGCCTAGGATCGCCCGTTACTCACTTCATTGCGGGTGATCTTTTGAGCGGTCAGACACCAGGTGCAGTGGTGAGTGATGCACTGTGGATTACAACTGGGGTCTGCTAGGACATCCATGTGCTCACTCCATGATATGGTTCCTGCAGTTACTATCATGGATGCAGCCATGACAGCCTATATCACCTGACTAACCCTTTACCCAATGGTAGCATTGGTTGCTGTCAGCTGACATTATCGTCCAATGGACTGCTACCTTGGGGTACATAACTGAGCTCTGGACAACAGGAAGTTGCCTCTACAATGTCATTACTTTCAGTGTAACTTTGCTGTTGCTATGTTCCATGTTCCGAGCTCTGTTCCTTCTATTGACTTGTTCCTAATGTTATCGTGTACTCAGAACGTCTTCTAAGTACAATCTCCTAGAGTCATCTCCTGTTCTTATTCTGCATCTGAAAACACAGTGTGTGTACTTAGTACATCATCCAAGTACCAGCTCACAATACCATTCTCCTGTGCTAATTCTATGTCTGAAGCCACAGTGTGTGTACTTAGTACGTCATCCAAGTACCAGCTCACAATACCATTCTCCTGTGCTAATTCTATGTCTGAAGCCACAGTGTGTGTACTTAGTATGTCATCCAAGTACCAGCTCACAATACCATTCTCCTGTGCTAATTCTATGTCTGAAGCCACAGTGTGTGTACTTAGTTCGTCATCCAAGTACCAGCTCACAATACCATCCTCTTGTGCCAGTTCTACATCTAAAACCACAGTGTGTGAACTTGGTACGTCATTCAAGTTCATAGATACAGGGAAAAGGGAAAGGGGGAGAAAAATATATCTGCACTCTGTTGTCGATGTACTAATAAACCCCTATATAATCAATGAATCAATATTACATTTGTTCACGGGGGTGCAGCCCTAATCAACTAAGTTGAGTCATATAGTGTAAAAGGGAAAAGTAGTTGTGAAGAATGGGCGCACAGAAAATTATATTTATATAATTACAAAAATAAAATATAACTTTTATTGGTTAATCCCTAAAAATAGTTTAACCCCCTTAAAGGGGAATATAAACAGTGAAATATAAGGTTAAAAAATTGATATCAACAAAACATACAACATATTAAATGGCAGGTCCACTAACGTGTTGCTGTGTTGAGTCTATTGTTATCTCAATACCTCAAACCATCTGATAAAGGTGGAAACATAGTGTTGTGGCCCAGGAAAATGTATCTTGATGAAATTGAGAAACAACTTAATGATACCTCGTGTTATAAAAAATAAATAAATAAATAAATTAATATTTAACCCTGTACATCATTATCAAAAACAATACAATATGATGATTCAAACGGCATTTAAAAATGGTATAATCAACAAGCGAGATTTTGAATTTCTGAGAACTGAGAAACCGCAGACTCTAACTTTATATCTTTTGCCTAAGGTTCACAAAAATGATAAACAACCACCCGGTAGGCCTATTGTTTTGAGTACAGGAAGTTTAACAGAGAAAGCCAGTATATATGTGGACCAACATTTACGTAAACACGTGACTGCATTGCCATCATATACTCGTGACACCATGGACATCCTGACTAAACTTCATAATTTAAATGTGAACCCTGGTGTATGGCTCATTTCATGTGATGTTGAGAGCTTATACACCAGTATTAATCATGACAAAGGTATAGAGGCAACAAGATATTTCTTGAATATGGAAGCACATAGTGAGCATAACAACTTCCTGATTGAATTGTTGGAATTTGTTTTAACCAAGAATCACTTTACGTGTAATGAATCCCACTATCTCCAGGTTAGAGGAACAGCTATGGGGACTACGTGTGCGCCCACATATGCTAACCTCTACCTGGGATGGTGGGAGAAGGATACCGTTTTTCATGAATCAATGGAGAAATATACGGATAATATTTTAATATATTTCCGTTATATTGATGATATTCTGATGTTATGGGAAGGACCCTCGGAAGACATAAACAAATTTATGTCTATTCTTAACACTAATGATCTCAATTTACGATTGACCTATGAGATTAGTCAAGTATCAATCAATTTTCTTGACTTAACGATTAATATCAATGAAGAGGGTAATATAACAACAGATATATATATAGAAAACCAACGTCGACAAATAGTATTCTTCATTCATCTAGTTCTCATTTTCCAGCTACTATTAGAGCTATACCAAAAGGCGAACTTTTATGTGCCAAAAGGAACTGCTCAGATGTCGAAACTTTCAATTTCAGACAACAAGAACTTAGTAAAAGATTCCTGGATAGGGGTTACAGTCACAACCTAATTAAGAGATCCATTAGGGAAGTAGAGACATACCCTAGAGATTCACTTCTCAAACCAGAAATGAGATATAATAGAGAGGAATCTGTAAGATTCGTAGGGACTTTTAACACCCATTGGAGATCTATTAAGGACATTCTCCAGAAACACTGGCCAATACTTAAAACAGACCATGATGTTAACAGAATCTTGCCTGACAGAGTTCAAACAAGCTGGAGGAGATCTCGCAATATTAAAGATCATCTTGTACACAGTCACCTCCCTCCAATATCTCATACCAACCGCAGCAAAAAAGGATCATGTCGCTGTGGTGGCTGCAAAGCGTGTAAATACATTATTCCAAAAAAGTGGTTTTACGATAAATATAAACACAAATGGTTTATTTCTTCATACATAACATGTACTACTGTGGGCACTGTATATTGTATGGAATGCCCGTGCCATATGATTTACGTTGGCAAGACATCTAGACCTTTAAAGGTCAGAGTATTAGAACATGTTGGCAATATTCGTAATGCCAACAAGGACCAAGCTAAGTTTAGAGCTTTAACATCATTAGCGAGACATTTTCAAAAATTTCATAACAGTGACCCTACAGGCCTACAAGTTTATGGTATGAGACATATCAAACTTGGAATTAGAGGAGGTGACTTGGATAGAGAATTGCTGAAATGGGAAACGAAAATGATTTTCCTTATGAATAGCCTAGCTCCGGGTGGCTTAAATGAAGCAAATAGTTATGTTCCTTTTCTTTAACCTACAAGAGACTTTTTTGATATCATACATATGGTAGTAATAAGGTCCCTATCATCACTTTAACAAAACAATGAGGTTATTTATCATCACTTACAGAAGAATTTGTTTACTATAGTTTACCAAATATATTTTTTTAGCAATAGGAAACCAAACTTTCCATTTCATGTATGAATGGAGTTATCAATTTTAGGCATATATAGCAGAATCATGATGAGGTTGTTATTAGAGGGGGGTCCATACATGATATCATACACATCAATTCTAGAGGGTGAGGATCTACTGTTAGGATCAATTTTTATGACTAATGATACTATAATAACATCGATCACATTATTATTGTTAAATATTTAGAGGTATAATTTGATTTATATATCTAATTTATATAGTAATTACATATTAATTTACATTTCAATCACTAATAACAGATTAATTAGCCTGGTATTGTTTGACACCTTTTTTCCCCTTTTTTTCTTTATCTTAACACGTCACATCTTTTTACCATTTTTCACTTTATTTTACACACACTATTTAGCTATTGGTTTTCTCCTCTTTTATGTGTTTTATGTGTTCAGGAGGGAATTACATTCACTTGTTGAAATTTATTTTATGACAATATTACAATATCAAACTACACTATTTCATAACCATTTTCCCCCCTTTTTTCCCTCTCACACTTTCTCACTTTGTAAAAGTAAATTTCATTAGCACTCACACTCTGATCACTATTCAATAAATGATACTAATATCTAATAATTTTTTGATTCACTTATTAAGTCACATTTATAACCCACTATATAACTTTTTAATTAGATAAGAGTTTTTTTGACTGACATTTTTAGGTTGTAAATTTAGCATCTTTTTGTTAATAATAGGATGCAATAATTAATTATTAGGTCACTAGTCTTTCTTAATTATTGACACTATTTATATTGTAATCTAACGCTTTCATCACTAATAATATGGTATAGTGATTGTTTATTATTATAATTCTTTTCCCCCCCTTTTTTTTCATATGATTTATTATAATCATAACTTTATTCTTTACTGACATATTGTGATTATGTATCATTTTAATTTTTACCAATTGATTTATGAATTTCTTTTACTACGCATAGTACTAATGGTATTTATTTACCACGTATATTCTGATGTAGTTTCCTTCTCTTTTTTTTCCATATGATGGACACATGAACACACCCCCTCAATTATAGGATTAAACTCAGTTAAGTGGATGACCTTAAAGGTGATTTCACAGACATCTGTTTGACAGTTTGCAAGATGGTAAACAGACATACCTTATATAACTCGATGTATTCCCCTTCCTTTTCTCCCACATGATGGACCAATGAACATAGCCCTTCAATCATAGGCTTACATTCGGTCATGTAGTTAGCATTGATGGGTATGTCCGTTTGTACTAAATAAACAGACATACCTCCTTATTTATTGGACAATATTTCGATCACGTGATCATCATCTGGGGATGCGACTCGATATGTGATGTCATATGCAAATGACGTTGGAAATATGGGGATAACTCCTTGTGTTCTGTTTACAATGATAGTAAACAGACATACCCCCTCATCTACTGGACAATATTCCGATCACGTGATCGGCACTTAGGGATGTAACTGATTACATAATGTTATGCGCACAAACTATCACTTATTGAATACTAACAAATAGACATACCCCCTTATTTATTGGACAATATTTCGATCACGTGATCGGCATCTGGGGATGCAACTCGATATGTGTTGTCATATGCAAATGGCGTTGGAAATTCGGGGATAACTCCTTGTGTTCTGTCGACAATGATAGTAAACAGACATACCCCCTCATCTATTGGACAATATTCCGATCACGTGATCGGCACTTAGGGATGTAACTGATTATGTAATGTTATACGCACAAACTATCACTTATTGGACGGGATTAACATGTGATTTAGGACAGTAATTTCATTGGAGGTCCTTTCTAGAACAAATAGCTGCCGAGCTGAACAATCGGGTTCAACCTTGAGAAAGCTGCTCATAGTGAAATGCGCGCGTCAGCATCACTGGCAGCTCCATAATATGTGTTTGTTGTTTGTATAAATATTTCCCTATCTATATCAGATGCTAATTTAATTGGCACACACGATGCCAGCGACTTAGTCCTTGAAATATACGGGACTCAATTCACACTATTAGATCGATATTGATGATACATACAGTGTCAATGATTATTATCTGATCAGATGTGGACTGATTAAAAAATCCAATACCTGTTGATTAAGCTACAATGTTGCAAATTATCTTATTATCATTCTAATACCTTTGAGAATATATCATTGATACTGTTGTACTGAACAATATACTAAGTGAATGTATGATTCTCAGCGCTGGTAGTTTTTCTTGTCTATATATAGCAAAGTTATCATTTATGAATTATTGTGGACTGGGAAATAACCAGCCTGATATAATTATTTAAGCAACTATCTTGATTATATTGTTAACTTGACATCCTAATAATCATGAAAGGATGTTTATTTATGAGATATCATAGCATCTAAGAAGGGGAGAGTCAATTAATATCATTGAGATAGGTATTGAGATAACAATAGACTCAACACAGCAACACGTTAGTGGACCTGCCATTTTAATATGTTGTATGTTTTGTTGATATCAATTTTTTAACCTTATATTTCACTGTTTATATTCCCCTTTAAGGGGGTTAAACTAATTTTAGGGATTAACCAATAAAAGTTATATTTTATTTTTGTAATTATATAAATATAATTTTTTGTGCGCCCATTCTTCACAACTACTTTTCCCTTTTACACTATACATCATTCAAGTACCATCTCCTAATATCATTCTTTAGTACTAGCTCTGCATCTGAAGCCATCGAGTGAGTACTTAGAATGTCATCTAAGTACTATATCTTAGTGCTAATCTCCTGTCCCAGCCTTGCATCAGAAGCTACAAAGTGTGTACTCAATACACCACTTCAATACAAACTTCCAATATCTTTCTCCAGTTCTTTCCCTGTCATAGTGTTTTTCCATTTTCTCCCTTGATCTGGATACCTGACCAAAGGGCGACGACCTGCTTGCTGGGTGCAGCATAAACCCAAATCCCACTTGGGTGGGCCACTGGTGAACACCTCCCGGTAAGTTAGACTCCACACCTTTGGTCAGGTCTTGCCAACAACCAGTACTGGTGGATGAGGAAGTCATTTATCCAGGCCCCTCACCTCCTGTTCCTTTCTCACCCTGGGTCCACTTCTTCTAACCTCTAAGCAGAAAATCACTTTAGCCCGAATGTGACAGCTTGATTCAGAGTAATATTCTAAGCCAATGTTTTTAGCAGTTGAGCGATTATTGGCTATCTGTACATGCATCATATTCACAGATCCTCTGTGTATACAGACACAGCAGCAGTGACATTAGCTTACAACTCTGAATCAGGATCATAATTAATAAACTCCCATGGCAAATTAATGAATTGTTTCACTGATGACATAATTTTAAATGATTAGATCACTGATGAGTCACATCCCGAGATATCTTTTTATATGAACAATGACATCAGCAGTGACATTGGTCATGACAACTTACACATAAATTATGAATTAAATAGAATTTAATACAGTAGTGTTTGGTATACAATGGATATAAAAATAAGTATCTTTGAAAGTTGTACAATTTCCAAATACTCTATTAACCCTTTTGCCCAAAATATATTTTTCATTTATAGCAGGAAAACGGAAATGAGAGTTTCTGGCAAATTGTACATGTGGCGTTTTGCTTATGTAGGGGTAAATCAGGTGCACATGTGGTACCATGGCCATAATCCTGGTGCAAGTTTAAATATCGATGATGATGACTTTCAAATATTTTATAGTTAGAAAATAAACATACTATTCATGACTCCCCTAAAACCAATTTAAAAAATCACCAAACCTCTAAAGACTATTTTGGTCCATACTAAAAGAGGGAGACAATGAGCATGCTGCATCAGTGTGTGGTCCCTCTGTCATACTGTGACCCAGCACCAATCTGGTCGGTCTTGGGCTGTCATCTCTATGGGAGCAGTGCAAAAACTGTTTGCTTCCTCATCCCAGAAACTGAGAAGTGCTGGGACCTTGTAAGACATCCCTGGGCTGTGGATACCATTCAACATCATGGGCCAGGGTAGAAGCTGATGATGATAACTGGCACATCTACGCAGGGCTGCCATCAGAATTTCTGGGGCCCGGTGCTAACAAAATAGGCAGCCTCCCCTTGTATAGGTCAGAGTAGAGTGGAGCTGTAGACAATATGGGTGGAGCTGTATCAGGGGTGTTGCCTAAAATGATGTGTAAACCAGGGATGGCTAGGCATGGTGCGTTATGTCCCACCCAGACAGGACTGGACAAGGGGGGCACTGGGCTGGGAACGGTGGACTAGGTTGGCAAAGGGCAAGGAAGTCTGGTTGGACTAGCGGGGCAAAGGGCAATAGGGGAGGGGCAGAGAAGACAGGAAGGCTAGCTGGACATGGAGGGGGTGCAGGGAAGGCTAGCTGGACTGGGGCAGGTAAGACAGGCTGGCTGGCTAGACTAGGAGGGGGGCACAGGGAAGACAGGCTTGACTGGGGGCAGGGCAAGGCAGGCTGGATGGACTGGGGGGCATAGGCAAGGCTGGCTGGACTGGGGGAGGGGCAGCGAAGGCAGGCTGACTGGATTTAACAGGCTGGCTGGACTGGGGGCAGGGCAAGGCAGGCTGGCAGGCTGAACTGGGGGGGTGCCGGAAAGGCTGGCTGTACTGGAAGAACAGTGCAGGGAAGACTAGCTGGACAAGAGAAGGGGGTCACAGTGCTGGGTCAGCATACCTGCTTTCTTCATTCTTCTGTCCTGAGAGAGAGGGGACACGGCTGGCAGCGGCGAGGAATGCACCAGGCAGCAGGCAGAGAGAACGAAAGAGCATAATCGCTGTGGTATTCAATTATGGACTGGAGCCGGCCACGAGCATCAGCGGTGCTGCAGCATTTGAATTATGGAGCCGGCCGCGAGCCAATCACAGCTCACGGAACAGCGTCCAATCCGGACCGGCTGCTCCTGTTTGGCTGCCATTCCGCGAGCTGTGATTGGATCGTGGAACGGCAGCCAATCAGGAGCGGCCATTCCCGATTGGCTGATCAGAAGTTCTTGCTCCTGATTGGCTGCCATTCCACAAGCCAATCACAGCTCGAGGCTGGCTCCAGTCCATAGATGAAATGCCACAGCGGTGCTGCCGCTGATGCCCTTTCTCCCTGCCTGATGCCCGATGCATTCCTCGCCGCTGTCAGACAGGCTCCCTCTCTCTCCGGGCCTGGTACTAGAGTACCGGCAGTCCTCCCCTGATGGCGGCCCTGCATCTATGCACTCTTCAGATATATTAATCTGTCATAAAATATATGTTACTCAAAATACAGATGTAGCTCTTGTTTTTTCCTCTAGGTTGTTTCTTGCTCCTTCCTTTAAATGCATCTGCTAAAATAAGACTAATAATGACCTCTCGCAATCTCACCAGCTGTTGGCTCACACAACTAATACACTTCTTATAATGTTGATTTTACAGTCATATATGCTGGTGAAATACATTTATGCTGTTTAACTCAACTTATTATATTATTTAGATCAGTTATGGTGCAACAGATCCTGTTCTAACCAACAAGAAAATGTATCCATCATTTTTCCAAACACTTCCCAGTGACCAGACCCAGTACCTGGCGATTGTTAAGTTACTCAGACATTTCGACTGGACGTGGATTGGTGTAATTACCTCTGATGACGATGATGGAGACATGCAGGGTCAGGAGCTAAAGAGAGTCACTGCTGTCCATGGTGTCTGTATCGAGTACATTATTAAGGTAGTAGATGAGTTTGGGGATATATTACAGAGAAAGAATGAGAAGAGCAGACAGATATTTAACAATTCAACCTCACAAGTTGTTGTAATTTGTGGGACAATTACATTTCCCACAATATATTTTATTGAAAAGCTATGTATTGGTGGCCAGGAGAGGACTTTCATCTTGCCAGCAAGTGTGAATATTCATACGATTTTATCTGCTAAATTTAAAGCATTTTTGCATGGAGGTTTTGCCTTTTCAACCACCATTAAGAAGATCCCCCAATTGAAGAGATTCTTAGAAGAGATTAGCCCTACCAGTCGCCCAAATGACATTTTACTGGAGCATATTCTGGCAGCTCACATGGACTGTGAGACCTCAGATCCTTTACTGAACCAAATCATTAAATTTCAGTATGGCATTAACCTTCACAAATGTAACAACAGTATGCAATTACATAACCTTGGCAAACTTTTATACAACACAGAAAGCTTCGGAACCACTTACCAAATATACAAAGCTGTCTATGCTATCGCACACTCTCTGCATGAAATGCAATTATATACATCCAGAGACCACAAGGAGAGTTACATAAAAAACCATAAACACATGCACAAGGTAATGCAATTCTTGTCTTATCTAATTTCACTTTGATACAGTATATAAACTGCAAACAATGTCTTGGTGCAAGTTCCCCCAATTGAGTAATCAGTCCCAATTTTTCAAAAGAAATAGTTTATCGGATATTTGTAGTATCGCATTAATACAGATGTGTACTGATTGTCTGGTACAGCATGTGTGTGATACCCCCACATTTTGGAGTCCTCCCATTCACATATAGGGCAAAAGGGGTACCCCATTAACTCCACCATTTTTTGGTAAATCAGTGTAATAAACTGGGTACACACTGACAGATATATTGGCCAATCAATTGATCAATTGGTCAATTGATCAATATCGGCTACTCATCAACCAGTGTGTACCAGCGATAAGTCTGTGAACGACGTCATTCACAGACATATCGCTTTGGCTGTGCTGCACAGCTGCTGGACAGAAATATCTGTAGACATATCTGTCCATCAGCAAGTGTGTATGTGTGGTCTGCAAGGGGACCCGTGGATGCCTGGAAGCTGATGGTCTTTCAGTATATATGAAAGACGACCATCCATCTACAGATATATTTTGAAAGCCTGCAAAAGCTTGGCCTGCCACTATAGCCTGCCACTATAGCCTGCATCTTAAGCATGTCATCTGAAACATGGAGTTAGAACCGGAGTTGAGTTTTAATACCATCTCTCATCTCATCTCTTTTCAGGTAAATGAATGCCATTTTCCATACCTGATGCTTTTAACCACTTAACTGACGATTTTTCAACAAAACCGGTCAGATATTTCTGTGTCCGCAGGAAAGTCCGGGGAGTCAGATGAGATCCATTCTGCACATGTGTAGAACACATTTCCTCTTCAAAAACACAGTGCGGTGGAGAAGGCGAACCTTGTCAGCTGAAGCACAGCTGGTTGAATTTGCATCCTATATGACCACATCAGTTAAGTGGTTAATTGCAAGAATAGTCTGTATTGAAAGTTTCTTTTGCAATTGTGGGTTTGCAACATCCCCCACCATTAATTAGTTTGTTGACCAAACTGCTCAAACACTTCCTCTCACTGTACCAGCTGACCCAGCATCTCCTAAAAAAGGGGAATAATTTGAAAGCCTGCAAAGACTTGGCCTGCCGCTATAGCCTGCATCTTAAGCATGTCATTTAAAGCATGGAGTTAGAACCAGAGTTGAGTTTTAATACCATCTCTCATCTCGTCTCTTTTCAGGTAAATGAATTCCATCTTCCATAACTGATGCTTTTAATTGCAAGAATAGTCTGTATTGAAAGTTTCTTTTGCAATTGTGGGTCTGCAACATCCCCCACCATTAATTAGTTTGTTGAAAAAAACTGCTCAAACACTCCCTCCCGCTGTACCAGCATCTCCTAAAAAAGGGGAATCATTTGAAAGCCTGCAAAGGCTTGGCCTCCCACTATAGCCTGCATCTTAAGCAGGTCACCTGAAGGATAGAGTTAGAACCGGAGTTTGAACTGGATTTAGGACATCATTCAGAGTCGGTCGAAGTGGCCGCACGGTCGTACACTACCGATGTTCGCTATACTGCGCATGCGTAAAGTTTGCAATGCGCATGCGCAAACTAGCCGCTGCAATCAGAAATTTCTCTCTCCTTGAATACAGCCAGGTCGGTAGTTTGAGTGACAGGATGAGGCGTTTGTGGGTGGTAACAGGGGAAGGTGCTTGAAAACGGGGGAGTGGAGATCTGAACGCAGGCGTGCCTAATTATGTGAACAGCGTTTTATGGGAGTGCATACGGTTTATGGGGGTGCATAATTAACAAAGTAGCGTCATGGCACATGTGACATGGGAGGTTTTTACAGTGACATGATCGTAGTGCTTAAGAGAGGGTATGGTCAACCTTAAGCTCTATGACCAGTTCCGATGGCTCCCGATGGTCTCGATTAATCCTTATATGCCCGGAGACGACGTGCAATGCATACGAGAAGGGGGTGTATATTTTTGAATTCCGGCCACTTCCTCCCCTTGGTCGGCCAGCTACCGATCCGAACTTAGGGACGCAAGTTGCGAGGGAATCATTTGAATATCCTGCCCCTTTTCCCGTATGACCGTGTGGCTGCTTCGACCGACTCTGAATGAGGTCCTTAGACTTTGAACTACTTTCTAAACCAAAATGGAACAATTTCTCAAACTCTGCAGCTAAGGAATGCTACCACTCCATCTTCAATTCAACCCCCCCTTAGACTTTGTTTGGGGGCAGTCTCATGCTGCATCCCAATCGCACTCAACAAACTTCTGGATGTGACAAGCTCTTACACTCGAACAAGGGAAATGCTTGGTGCAGTCATGTTACCTGTTACAGCAACACCATTATTTTTAAGTTCTGATTAACTTTAACATGGTTTTTACCTTATAATGCTGTCACTATTCTTTTAAGATTGCCTTTTTATAGCTTTCTATTTAGACTCTTTCATTATTTTTAATTTCTCTTTGCCTGGATGCTATACTTCCGCTACTTGCACACCCTGCCAGATGTAACCTACACAGTGTGCCCCAGATGGCTGTCTTGGATGGTTATTTCTTAGGCAGGATGAACAAACACGTGGATCAATTCATTCAGGGTGTATTATATTACAAATGTTTCAGTCACCCATATACATCATGCCCAAACTGCATCACTGTTTGCTATATTTGCTATTCCCTGTTTTGAACCATGTACTTCTGCCCCACTGTATGATATGTCTGCGTGCTATACCTCCAATGAAGTGCGTCCTCCATAGGCAGGATGTACTTCACATGGATCTATTGATACTGGGTATATCATACTGCCACACACATGTCAGTTTTCCCATATATGCCTTGGGTCCTTGTACGGCTTATCTCTCCCATTGTAACCTTCGTAGTGCACCCAACATGGCTGCCTCACCTTCTACACTCATGGATGGGATGAAAAATACTTGGACCTGATGATTATGGTGGGACCCTACTACTAGCGTTCGGATGCTGCAGCCATCCATTTTGTGTCATCTATTCTAGGCATTACCTATTCCACCCAGGGTAATCCTACGTAGTGCACCCAAGATGGCTGCCTCATCTGGTACCTTTTGTTGGTGGAATATATAACCCATGGAAGTTATTTCTAAAAATGTCTGCACCAACCCTGCAATATGCTTATTGTGCTCTTTAGGTTTTGGTTGTTTTTAATTATCTCCATGTGGTTTTTTATTTTCTGCAATACCTAATCCTTGAACAATGTACCATGTTTTCTGATGTCTGTAAAGTGACTTTGAGTCTTGCGAGAGAAAAGCGCTATATAAATAAAATAATAATAATAATAATAATAATAATAATAATTATTATTATTATTATTATTATTATTATTATTATTATTATTATTATTATTATCTACAGATCACCTATAGGCAGCTGTATAGCATTTTATCACTAGCTGCTGTGAACTTATATTGACACCAACAGTCTCAGAGGCTACTGAGCATGTGCAGCTCTGGTTGGCCAGCAATAGCCTAAGCCCAGGAAAATCCCTGGGGACCCATTGGTAGAAAGGGTCACAGGGCAGAAGGACCAGGGGGCTGGCTGTTGCTGGGACCCATAAGTCAGGAGAGTGAGACTGGCCTTCAGTGGAGCCTGTGGATAAAAGTAACAGCCAGAGAGTGAGAGGTGAGTACTCAGATGGGAACTGACCTGTGCAGTGGTTAAGCCATGTTGCCACCAGGAGAATAGAGACTGTGGGAGAGTTCTGAGTCAGCTGCTGTGGTTCTGTCAGAGAAGTTGCCACAGTGAATAGTATCCTGGCTGTGTTAAGCAAGGGCGAGGACCCCATGATGAAAACCCTTGCTGGAAGGCTCTGATGCAGTGAGGATCTTGCTGGGAGGGACCTGGGCAGATAAGATCACATCTGATGGACTGTCTCCAATGCTGCTGGATTGTGAAGGAAGTTGACTGTTACCTGCTGGGAGGAGTGTCTGCCTACTGGACACTGCCGAGGAGAAGCACTGCCAGAAAGGACTTTAAAGAAGACCCCTACTAAATGGCCAGGATGGATGGGCAGTGCAGAAGCCAACCCCTGCTGTTAGAAGACCCCTGTAAGGAACAGAGGACCTGCCACCAGACTATTGATGGGAAATCTAGTTCATTTTAGTGATTAGGTCATTATGAACTAGTTCACTCAAAAGTATAGTTCAAAAGGTCAGTTAATTTAGGTCATTTCATCACTGGCTCTGATACACTGCTGATAGACGTGATTGGAAACAGAACTAGTCTATTACACATACAGTACAGCATTTCTACTAGATGAGTCTTGTTCAAATGACCAGATGTTTAATATATCTGGTCTTTCAATATTTTAAAAAAGCAATCACTTATACAGCAAAGTAGTAGTGACATGTTTAGCTCTGCAATGTTAATTATTTTTGAGAAAGACCCAAATTAAAAATATTGCGACGTGTCACTTTTTCTTGCTTTTAAAACACAGTAATTGGGAAGAAAAAACAGTAATTAGAAAAAACCCATACCTTTACCCCATCTTATTTTTTAATTGCACCCATTATTGTTACTGAATGCACACCTGGGCTAGGTTAAAAATGGGGTGGATGGGACTACAGCTCCAGGCCTCCACATAAACATAGGCCCATCATTACAGCATTATAATACCCAGCTGCATTGCTGGCACACAGTTTGCTATAAATCATAAGTATTTTAATTGCAACCATTCAAAAATATATATTTTTTCAAATTTTCAGTATTTAGGGATATAATGGGTCTGATAATGAAGGGTTTTTCTGTGTATGCAGGTACTGTCATTTATCTAGCACTGTCTATAAATGACAGAAGCTGATTGGTTGCTATGGACAGCTTTTTCTATTTTAGCTATTTTGAAGGTTCGATACATCTCCCCCTATGTCTTGTGGAATAAACAAAACTGCATTATATAGCATGCAACACTCAGCACTGTGCCTTGAGCTGATGGAGAATGTATCATGTGACTTATGAGCTACATGATCCACTCACTAGCCTAAACAAACTACTGACATATATGCCAGGAGAATAATGACTCATGAGCTCTACAGAATCCGACCAGTGTCTAAGCACAACAGTGCCACCTGTGGTAGTTTAGCAGTACTGATTCATAAAGAATGTATGAGAGAGCTGATGGGGAATGTATCATGTGACATACATGAGTCACTGACCTAATTGAACTAGTGAACTAGATGCCAGGAAAATGACTCATGAGTCATCATGATAATCTAGTTCAATCAGTCTGAGCATAGCAGTGCCATCTGTAGTCATTTAGCAGTACTGACTCATGCCTAATGGTGCTGCTGTGCTCTCTCTGCCACTGTGTCTAACTCCTCCCACTTGTTTTAGTTCCTGATGAACTGATCTTTGCCAGAGTTGTGAACTGAGTGAACTAGTTCATTTTGAAGATCAGTTCATTTTGAACTGATCATTCGTGAACTACCCATCACTATGCCAGACAGAGGAGCTGCGCCTTTTGGGAAGAAAAGTAACCTGAGACTGCTGATGGCTGAGCAGGGCGAGGCGTATACCCTGTTGGCTAGAAGACATCCTGGCTCCAGTGGAACCAGGCTTGCCTCCATCTCTTTCCCTGCTGATTGATGATGGGAGTGGGCGTTCTGTGTGTATGATCGCTATTGCATTCGCAGTTGCGATCCACAATAAATCAGGCCCTGTGTTCACTTAATGCTGAGTTTGCAGAGGACTTAGGCATCATTCAGCTTGGATCACAAGTCTGCAATCGCAAGCACCCACACATTACAAAATGATGCAAACAAAATGCGATTGCAGCACTATACTAAGACGCCCACCAGCTTATAAAGCCGCCCACTTCCCATCACATACATCCGATAGTCAGCGAAAACATTGGCAACATTGAGTAACATCGGACCCATACACACAGTTGTTGTTGAGCTTGACAAGACTCACAACCTGCAAAGCTTCCTGTCACCATGTAGACCTCTGGCTGCATATGCTGCATCTGGGGCCTACTTATGCACGCTCCTGTAACAGTGTTCAAATGCACAGGCACACCTGCGTTCCTTTGACCACTCCCCCTCTCCACCCCAAAATGGCACTTCCTGTCAATCATTTCTCTGTGGCTCTGCGTGTCCGCTGCATTTGCTTTTGCGATTGCAGCACCCAGTTCATGCATGCACACTGCGGTGCATACGCATCCAGAGAATGCAAACATCGACTGGGTGCATGCGAACGCATACCTGTGATCCAAGCTGAATGAGGCCCTCAACGCTAATCCTTACTGTCACGTTAATGTTGGACTTTGCTTTAAGGCTAAATTGCAGTGAACTGTATGCAACTATATATGTTTATTCTCATGCTACACTTTGCTTACCACTAAAATTTTTGCAGTTAAAAACTTAAAATAAAATAGTGTTGTATCCTTCTGATATTGCGTGGTTATTGTGTCCATTTAGATTAAACTAAACAAACTGCCTCTCTGATAACCTCTTGAGCCGGGGCACTACATGTGATGAACTGCATAAACTTTGTTACGCGTTTCATGGGACTGCTGCCCACTTCTTCAGACAGTTTATGCCTATTTCTTGCAGAGTGCCAGCTCTAGCTTGTTCTGTGCTGGGGATTTTAGCAGAGTGTTCTGCAGTTGATTACATGCTGTGCCAGACAATTAGACACATTTTTATTAATGCGATACTACAAATATTCAATAAACGATTTATTTTGAAGAAGATC
Source organism: Taudactylus pleione (assembly GCA_031769625.1). Lineage (NCBI taxonomy): Eukaryota > Metazoa > Chordata > Amphibia > Anura > Myobatrachidae > Taudactylus > Taudactylus pleione. Next base: position 571,666 of record JAUIMM010000626.1, read on the forward strand.
ACCCTGGACAAACCTACATATTTCCGCAAAATACTCACAAACTTTGTAATTTTCATTCAGAAAATGAGCAAAATACTCAAAATTGTGAGAAAATAAAAAGAAATACGTACCTTCAAAAGTCGGACGAGTTCGGGCGCAATGAACCTGAGAGGCCAGGAAGGTCACTACTGCACTCCACGCAGGCGGCGGGAAAACTGACTAGGGGGGTTTCAAATGGCACCTAGAGATAGGAAGGTACTAGGAGGGCTGGCCCCTGCTCCCCCTTGTGGTGGAGAGGTGAGCAAGGGTTAAGTATCCACCTTGCAGCATGGGATACTTAGCACCAGAGCAATTCATCTTTGCACCGATGCAGGGGCAGCTGCTCTGAAAAGCAATTGAATTGCCCCGTCTTACACTTAAAAAAAACAACCGACGGCAAAACAATTGAATTTCCTTAATTTACACTATACAGAGTTCTGTGGGATGGACGTTTAGAACAAATAAATTAGTTTCTTTTCAGGATTTTCATCGACTAATCATAAATGAAACAAAAGACTTCAATACACAGTAACACTTATTTATACTACTTATTACATTACACTGCTATCTAATAAAATGTTTTTCAAATAAAAACATATACAAATACAAATTCATTCTTCTAGTACTTTCTAAGAAGAGTTTGCTTCCGAGATCCCACAGGAGAAGACATCTATTTCAATGAGAGAGGAGAAATGACCACATTCTACTACATTCATAGTTACGCAGTGTTGCCTGATTGGAAATATTACTTCAGGAGAGTTGGGAATTTCAATGCTACATCTCCTGAAGGTGATCAGCTCTTTATCAACCAAAGTCTCATAATCTGGAAGAATGGACAGGTTAGTGACCTTACATGATGAAGATCAAGAAATGCCACCATCTGTGATACTCAATAACAAATTATAGACTGTGCTTTAAATTGCAATTATATGCTTTGTAGTCAATGGAAAGAAGTTTGCATTTGTTTCTCAGAGGGATAAGGAGCCAGTGGCATAGACTACAGGAAGGGCAACTGAAGTAGAGCGACAAGAGAGGAAAATGATGAAAGCAGCAGGAATAAGGATGGACTGTTGAGGGGTGAGGTGGGATATAGGAAGGGCATAAATAGGTCAATTACAGCAATCTAGGTAAGACATTATGAGGGAGTAGATGAGAGCTTTAGTAGCTTGCAAACAAAAAGTGTGGTGGTTGCTCAGATCAGCTTAATGACTTACACTGAATAGAGAAAAAAGCGGGTGACGCTTATTCATAAATTTGCAAATGTATGTAACTAACACCTCTGAATCTCTATTATTATGTAGGATTTAAGTATTTTTGTTGATTTAGCTACAGTGTACTGGAGGGCAAATCCCTTTTTTCTGTGTTCAGTGTAAACCCCGTCCTTTAAAAGCACCTGTGCTAAGTCATTAAGCTGATCTGAGCAACCACCACACTTTTTGTTTTTTTTAAAAGTCTCGAGAGGTATGAAGGGAGTCAGCATTAGTAGGAGGTGCTGATCCTAATAGTGCCATGTGGAGGTTTTTGGGGTACATCCAAGGTGAGTTAGCTCTCAGCTTATACATGTGCTGTTATCATGCAGTACACCAATTTGTAATTATATGACCAGAGTGGGTGCTATTAGGTAGCAATAATTATTTTGGGGTGAGCGTTTGGGAGTGGGGCCCCAGAGTTTTTCTGGCTGGACCTTTATCAGGGCATCACCATTTAATTCACATAGAATATTTTTATCACTTTCTAATTGTTTGTTTATTATTTGTCATTTTAATTCTTTCACAGATTCATTAACACTTATTGATTTATCCTTACACATCTATTCTTTACACTTCACTATCACCTTTTTTCCTCTTTTCGTGTGATGCCCTGGGGATGGTCCTTGGCTGGAATTTTTTTGGGGTACCCTGCTTCTCAGATGTGAACCCCTTAATGTTAGGTATGCCAGTATAAGGAAGCCTTGACGATTGGCCTGGTGCTTATTCATATATTTGCAAATGTATGTAACTAATACCCCTGAATCTCTATTATTATGTAGGATTTAAGAATTTGTTGCTGATTTAGCTACAGTGTGCTGGAGGGCAAATCCCTTTTTCTGTGTTTAGCTTTAGTAGCTTCCCAGGGAGGGTCTGATCCTATATTGCAGAGGAGGAAATGGCCGGATTGGGAGAAGAAATGAATATTGGGGGATAAAGAAAGGGTAGAGTTGAGTGTGACACCCAAACATCGGACTTGGGGAACAGAGGAGATGGAGAAATTATCAACAGAGAGGAAGAGGGGGAGAGAGAAGAGGAAAAATGATAAGTTTAAGTTTAAAGATATAAAGTGTCAGAGCATTATAACTTTTGCTTTTATCCTGACCATTTTATTGTTACCAAATGTCGCTGCCATCATCATTATCATCATCATTGTTTATTTGTAAGATTCAACACACACACAGTACTATACAGGGAAACATTTTCACAAGTATAAAGGGACTATGGATACAATTAATGACCACATTGCAGCATACAGACATCATTCACATAATGACATAATGTACATAAAAATCATAGAAAACAAAAGAAAAGATTCAACCAAATTGCATGGAGATAGAATTCAGCCTTAATATGACAAACAAAGAGGAAGGCGAGTGGAAAATTACTGCACATTGGGCCTGATTCACAGTTGTTTTCGCAGTTGAGCAATGTTTTGCAACTGTGTGATCGCAGCAGTGGAATCGCACACAATGAAGCTGTGAAAACATGCTAACGTATGCAGTGAGGACTAAAGCTGTGCAGGCAATTGCAGTGGCTAATTTATGTGAGTTTCTTTCTGGTAATTTATGGTTAGGGGAGATCCAGTTTCCCCTGACATTATCGGCTGCTGGTAGTAACTTGTGCTAAGAGTGAGAAGAGATTATCTCTGAGATAAAAGGGCCTTAAGGATCAGCGCCTATCTGGTGTGTTTTTTTTAGAATTCAGCATAAGACTTAATATGACATACAAAGAGGAAGGAGAGTGGAAGATTACTGCACATTGGGCCTGATTCAGAGATGTACACAAGACCGATGTTTAGCAGATGAGCAATGTTTTGTAACTGTGTGATCGCAGCTATGGAATCGCACGCAATGAAGCTGTGAAAACATGCTAACGCATGCAGTGAGGACTAAAGCTGTGCAGGCAATTGCAGTGGCTAATTTATGCACGCCCATGAAACAGCGTTGGAATGAACCGGCACACCTGCGTTTCTATGACCACTCCCCCGTCACCACTCCCAAATGCTCACAGCCCAACACTCACTCTGTGATGGATTCCTATCTGCATCCATAATTGCAGTGCAATCGCCGTGCACGCTCAGAGGAATAGCGTGGAAACATGGTGCCCACAGAAATTGCATGTCATAGCGCCCCCCCCCTGTACTGAACTGTGCCAGTGGGATATGGTCAGCCTGCGGGGGAATACTGCGGTGAAGAAAAAAAACAGCAAACAGTGGCAGTATCACATTGGGCATTGAGGTCCCATTGGGGGAATGGAATGCTTTGGTGATGCATCTGACATTAAGGGGTAGCTGCTTTGGCACTGCTTTATTTATGTATAGCACCTAGGATCTGACTTTTGCTCCTTTGAATCATTGTTATTAGTCAATAGAGCAGATTGTATTATATATTCTGATCATTTAACTTAAATTGACAGAATATATGTGCAAGAGTGAGATTACACAGGGTGCACAGCTTATTACTGTAATTACTGCCCCAAGCAGCTGTCACTGGAGTGGGAACAAGCTCCCTTCTCAGCTATGCTCCTACTTAGCAAATATACATTGTACCTATATTAATGTGAGTACTACTAACCATGTCATGTTCTGTCTGCCACCATTATTATTATTATTTCAGGTCTCCTAATATTTTCCTTTGAAATAGACCTTCAAATAACACTTTGTGGCCATGCCTGGGAACACCTTCATTACTTTACATAGCAAAGCAGTGACTCTTTTTAAACTCATACCTTATAATTAAAGTTTTGGATTTTACCTCAGATGTGTAACTATTAAGTCAATTGAAGCACAATGAATTAATGAATGAATAAGGAGAGGAGGGAGGGGATCAAGAGGAGAGGGGAGAGGAAAATGCTGATCATAGAGGGGAGGTGACAGAGGCCAATAAAAAAGGGAAGGGAAGGGTAAAGCCAATCAGACAGGGCCAATGACAGAGGCCAATAAGAAAGGAGAGAGGAGGTGCAAATAGTTGATCAGAGAGGGGTGGTGACAGAAGCCAATAAGAAAGGAGTGGACAGGGCAAAGAGCCAATCACAGGGTAGAGGGGAGGGAATTAAAGAGGTGAGAAGTGAATGTAATCAATGCAGTTGCGTAACTAGGGTATTTGGAGCCCAGGGCAAATTTGAAAATGGAGCAAGACCCCCCCGCCCGATGTGCAAAAAAAATGGGCGTGGTCACTCAAAAATGGGGCATGTCAACATGACACACCCCTTTATTTTCAAGCTGAAAATTCCTATCCATATGCACCTTAACCCCAGTAGTACCCCTTATACAGTACCCCCAGTATGCAGTTGTGGTCCCTCTTATGCAGGCCCATAGTAGTGCCCCTAATAAAGTATCCCCAGTAGTGGTCCTTCTTATACAGCCCCCAATTAGTTCCCCTTACTCAGTACCCCCAGTAGTGGCCCCCCAAATGCAGTGCCCCATGTAGTGTTCCCCCTTATGCAGTGCCCCCAGTAGCAGTCCCCACAATGCAGTGCACCCAGTAGTGGTATCCCCTTATGCAGTGCCCTTTATATAGTGCCCACAGCAGTAGTCCCCCCCATGCAGTTTTCCCAGTAGTGGTCCCCCTTATGCAGGCACCCAGTAGCGATCCCCCCTATCCAGTGCCCCCTGTAGTGGCCCTCCCTAGTATTGTCCCCAGTAGTAGTCCCCCCAGTGCAGTGCCTCTAGTAGTAGGCCCCTTTTATAATGCCCCCAGTGGTAGTTCCCCCCCAAGTAGTAGTCCCCAGTAGAGGTTCCCCCTCCCGATTAAGTGCCCCCAGTAGTAGCCACCCCCAGTAGAGGTCCTCCCAATAATGGTGCCCCCAGTATTAGCCACTCCTCCCCCATTGTGCCCCCACCCCTAGTAGAGGTCCCCCCAGTAGTAGCCACCCCCCTCCCCCTTTGTGCCCCCAGTAGTGCAGACAGGTTTAAAAAAATTATATATAAAAATATACTTACCTGAATCCATGCTGCTACTCTGGACCGCAACACCGCTCCCGCCGCCGCCACCCGCCAGTCCTCCCGGGCTGGCGGGCTCAGCATTGTGGGAGAGACGTCATGATGTCATGACGTCTGTCCCATTACCCACTGCAGAAGCCGGATGGAAGCCCGGCTCTTGCAGTGGGTGCTGCAGCAGTCAATGAGAGTCTATCTGACTCTCATTGGCTGCTGTTTAACACACGCATCGCTGCCAGCAGTGGCAGTGATGCATGTGTTATGAACAGCCTGAGCCCGCCTCCTAGCGCTATTGGGCAAGCGCTCAGTGGGAGGGAATGGGCTCAGCTGTGCAGCACAGGACCGACGCTGGAAGCCTAGCGCCGGTCCTGTGTAAATGTGTAGCGCTGACTGCACTCACTGCGGTCAGCACTACACTGGTGGCTAACTAGGGTGGGCCAGACCATGGCCGGCAGCGCCCTCCAGCGCCGCTGGTCCCACGGCGCCCAGGGCACGCACCCTATCTGCCCCCCCCTAGTTATGCCACTGAATCAATGTGACAGGTAAAATGAGGTGACAGAAGATGATCACAGATGAGGGAGGGCCGGAGGGGAGGCAATCTGGGCAGTTTGAGGAGCATGAAATGCAGAAACGAATCTCAGATTCATAACTTATTTAGGATATAGAGCAAACATACCGAGATAAAACTAACAGGTGTCCATCATACTGTATAATGCCCCATGAACTCCGGAACCCTGGATGGTGCCCTCTGTCCATTTTGGTGCCCAGAGTTCATGCTCCACTGGAAACACCTTCGCTACACCTCTGCGCATGCTCTGTGCAGCTTATATGCATTCTCAGTGGCTAATAATCTCTCAATCTGCGCACACAGTTGCAATTGTGGTCCGTGCTGAATCAGGCCCAGTAGCTGTAACTGCAACATCCTAAGAAGACCACTGTGATCCATGAATGTTCCTGGGTGGTCGCGGAGGTGGACAAAAGTGAATGTAAATACAGGCCCGTTCATGGGAGTTCTAAGACTTTGTCTGCTATCGAGGCTGCATTCTCATGCACAGAACTAAAGTCTCAGAGGCCATATTTAGAGAGAGAGAGATGTTTCTGAAATCTGCGCAGCCAAGTACTTACTCTAAGGATATATTTACTAAAGTGCAGGTTTTTGTTGTCCATAGCAACCAATCTGATACTGCTTTTCATTTATCTAGCACCTTCTAGAAGATAATAGCTAGAATCTGACTGGTTGCTGTGGGCAATATATTCACTGTTTCTGGAAACTGGAAAAGGCTGTAGCAGAATATTGTGAGCAATATTGAAGCAGGTAACTGGTTTGAAGCTAATACTGGAGCAGGTAATTGGAATAGGTGCAGAATACTGTGAAGCAAATACTGAAGTAGATAACTGGAAAAGAATGCAGGAATGCAAAACAGAACAAGGGGTCAAGGTAGTGATCTTCAGGGAGAGAAGTTTTACTGGTAATGTGCTGTCACCATTTCCTGGTTTAAATAGGGCATCCTTAGAACTGATAGGTTGCCTCAATCATGTGACCGGATTTGTTGGAGACTGGTTTGTTAGGGTCCGATCATGTGATACTGTCCAAGATGGTGGCACCCATGAAAACAATGAACTGCATGTTTACAGATGAGTGACCTCATGTCTCATGGTGTAAGGGTAGGAGTTAGTCAGAACAGGTGTGGGAGGCTGAAGTGGGGACTTGGGAGGCATATATGAAGTTGGGAGGCTTGAGCCAAGACTTTCTCATGTATGATATGAAGAGTTAGGGAAACTGTAGAGGATGATGGGCCTGAAGGCGGGGACAAGAATGCAATGTCTTTATTAACAGCAAGTAGGAATGAGAACTGGAGATAAAGATATTGTGTAGATGAGCAGAATCATTTTGGGGCCGATGATGCTGGATTGTTGAGTAGGGCCGGAATGACTGGTAATACTGAGCTGAAGTGCTGGATCGGTTTGAGACTGATAGTGATGAACTTTAGTTCTGAATTGATTGGAGACTAATGCAAGAAGTTTTGAAGTTCTGAATTGGTTTGAGACTGATGATGATGAGTTGGGATCCTGGAGTGGTTTGAGACCAATGAAGATGAATTGGATCTTTGAATGGGTTTAGGACTGATGATGAATGTATTGGATTAGACTGATGTTTGGAGATGACAGATGGAATTGATGATTGGTGATATTGGATGAGACCTATGTTTGAAGGTATTAAATTAGACCGATGATTGGAGGTATCAGATGGGACCAATGGAGGCAGTAAGGACATGTCTCAGAGGTAAAACCATACTGGAGTGCATGATGGTATTGGAGAATTGTTTATCAGATATAGGAACTGGATATAATGGACTGGGACTGTTCAGATAATGAATATGTTGGAGCTCAGCACAATGCTGTAACTTCAGCAAGAAGCGACATTGTACTGGCATTATGGGCGAGTCAGAAAATTAAATTTATAGGTGATTCTGCGATCAGCTGGTTAGGGAGCTGCACTCTGAGTGGAGGAAAAGCATCAGGTGACAAAGTCCAACATGGCTGCACCTATGCTGAGGTCTTGGAGTGAACTCTGGCATGCATCTTGTGTACCATCATGCTAGGGAGACATGCTGTGAGCAAGGGACTGTAATGAGTCCTCATGCTCAGCGACTGGAGCCTGAGTGGAAGGGGCAGGAACAGCGCAGGCAGCAGGGAGCAATGTGCAGTGTGAGCGGACCTTACCACTAGCCAGCACAGGCAACAGAGAGGTAAGAAAGAGGTTTTAAATGTCTGGAGCAGAGTCCTAACCTGTATGCAGATGGCAGTAAGGTGACACCCCCTGATCCCAACTCCTTCCATAATCCTTTTAATTTCTGCCCTAATGTCTCCCATCTGTCCCAAGAATAAGACTCTTGTACCGCATGCTGAGGACAGGATGGCAGCCTAATACTAGTGAGTATATCCAGCTTAAGACAAAAAGAACTGCTAAACTGACTACCACAACTATCAGCTGTAGCAATGATATTACTTTGCCAATACATTATTTTTGTCTACATAAAGTGTAACTTGTAGCTTGTGGAACTTGTAGCAGGTTGTGGAATAGTTACCTCCAGAATTATATCTAAGTTACTCATCTCAACCTTTAAAGGCCTCACCAAAACATGTCCCTCATTAATCTCTGATACTCTCCCTTTCACCCATTTGGATCTGCCTCTGACTAGTAATATGTATCCTCTCTCATAACCAGCTCTCATGTGTCCATGACTTCTGTGCTGCTTCCCACTTACGGAACATCCTACTCTTTCAGATCAGACTCTCCTTAACCACATTCAAAATCCACCTGTTTACTCAAGCCTATCCTATTTCCACCTGATAAAACTCCCTCAGGGTATTCTACCACCTACAGTTCCCTACTCTACTCAGAGACTTACTAGATCCTATAATCTCAGCATGTCTCTCTCCTTATAGATCATAAATCCTCATAAGCTGGTCCCACTCTACCCTTCTCATCTCTGCAGTTACATCATCAATTTTGTCATTTATTATTATTTTTTTAACTATTTATTAAATTAAATATATATTTAGTTAAGGTAAACTACGGTGGCAAAGAAAGGTCAGACTAAACCACTAAACCAACTTGCTGAAAGGGAAGGGAGGGTAGAAAGACTGGAAACAAAGAAACATTGGCCTACAGTCTAAGCCACTTCAATAAACTCATACAAAAAAAATCCTATAGAAGCAACCCACATGCTCTCAGCCCAAATGTAACATTTATAATAAAAGCTAGGATTCCTCAATCCTCCAGTCTTATTTTAAATAATCTCTTTCTTTTTTATATATGATTTCTAGATTCCTGTGTCTATATGTTCTCAAGATTGTCCCTCAGGATATAGGAGAGTTTCAAAGAGAGGAATACATCAGTGCTGCTTCGAATGTGTAAAATGCTCAGAGGGAGAAATATCCAATGACACAGGTGAGAATGTTTCCCCTGTTTCTTTAATAACAATAAACTCTGAAATTGAAAACAAAAAGAGAATACTAGCGCTCAAATTTCGAATTCCTTGTGTAGATAGAATCCTAAAATATAATGGTGATGATACGTCGTGAAGAACACTTCCTGGAAATAACAGGTGGCTGCAGTTTCTCAATAATCCGTGTGGCAATCGGAGAACAAAGTGCTGAAAAATAATGAGACATGCGCCTAATAGTGTAGTATTTTAAGCTAAAATAAACTCGTGCTCAAAATAGGGAATGTGCATACTAAAAATGAAACAATAAACTCTGTAAAGCTAATTTCTAAAGCCAAGAAAATGTGGCCATGCACCACAGTTCTATGCAAATAAATCTATCCAACTCACTATCTGATACTGCGAGGATCCTTTATGTAAGGACTATGAATGACCATTTACATTCTTGACCATAAATGATATCTTTTGTATAAGTCAAAAGAATGTATACTTATCTGTCTCTTGGATTTTTTTTCTACTATAATGTACTTTAAAACACAAAACTCCTACTGTAGTTATTATGATACTTATAGTATTTTAAAATATTCTTAATATTTAATATTTTTTCTAGACAAAACATCATGTCAGAAGTGCCCAGGAGATAAGTGGCCAAATGACAAGTACCAGTGTGTCCCAAAACCAGTTGAATTTTTATCTTACAGGGATGACCCGATAGCACTTGCTGTCTGCATTATTACTATATTATTTTGTCTTAAAACATCAACAATCTTGCTCATCTTTATTTTATTCCGGGACACTCCAATCGTCAAAGCTAATAATCAACACTTGAGTTTTCTTCTACTGGTGTCCATCATGCTGACCTTCCTCTGTGTACTGCTGTTTCTCGGACAGCCTATACATTTAACATGCCTGCTACGGCAGACCTCCTTTGGGATCATATTCTCAGTAGCTGTCTCTTGCATTCTGGCCAAGACTACAATGGTCTACTTGGCCTTCCAAGCCACCAAACCCGGAAGCTCTTGGAGAAAATTTATTGGAGTCAAAATTACCAACTGTGTGGTCCTTATTTGTTCATTTATCCAAGTTGTGATCAGTATCTTTTGGCTAAGTATATCACCTCCATTTCCAGAAAGCAACAGTTATACATATCTTGATAAAATTATTATACAGTGTAATGAAGGATCAATATTGGCATTTTCCATAATGCTGGGTTACATAGGACTTCTCGCAGCTGTGAGCTTCATTGCAGCTTTCCTGGTCAGGAACTTGCCAGATAGATTTAATGAAGCCAAATCCATAACTTTCAGCATGCTGGTGTTCTGCAGCGTCTGGGTGGCTTTCATTCCAGCATATAATAGTGTTACTGGAAAAAGCACAGTACTTGTAGAGATATTTGCTATAATATCTTCAAGTATTGGAATATTGGGTTGTATTTTTTATCCCAAATGTTATATCATATTGGTGAGGCCAGAAGTAAATTCAAAAAATAATTTACTAGGAAAAATAAATTGCAGACATTTGGTTAAGTAGAATAGTAATTAGATATATTCCTATGTTTGCTTCTAGACATGCAACATAATTTTTTTTTAGTATTTGGGATGTTAGAAGGGAATGCAGTCTGGATGTCTACAGTCCCATTGTTGACTGTAGGCTCTGTAGACAGAAGAAAGCAGGCACCAGGATCCTGCCTGATACTTTAACAGTGCAGATATTCTAACTTTAAGCATTCTCCTACAGTAACATGTTTAAATGTTCTCATTGCTAAAATGCTGTAACAGCATTTTAACCATGGTAAATTGCCGATGCTGACTTTCTTGGTTCTACAGAGTCACTGTCAAGATTGTGACTGTAGACATCCAGATTCCATCCCCTTATAAAATCCTTAATTCAGAAAATAATGACCCCTGTTGTGCATTTGGCAGTAAGCTATAACTTTAAGTCTCACCCTCTCCTAGTGCCTAACCCTATTACCCCCTAGTACAGCCTAACCCTATCCCTCCCCTAGTGCCTAACTCTGTCCTCCCCTAGTGCAGCCTAGTCCTAACCCTTCCCCTAGTGCCTGACCCTAACCCTCCCTTCTCATAGCCTACCCCTCCCCCTAGTACCTAACTCTAACCTCATCTCCCATAGCCTAATCCTAAACCTCCCCCTACTACCTAAACCTAACCCTCCCCTCCCATAGCCTATGCCTGACTATTCCCCCAGTGCCTAACCCTGATCTCCCCTCCTATAGCCTAACACTAAACCTCCCCTGGTGCCTAACTCTGACCCTCCTCTCTCATATCCTGACTCTAGTGCCCTCTTCCTATTGACTAACCCTAATCCTCCCCTCCCATAGCCTAATACTAATCATCCCACTAGTGCATAAGCCTAACCCTCCCCTAGTACATCCTAACCCTCCCCATATTGCTTAACCATATCCTTCCCATCCCATAGCCTAATCCTAACCCTCCCATCCTGTAGCATATCTCTAATCCTCTATCTAATGACTAACCTGAACCCCCTTCTCCCTTAGCCTAACCCTAACCCTCCCCCTATTGTCTAACCCTAGCCCTCCATAGCCTAACCCTAACACCCTATCACACCCCCTAGTGCCTAACCCTAACCCATTCTCCCATAGCCAAGCCTTAACACTCCCCCTAGTACCTAACCCTTACCCTCCAATCTCATAGCCTTCTAACCCTTATCCTCCCCTCTCATAGCCTAACCCTTACCCTACCCCTTGTGCCTAACCCTAACCCCTTTTCCATAGACTCCCATAGCCTAACCCTCGGCATCTGCAGCATAACCCAAACCACCCAGTCCCCACAGAATGTTGGTATTTCAAATGTCAGCATTGTGAAAATACATAGTGACATTCTGCAGATGCCGACATGTTTAATGTTGATATTTCAACAATGTCAACATCATAACTGTTGACATTGTGTTGTCGACATTATGAATGTTGATATTGTAAATGTTGACATTATGACTACATCCCGTTTGTGACTAGTGTTACAGATGCTGTGTGTAACCTTTCCATTCACCAATTTATAGGTAAGGCAAGTCCATTGCACAGTAACCAGATTTCTTCATTCTTCACCAGACTTTATGTTAGTGAAACACAAAATAAAATAAAGAATGTGCTTATAGTGTACAGTGTTTTTCTTTTATATTTGATGAGATAAAGTTCTGATATACCACTCTTCTCTTTGCTGTAGGTATATAAGGTGCAGCAGCAATAAACATATGTAGTTAGTTTACTTTTTTGTTGATTTTATAACCTTTGAAAATAAGGAAATTTATTTTCTACCAATGACAGAGTTTTGGTAAAGAAAATCTTTATTATGAAACCAGGGGTCTAAACTGGAAATATAGTAGGTGGGAGGTAAGAGAGGAAGAGTAATGGGCTTTTAGTAGGGCTGAAGAGCTTTTAGGAAAATATGAGTCTTAAGGGCTTGGCTGAAGGTGTGGAAACTTGAAGATAGATGTATCAAGCCTTCCAATAAGTGGTGTAGCTGCCCATAGCAACCATTCAGCTTCCAGCTAGCATTTATCTAGTAAAATTTAGAAAACGGAAGAAGCTGATTGGTTTTTCTGGGCAACTTCTCCAATTGTCCACTTCTCCACTTTTTAGATGGCTTACTACATCTCCCCTATAGTGTGATAGAGCGAGGTAGGCAGTTGTGGAATAGTATGGGAGAATTGCTGAATTTGCAAAGAGAGAAGGGAAGGTAAATAGGTTGGGGAGCAGCATTAAGGACACATTCAAGTGTGGAAAGGTGGGTGAGAAGAAGCCAGAGAAGAGGAGGTTGCAGTAATCCATACAAAAAATGACAAGTGCATGGATAAGAGTTTCAGTGCATGAAAGATACTCATTATGGGTTCACTATACAATTTCTTCACAGGAATTGACAGCAATAAACATTTGAATTTAATTGTAGAGATCTCATTTGAGGTTTTGAGATGTTTTGTGAATGTTGTGAACATTAAAGTGGTCAGTGTATAAGGACAATTTTTTTAAAATAAAATGAAACTTACAAAAATATGTTCATCTAATAATATTTATAAATAACAAGAAATCAAGGTAAAAAAAATTCTCAATAAAGAAAATGTGAATTTTGGGTTTTGTGTTGCAAAATTACATGATTTTAGCTATTTTATTAAAAAACTTTTTTATAATTTTTATTGAAAAAAAATTAAACAAACAGATGCAAAACTAAAACCACACAAAAATTAATCCAGATCCTAAACCAAAACCAAAACACGGATGTCTGCACACATCTCTAGTTCATATCAACACTAATATAAAATTTACTATGAGATCCTGATTTAGAGCTATGAAATCATACTCAAAGGGAAGCAGAGTTTATCCTTTTTAAACAAAAATTGCTACAAAGAGATCAAATGGGGACACTAAGTGGCAAATGTATGTAAAAAATATATACAGTATTACTTACCTAAAACAAAAAACTTTATGTTTCTCACTGTGATCCCATACAACTTTATAAGCAATACTCATGTTAAACAACCTCTTAAGACTCATTAAGTAAAATGAGAATGAGTTTAATAAAACTAACTCATTTTCATTTAAATACAGGTTGTTTGGTTTGCACATGCCCACCAGTCAGTGTCTGACATCCTGTATGCTGATGCCAACACCTTCAATTTCAAACAAAAAGCAAAATTAAGTGTCAAAATTAAGAACAGAGCCATGAATCTTTCTGTGTTTGAACATATAAAACTATTCAGTTAATAATGTCCATTTTCAATAATGTTTTAAATCTCAGAATTACATAATTTAGAACCTAACATTCACAATTTGATCGAAAGAATGGAAAAAGTTATTTACCATTTTATATATTTTTAGTTTACTATTACTTAATACAGGATTAATCTTTCCAATTAAGTATATTGAAATTCGATTGTGCACTTACCTCTACAAAAAGTATAGTATGTTTCTAAATGGTTAAATTTGCAGCTAAGTTATATGAAAATCTATATACAGTCATTGCAAAATAAATTATTTATTGTGCAAAATTTCTGTCTGTAGAAAAATTATATTGGTGTAATGTAATTTTTTGGTGATTTTCTAAAGCAAACTTAAAACTTCCATGTTGATACATGTTTAGTCTCCCATATCCAAAATGCTTGGGATTAGGGGTATTTTGGATATCAAAATATTCCGTATTTTGGAATATTTGCATACCATAATGAAATATCTTGGAAATGGGACCCAAATCTAAACACAGATTGCATGTATATTTTATATACTTCTTATACACACAGCTTGCAGATAATTTTATACAATATTTTCAATAATTTTGTGGCTTAAACAAAGTTTATGTACATACATTAAATTAATTTATGTTTCATATACACCTAATACACAAAGCCTGAAGGTAATTTTATGCTTTATTTAAATAATTTTGTGTCTTAAACAAAGTTAGTGTACCATCAAAGAGCAAATATGTCACTATCTCAGTCATGCTAAAAAAAATCCGTATTTCAGAATAATCCAGATCTCTGAATATTTGGATATTCTGAACATACAGACTAGGGTGTATATTTACTAAAGTGAGAGTTTTTAGAAGTGGAGATTTTGCCCATAGCAACCAATCAGATTCTACTTAAAATTGATGTAGCACTTTCTAGAAGATAATAGCTAAAATCTGATTATTTGCTATGGGCAACATCTCCACTTCTAAAAATTCTCACTTTAGTAAAAATACCCCCTGGATGTTTTATTTCTCTAAGAGAATCATCTCATTTTTCAATTTGTGACATGTTATATTTATTATCATAATGGATGAAAAGATCATTAAATAGTTATTGCCCTATTGTTTTTCCTGGAAAAGAAGAAAGTGTGTAGTCTCCTAATACTAAATAATTACTTTTAATTTTAATCATAATACTTTTTTTTTGTTACTGAATGTAAATCATAATTCTAAGGCACAGATCTGCCGATTATTATATTGTTTTAATATTTGGAGAATAAAATACCAACTAAATATTCACACATAATGAAACAAATAACTAATAGATTAAAAATAAATAAAAGCCAATTGATATAATTTATAATATTTAATTAAAATTTTAACTAGAGTGAGTACCATTGATGGTGAGATAAAAAGAGGTAAATATGTGTACATAAAAAATATGATTAAAACATGTAACTTTTTTCAGATCAAAATAATAAATAAGTAATAATTTACAGTATTGGAGTCAAGTTGTTTAAGTGCTCAAAAATCAACTTGAGTTCACAGACTAAGGGATCTATGGACTAATAATCCTGGTACTGCTGTGTTTATTATGTATCTAACTTGCCAGGATATTTTCATTTTTAAGAAAAACATCCATGTATGTACTACGGGGAACTCACTGGGACAGCTGTTGCGGTAACCGCTGTCCCGATGAGTTATATCCCCAGCATTTAATAGAAGTCTTTCACTGACGTGAAAGACATCACCTATGGAAGCTGACACTGTGGAAGCTGACACACCCACAGCTTCTGGGGCTGGCCAGGTGCTGTGGGGGATAGATCTAAAGATCTCTCTCCTGCACCGGGATCCCCCATAGCCAAACAGTAGTTTACACCATCTAAAGATGGTGTAAACTACAGGTGCTAAATGCTGAAAAGTTTAGATTTTTGGAGTTTAGTATGTAGGAGTCAGATCGTAGTCCCCATTGATAATAATGGGGACTGCGATCTACAGCACTAATATATATATATATATATACACATACACTGTAGTGAAAGCATTTGGGGAGACAGCTGATTTTAGATCAGCAGTCTCAACACCGGAGCAAGGAGGAATTGCTCCGGTGCTCACTGAAAGTACAATTGTTTATTTTAGGGGTCCGTCTCCAAAACAAGGGGGTTTACACTAGATGTGCACCAAACACTTTGTTTTGGTTTTGGATCTGTATCTCCTTCATGTTTTGGATCTGGATTTGGTTTTGCGAAAACCGCCCCTCAAATGTTTTGTTTTTGGTTTTGGATCTGTATTTTTTGAAAAAAAATTATAAAAACTGCTAAAATCACAAAAGTTGGTATTTTTTTGTTCCTACAGTAGTATTAACCTCAATAACATTAATTTCTACTGGTTGCCAGTCAATTTTGACCAACACTCACAGCTCACAATATTGTTTTCATCCGATTTAGGCCCAAAATTTACACCAAGCCACAGCAGCTTGCTAACTAAGCTAAGCGGCAGCAGTGGGTGGCACAAACACGTGGTAGTTCAACTTCCTACATAACACATAAGGAAACATATGTTTTCATTAATCAAGTGGAAGTGTTGATTGGTAGTTAATTTTATTTAATTTTTTTATTCCAAAGCAAATTTATGATGGAGGAGGGGAGAGCATGGGTGAATAATATTTCCCATGTTTTGTCCACAAAATCAAATTGGTGGTTCAGAATGTTTTTAAAATTAAAGGAACATGCAGGAGATGCTGTGTGTGGCCATAAACATTTCTGGAAATTTTTGGCATTCAGCAACCACATGTCAAAGATTACAGCAGCAGTGGCAGTTCAACTTCCAATATGGCACATCAGGAAACAAGTGGTTTTATTATTCAAGAGTCATGAGGGAGTTGGAGCATGTATGTAGTTGGAGGCAGGGAAAGGAAGATTTGATTAGTAGTAAATTTAATTTAATCTTTTTATTCCAAAGTAAATTTATGAGGGAGAGCGGGAGGCATTTACAAAAAATATTTAAATCCTTGCCCCAGAAGAATCCTTGAGCACTATGCCTACTGCTGGGAGGGGATTTTCATCGCAGAAGGGGACCAGGAAGACTAATAGTAGTACTTTAAAAAACAATTGACTGGTAAACAATCCTTTGCAAGGGGGAGCAAGTATGACAGCAGTCATCCAGTTGCACAGCGAATCAATGACACCATAACATCTATGCTGGTATTAGATGTGCATCCAATATCCACCAATAATGCAGTGGGTTTTAGAGAGTTAATTGTGGACCTGTATCCCTGATACCAAATCCCATCAAAATTCCACTTCACTAGAAATGCAATTCCCAACCTGTACAGGGACGTTACTAAAAACGTAATTAGTGGCCTCCAAAATGCCAATGTATTCACTGTCCACTTAACCACAGATATGTGGACAAGTTGAACAGATAAATGCAAGATTACATGACTGTAACAGCCCACTGGGTGGGTGTATTGACTTCAGCGGCACCATCATCAGCAGCACAGCATCTCAGAAACAGCAGCTCATTCAGAGGCAGGCTTCTCTGTGTATCACCAGTTTCACTTAGAGGCATACCGCTGACAACCTTTTAGAAAAACTCAGGTAAGTCATTGCAAAATGGCTTACCCCGCATGGACGCTCCTCAGGATTTGTTATTTCTGACAATGCCACCAATATTGTGAAAGCAATAAAGCAGGCTGAATTACAACACGTCCCATGTTTTACTCATGCAATCAACTTTGTGGTGCAATTTTTTTTAAATTACAGGGACGTGCAATAGATGCTTTCTGTGGCCCACAAAATTTGTGGACATTTTTGCCATTTAGCAGGCGAATGTAGAAGATTGCAGCACCTGCAGGAAATGTTGAATTTGCCCTGCCATCAGCTGAAGCAATAGGAAGTTACTGTACAAGGTGGAACTCCATCCTTTATATGCTTGATGGAGGAACAGCAAAAAGCCATCCAAAGCTACACAGCATACTATGACATAGAAAGAGGAGGGGGAATGTACCTTACTCAAGCTCAGTGGAAAATACTTTCCATGTTGTGCAAAGTGCTGAAACCCTTCAAAATAGTCACCTGTGAAGTGAGTTCAGACACTGCCAGCTTGAGCCAGGTAATTCCACTAATTAGACTGTGGAAAAAGCAGCTTCAGAAACTGAAAGAGGAGCTAACACAAAGTGATTCCACTAAGTATGTCAGACTTTTAGATCAAGTACTTTAATTGCCTATCCAGGATCTGAGGGTTGTCAGGATCTTAGAATCGGATTAATACATTTTGGCAACCGTGCTGGATCCTAGGTTTAAGTCATACTGTACATTGTGTTTTTCTTCCCAATGGACACAGATCTGAAGAGATGCATAGAGCTGTTGGTAAGCAAATTGTCAGTTCAAGTGGCATGTGATGCAGTGATGGCTTTTCCTTCAGTTTCTCCAGCAAGTGCATCTGCTGTGAAAAAATTAAACTTTCCCAAAAGACCCACTGGTGATGCAGATGAGGACTATTACAATTTTTTAATGGTAGCATCCAAATAGGCATGTCATACAGTCCATGTGACTACTGGCAGGAAAAAAAAGGCATTTGAAGGTCCTTGCACAAACTGGCTTTGCTTTACTTGAGCTGCCCACCCTCCAGTGTATACTCAGAAAGAGTTTTCAGCACAGCCAGGAACCTTGTCAGCAATCGGTGTAGGAGGCTACTTCCTCAAAATGTAGAAAAGATGATGTCCATCAAAATAAACTACAAATTCAATGCCAATTACATCCAAAAATTAATGAGGCACCTGTAATGGTGAATTCCACTGGGAACAAATTAATATTGTGTGAAGACAATGTACACACTGATGAGGATGAGGAATTGGGATGATGATGGCGACAACATCTTGACTCTGTAAAGCCAGTTTATGCACATAGAGACCAATGCCAGCAATGTCAGCTGCCAGTTGGTAGCTTGTTTTGTGAGGGCCCAAACAAACCAATCACTTCATGATTGATACTGTTGATGAAGGTGTTGGTGGTGAAGATAACAGGTTCTTGGATCTACCAGAGAGAAAGGAGCTAGCTGATTCTGAACTGCTTGTTGCTACTTTTTTAGACAAAGTTTCTGAAATTTTAAAAACTTTTTGGATGGATGCGCTGCAGATGATGTAACAGGGAGCTCCTAGATGTTAAGATTCCTACCTCTACTTACTCTGGCTTTAAAAAGGGTACAGATGGCTTGACAATTGTTGTCTGGATTTGGTTAGAAATAGTTCCATGCATAAAAAGTGGATATTTTTGTCTTTTGCCCATTCGTGACAATGGGCTTTTCCTTTTCATGAGCAACAACTGTTTCTACCACTGGTGCCTGAATTACAAAGACAACATCCTCATCAATAACATCCTCATCATCAACATCCTCATCATCATCCTTATTATCGTTAGTTACACAAATATCCTGTTAATCCTGGTGCACTTCCACAGAAGCATCCTCAATTTCTATGTCAGCATGTTCACTTGTGCTTGCATCATCATAAGAAGCAGAATCACCAGTCATAAATAAAGGCCAAGGCTTTAGCCTTTCCTTGCCACTTTGTGTGGTGAAAGGCATATTGACAATCTTATGTCTTTCTGCAGCTGTCTCCCTTTTAAGTTTTTTTCTTTACCACTGTAAAAGATTGGTTCTTTCACTTTAAATGCCCTAACTTAAGCCCTGCTTGCCCTTGGGCATCAGAATTAGTAGATGATGTAGACAAACTAGTATTGTCATGACTGGTGGCACTGGCAGCAGCTCCAGCACTAGTATGTGGTTCCTGCTATCCTCTCAACTGATCATTCTCCATATAAACAAACACGAATGAAGTGGGATACAGCACACACATCAATTTGTACCAATTTTAAATATTACACTGCGGTATCAATGACCTACAGTGTCACCATATTTTTTATGAAGAAGAATAGCACACTATGCTATGAGTTATAAAGTCACAATACATGGATGATAAGCTGCGGTCTGGCCGGCAGTGTCACTGAACAATAACAGCGCAGCTAAGTTGTTAACACACACAAAAAAATTAAAAAAATATATTTTATTTTTTGAGGAATGATAGTTTTATTTCACTTGTATTTTTTTTACACTGGGGAAGAGCACTCCTGGACGAGGCAGCAGCCCCTTGATGAATAACACATGAATAACCCCTTTATGGACAACAAAGCTCCCCTGCGGAGTGTGGACAGACCACATGCAGAGACACAAATACGTGGATGATAAACTGCGGTCTGTCTGGCAGTGTCACCAAACAATAATAGCTTAGCTACTGGCTACAGTAGCACACACACAAAAAAAATCAAAACAGATGTTTTTTTTTTTCTGGAATGATAATTTAATTTAACTTTTTAACACTGGGGAAGAGCACCCCTGGATTGACAGAGCACCCCTGTACAACACAGTACTCCTTTATGTACTGCAGCCGTAGCCCCTTGATGGACAGGAAAACACAGCAGAGCCCTTTTATGTACTGCAGCCCCCCTTTATATACTGCAGCCCCCCTTCATGTACTGCTGCCCCTGCCCTTTTGTGGGTAACACAGCAGCAACCCTTTATGTAGTGCATCCCCCTTTTATGTACTGCTTCACCAGCCTGACAACACTGCACCCTTGATCAACAGCAGCACATAACCCCAGCCCGACAACACTGCACTTTTGAACAACAGCAGCACAGACCCCCAGCCCAACAACACTGCACCCTTGAACAACAGCAGTACAGACCCTCAGCCCAACAACACTGCACCCTTGAACAACAGCAGCACAGACTTACAGCCCGACAACACTGCACCCTTGAACAACAGCAGGACAGACCCCCAGCGAACAACACTGCACCATTGAACAACACCAGCACAGACCCCCAGCCTGACAAAACTGCACGCTTGAACAACAGCAGCATAGACAGAGCACATCTGTTGTACACACTGTCTACAGCAAGAGTGAAAATGGTGGTGCTCACCGGGACCTTATTATAGAATCCAAATCCAGCAAGAATCTCACAGCAGGAGGATGGTGTTTTGCCTCATTTTCGGATCCGAGTCAGGTTGGAAAACCCAAGCCAGACTCGGATCCGAGCTCGGATTGCGAAGTTCGAGCAGGTACGATTCTCTGAGAACCTGATCCACCCATCTCTAAATTTGCTCACAACTCTAGTAAAAATTGCACAATACACAATAAATGAGAGGAAGGGGCAGATTGGGGTGAAATTAAACCCTTGTTTTGTTACATTAGCCTTCTACAGACTATAGCAAATGGGAGAAAAAAAAAACATAAAAAACTCTCTAACTTTAACAGTGCAATGCAAAACAAAAGTTATATATATATATATATATATATATATATATATATATTTCTGCTAGACTATGTGGAAATCTCTGTTTAGAAACAGACTAAATATAAATATAAAAGCAATCCGCACAATCTGTCTCTCACATTTCCTAGACTATATAAGGTCACCAATTTCATTCCGGAGCCAGCAACCACATACTCTGTCAGGTAGAGACAACTGTACTGTGTCAATGTGTTTTCTCTTTTTAAAAAGATTTGCTGGAACAGCCCCTCCATTTGGCGATGTTTGGTAAAGCTGCTCTCTGTTGTGTAATAGCATGCCTCAGTGTCCTGTTACTGACACAGTGCCAAATATTAAGCTCAGGACCCCGATGTTTTATCAGTAAAGAAGAATCTTTATTTGCTGCCAAATATGTCCAGGACGGAGACATTATTATTGGGGGAATATTCACTGTGAGTTCTGGTTACCGCTCTTTATCAGATGAAACATACTCCATTTGTTTTGTGTAAGTACTTTCTACTGCAGTACTAATTATATACTGTATGTACAAAATAAATTCGAGGAAACAATTCAGAAATTTGAAAAAGACATAAAGGGCTTTATTTACTAAAGGTCGATTTTAATTGATTTTGATCGACCTAAAATCAATCAAAATCGATTATTATTGATGTTGTGTTTCTGGGACCCCACAGCAGCGTGTGCAAGTATGGGGGGGGGGCAGTGTCAGACTCGGGTCAGGGTAATTGGTACCCGCTCCCCCCTCTGCACCCCTGAGGAGATGTTATGTAAAATATATACTTTATTACATTAATTCAAATTGTGTAACCTTTCAGTGAAATATTAAAATCATTTTACTATTTTTTTCTTTGAGATATCTGAAAGTGACTGAATTTTTAGATAGGGAGTGAATAATGTAACTGATGGTTACTGATGGTTAACACAAAAAGAGGAAAAAATAAACTCTGTTGTGGGGTCACTTTTAATTGTTAAAACTTTTAATTCAAAGTTTAAAAAGTAATGGGCTAACAGAGCACACAATTTGTACCATGGTACTAGCTTATAACCAACATTAATGTATAGGGACCTATTTATCAAGCTTTTTTTCATTAAATTATGTAGACACTGCACTTTCTGCATACTTGTATGTATTGTTGCTAATTATGTACCATTAGCATAATGCAGGAAATATCTCCTGCAGAAGGCAAATTAGCATTGCAGATCGCAGTCCCCATTATTATCAGTGGGGACTATGATCTGACCCCTATGTACCAAACTCCGAAAAGTGCAATCCCCATTATTATCAGGGGGACGACGATCTGACCCCTATGTACCAAACTAAAAAAAATGAGGTGGTGTAAACTGCTTTAAGCCTTTGGCGACATTCAAGCAGGAGAGAGATCTTCCAATCTCTCTCCAGCAGCATCCGGCCGGCGGTGGAAACTGATACTGTGCGCGTGCGCAGTGTCAGATTCTCCCCGGAGTAGTCTTTCACAAATTTGAATGAATTCTCCAGAATTCCCAGAGTAACTTGCAGAGTTAATAGTTATTACAACCACTGTCACTGCTAGTTAGTTAGTTAGTTAGTTAGTGCCACTTAGTACATAGTAAGGATATTACAGTACATAGTATGACATAGAAATGAGAAATGGAGATAACAGCGCTATGGACATGTCTAATAAAGTAGAGTTGTTAAATTAGTGCCATATGAAAATGTACAATAAATAAAATAAAGTAAAAAGATTATAGTAATATGTATAACATATGTTCATTTAATAAAAAATCATACTAATTAGAAGACCTACAACACAGCTATAAAAATTTACATATATATAAAACAATGTATCAATAATTAAAACAAAAATAACAGAAATCATTTAATTGCAATGCACAAAAAAATTGCCTCTATTCCTAGAGCAATCACAGTTCAAACTATATGTTGAAGTTCCGTGGTTGTGTATTATGCCTGTGCCAACTGATTTGCATATTGACAAAAGCCGCATCTGGCTGTTTGCAGAAAAATAGTTGGTTTCACTTCAAACACGCCCCTCTGAAGAAATCACTAGTGGAAGACATGCGTTAGAAGGGAAACCACTAAATGCACTAGGCCACACAATGGTTCTTATTATTTGCAAATGGAAGGTTACGCTATGGGGTCAAATGTAGCACCATCAATCACGTACAGCTATATGCATGAAGTTGAGCAAGATTTATTCTTCCAACAAGACTCCATTAGCACAAACATCCTTCTGTACCTATGGTACATTGATTTATTTCTACTTTGGACTGGCTCTCTTGATATGATGACTACTTTGATTGAGTCTCACAACAATTCATGTTCTCCTGTTAAAATGGTGTACCTCATTGACCAGCATTCCATCAATTATCTTGACTTTAAGCTTGTTATTCATAATAACCATATATATCAACATCCCTATTTTGTAAACCTTCTGACAGGAATAGTAGTTTGAAAATTAATACAGAAAAGTTTATAGTGGCACTGGACAACCTGCAAGTGGTTATTTCATCTTTGTTATGCACCCTGATGAAAATGTTCACTTCGAAATATTGAAATGTTGGTACATTGCTTCCCCTTTTGTTCTTTCCATGCATTGAGCACCATCTGCTATTACAAGACTTAAACTGCAAATTCAATTTAATTTGGGTAGATACTTGGGGCTAAATGTAATAGGGAGAGAGCTTAGAAATTGTAAGAGTTTAGCAGTAACCTCTCACACTTTTTAAACTCTCTTTTTCCATGCTCTAGCTCAGCTCATCTACATTCCCGCCTTTCGGGCTCGGTTTATCAACAGAACATAACCTCATTAGCACTCGTTAAAGGGGTTAAGTTCTAATTTCAGTATTTAACAAACAGCAGTAAACTAAGATTTCTTCTGTTTTACGCTGTATTGCTTACACCACCTATAGATGGCAAGAGCGATATGGCCGGCATTGCTGGCAATGGGGACCCAGCAGCAGCCTCTCCAGCTCCAGCGTAGCCTTCCAGGCACTGTTGAGCCCTCGCCAGTTGAAAGTATCATGGCTGTCGCACATTCGCATGAAACAGTAGCCCATTGCTGGCAGTGGTAGGCTGCCAGCACCAGAAAGGAGAATGCCGCCTAAGAGTGGGACATCACTGTACCTCACCGGCGGGGTAAGTAACATTATATACCAGTGGCATATTCACTAGTATCACTGCAATACGAAACAAAATATGCAGCTTGTAATAATATTTGTTGTTAAATGGGGCCCTTAATATCTACTCCTAATGGATGAGGAACGATCGTTTTTAAGATTATGATAATATTAGAAATAATGGCTGCAAATAGAGGTAGTTACAATTTCCTAGCATTGAGCAATTATTGGCCAACTGCCCATGGGTCACGCTTGCAATGTGCAGGTGCCAGAGTCCCTTAGTGATGACGCTCGCAGTATGGATTTCTTTGCAAATTGATTGACATTCAGGGACCATTTGGGAACAGTTACTATATAGCATATATTATTTTTTGCAATCATATAACATATGTAGAAGTAATATTGCTATAACTTTGATAAACAATTGTAAATAAAAATTGTATCTGCTGAACATTTCCAAAACCAGTTATTGTGTTTGCACTGCGGTATGTCCAAATGTTGCTGTTAGCTCTATTTCATCCTTAAAATGTCTGTTTTGTGTTTTCCTCCCTTACAGGCCTATACCTCGTTACTACAGACATGTCCTGTCCTTCATTTATGCTATTGATGAGATAAACCAGAATCCTGATCTTTTACCCAACATCACTCTGGGATACGATGTGACTGATTCCTGTAACAATGTGAAAAAGGCTGTAGAACGTGCGCTAAAAATCATATCTGGTCCCGGGAACACAATTCCTAACTTTTCCTGTCTAGATCATGACAAACTGGCTGCTTTTATTGGAGACTTTTCTTCAGAGAGATCTTTACACATAGCAGAGATATTAAACCTTTATGGATACACACAGGCAATATATATTTACCATATTGTTTTCTAATCATGAATTATGTGTCCTCATACAGCTAGCGTCTATACACCATACAGTGCGAGACTCCCGGAGCAACATTGTGTCTGAGTAATATACCATACTTTTCTATACATTTTGCTTTTTTGCAAAAAGCCACTCAGGGTACTAGAGACACTGGGCTGTGACATTGCACAGAAACTGGTTTTGCACACATACATAGATGAAGATTAAGCATAATGGAACTTTGCATGAGAAAATCTGCGGCCCCTGCATCGGAGCCCTTTTTACTCAAATTCAGACTCAGTTGCACACAGATGTACAAAGGTCACACATCATATTGATCAGCGTAATCTAGCAGAATTGTTTTGTTGCTCCCAGTTTTACTATTTAGATGCACATAAACTAAATGAGTGTAAGGACATGAATGTATACATTGATAAGATGTTGTTTATCACCCAGCAATTGCAGTCAGTTGGAGTCCAAGTAGATGATGACGAGGTCGTCATGTCTATGTTGCAGAACCTGATCCCAGGATTTGATTTTCTGGTAGTGGCATTAGAGTGAAATACCACTGTATTAAGTATTGAATTTGTATGGACAAAGCTGCTACAATTCCAGAAGCACATACCTGTCGACAGGATTCTTGGAACATCTTCCTTATATGCTAATAGTGCCCACCAATAGTAATGTCCCCAGTAGTAGTGTCCCCTTTGGTAGTGCCCCCAGTGGTAATGCCCCCATAAGTTGTGCCCCCCGTAGTTATGCACCCATTAGTAGCGCCCACATTATTTATGAACCCAGAAGTAGTCATGCCCCCAGTAGTAGTGCCCCCTGAGATAATGTCCACTGTAGTAATGCCCCCAGTAGTAATGCCCCCTGTAGTAGTGCCCCAATAGTAATCCCCCCAGTGGTAATGCCCCCTATAGTATTGCCCCCAGTAGTAATGAACCCATTAGTAATGCCCCCATTGGTAATGCTCCTTACAGTATTGTCCTCAGAAGTAATTCACCCATTAGTAATTCCACCATTAGTAGTGCCCCCTATAGTAGTGCTCCCAGTAGTAATGCCCCCATTGGTAGTGCCTCTATAAAAAAATACAATTAAAATACATTCACAATACTTACCTTAAGCCCAACTCCTGCATCCACTGCTGTCCGGTCCTACTGCTCCTCAGATCTATGGGAGACACGTCATTATGTCTCTTCCATAGCGCTCTCTGTGGGATCTGGAAACCAGAGCTCAGGATTAAGCTCCAGTCTCCAGCTCCTGCTGCAGGGAAGGAGTCGGGTGCCCGCTGGTAACAAAATCTCAGCAAGTGCTCGGCAAATGGAGCCTCCCTGTGGCAGCTGGAGGGGGTGTGCAGGTAGATGGAGCAACAGGCAGGGGGGTTTTCTAGGTACTCATGCCCATAGTAAGCAATCAGATTATACTTAACATTTATCTAGCTCCTTCTAGAAGATAAATAACTGGAATCTGATTGGTTGCTATGGGCAACATTTTTACTTCTAAAAACCCAAACTTTAGTAAATACACCCCCAAGTCCTCACATCATCTAACGTTGGGACAATTACAGTGAACCTTGCAAAATCAAAGGCAAAACTGTAATCACAGATAGTGTATATTATATATTTATACCCGACCTTGGAACTAATTTAAACACCATCAATATCCTTGAGAAGAAAAACTACAAAATCAAATTCACAGAAGTCAAGTGTACTGTGTGCAATAAGAAAGGGGCAAAAATAGCTACTGCTACTTGATACCAGCAACTCTATGTCTTAGATACTAAACAGTGTTATGCATTGACTGCTGGTGACGGGGTAGAACTTTGGGAAACAACGGAGGCACCTGCCACCAGGCTCCAGCTCTGAAGGGGCACCTCTTCCATTGGAGTGTACCGTCATGGCTGCCCAATACATGGCACCCCTTCCCAGCACCTGAGAAGCCACCATATACTAATGGAATGCCCCAGGTAAGACCATCAGCTGCTGCCTTCGTCTATCTATAGCCTGTCTGCATGCGAATTGCTATATTACAGTATTAGCGGCTGTGATGGAGGGCACCAAATAATAACTTGCCTCCGGGCATCTGGGATCAACTTACATCACTGGCTGGTGACTCTAATTAAACTATGGAACTTTGGCATAGGCAATTAGGACATTTAGGGTATGAGATTGTACAAAAACAATGAGGCACCACTATCTTTGGCACACATGGTTGAATGTGGTCCATTGGAACATGAATCATATGGTAGATTTAGGTATTTAAAGACACTAATAGATGATATTACAAGGGTGACCCAGATGAAGTTATACACTAAACTGAGGATACAAGAATTTAGTAGAAACTCAAATGGGTTACAAACTAATGTTCTTAATATCCGGCAATGAAAGAGAGCACCAAAACAAAAGTTTTTCAGACATCATGTGAAAATATGGGATATGTGGGATCAAGTATCAGCTAACCATGTCAAAATAATGGTGTAAGTGAGCGTGTACATCAAGCTATGGTTGAAAGAACTCGGCCAATATTGAACGATGGCAGTCTTGCAAATAAATTTTTGACTGGGACGGTTCAAACAGCGATTTATCTAAAGAATAATCCACCCAGTATTGCAGTGAAAGGGACAACACAGATTGAAGCATAGACCATAAGAATCCTGATATAAATCACCCAAGAGTATTTAATTGCAAAGCTAACGTACAGAGGGCCTGATTCAGACCCACTCAAGTGCATAGCAAGTGGGTCGATGGTCGGGCAGTGCGCATGCACGAACCCTGTAGTGAGTGAATTTTCACTTGCTGCGGGACTCACTACAAGACGGGGTGGGCTGTTGATTGTGATTGACAGCTCGCCCTGTTTTGTAGGCATGCAGGGGGGGTGGCTGGACAAATGGAGTTGTCCCTTAAGGAACGCCTGCCAATTGTCGGCAGCCCTACTGACATCACCAGTGATGCCAGTAGTGAACTTCCTGCTCTATTAGAGCAGGAAGTTCACTGGGGCTTGCGGTGGATGAGACCCTACCACAAGGGTCTCATCGCAAGCCGGATGGTCACGATAATCGCGACTATCTCCAGGCCTCCCGCTAAAGCTGTGGGTGGTCACCCACTTCTTAGTGAGTGGCCTGGAGGCCGGTGAAAAAAAAAACGGCCCGCCCTGATTCAGAGCAAGCTCTCGCAAATAGCGAGCGCCTCGGAATCAGGTCCAGATTCCTAAAGAAATAAGACACAAATTGAACTACAAATCACAAGACATTATTTTTCTTGGATATTGTCTTGGAGCAAGGGATTTAGGCTTTGGGATATTTGTAACAAAAAACTTGTTAACTCAAGATGTCATATTTCATGAGTCAATATGTGAAGTGCCTGAGAAATGTCTAATGTTTTAACTACCTGTGAATACCAATACCTCTAAGCAAGAGACTTTAAATAATGAATGCCAGCAGAAAAACAAGGACTTTAACAAGACATAACAAAGGGAAACACCCAAAGAGATATAGTGAAGAAGTTGCCAATATTGCATTCTTAGAGCCGCTAAGTTTTGAAGAAGCAAAATTGAGTAATGAGTTGTACGAATAGAAGTCTGCTGTAGATAAGGAAATGGCATATTTAGATAAAAATGGAACTTGGACTATTGTAAACAGACCAACCCACCAGAAAACAATTAAAAAGTAGAGATGTGCACCAACCCCATGATTTGGTTGTGGTTCTAATTCATCGTTGTATTTTGTTTTCAGTTTTGCCAAACCCACCCTTACTTGTTTGGATATGTATTTTTTTTAAATAGATAAAAACAGCTATAATCACATAATTTGGGCCTGTTTTTGTTCCTATAGTATTTTTAACCTCAATGACATTCATTTAAAGACATTTCCTGTCAATTTTGACCAGCTCACAGAGTGTTTGCAGAAGCCTGTGCAGATCAGTGTGATCTGTCCAGTGCTTCTTTGTGTGTGAAAGTAAATAAAGTGTTAAAAATTGGAAAAAAAACTTTAAATGGTCTTAGGGGAACAGATGAAGACATCAGATATTTTTATACCAGATACCTAGAAGAATTTGCAGGTGCAGCTATAAGCTGGTCAAGTAAGAACCAACCAGTTTGCATTATCTTCAACAGAAGAAGAATATATGGCTTTGACTAAAACAGCTTAAGTGACACTTTGGATTAAAAGTACTTTAAGTGAACTAAAATTTTAAACTGTAAATAAGCTCTAAACATCCTATACGACAATAAAGATGCTATAGACTGTCCGTTTATACTGCACATGGGTGCAGTGTTAAGTTTTCTGCCATCGCTTGGAGTTGACATCATCTCCAAGCGCCAGTAAGACAGATATACTATGTTGTAAAAAGGATCCAGGTCAGATTACCCTGGTTACCAATTTATATTGCCCAATAAACCAGTTCCTTCCTGTGTCCAATCCTGATCACTACACAAATTGGATTGCTGAGTCACTGTACTGGGGTATTTTTTGGGGACCCTTTTACACTAAGCTGCTTCCCGGGTTGACACGGCAATAACCTGGGTAATTTGGCCAGTGTCAAAGAGGTCTAAGTCTCTGATTGCCACTACATATTATAAAATTGGTTGAAATTAGTAGACTGAAGGAAATCTGCCCTGCACTAAATTGACAATGTCTATTGTAATTGTTGGAGACTCCAGCCCGTGGATTGCCCCAAAATCATGGTAGTTATCCCAGATGGGTGATTACAGGGGCTGCTGGATTGTGAATTTGAGATTCTGTTAACCCTTATATGCATAACACAGGTACACCAGGGGCATCAAATTACTGCCACCTCTTGGGGACCTGTTTGTTTCTCCTTTCACATGCATTAGAGAAGCTAGAGAGAGACTGGTTCTAGCAGTGAGAGATTGGCTGTGGGTAATGAAGGGGATATATTTTCTACTACATGCAATCAGCCAAGCACTGAGCACCCAGAAAACTGGCCATTATCATTGGGAGGACTCCACATTGTGGTTTCCACCAAAAAGGTAACTAGCTTGAACAATAAGTGCAAACATTAGAATTCAATAGGCGTGAGGTCTAGAGGACCTTTTCATTGGCGAAGTAGTGCTCCTGACATTTCTAGTGCTGGAGATTGGTGTCAAATTCTAAAAGAGTCTCCCTGTTATTTCATGGACATATGTTCTACAAATAATACTATAGCTCTTGCCATCCTAGTGTCTATTTACTTTGAATAGAGAACACCCCATATTTCAGGACTTAATGCATCTCGGCAGCTGCAATGGTTATAATGCACATTTACGACTCTCTAATAATCTCCTCATGAAGACCATGGAAAGAGCCCACTATTCAGTGTTGGGGGCTGCCATTTATTTTTCATTATTCTGTGCATGACCAGGCTGCAGAGTAACCCTTTTTGATCGGAGGCACCCCACATTTCAAGTCTCACCAAAATCCTGTCTTATATACAGTAGAAAAGGAATGGTGCAGGTATATTGTTATTAATTCATTATGCTAGACAAAGGCTACTCTTGGGCAAAACCCTTATGTTTTTTTCACTTTAGGCCACTTTAGAATTTACACTCCCTCTCCACTATAATGACATAGGGCCTGTGTCAGGTTGAAGCCTAGGATCACCTGTTACTCACTTCATTGCCGGCATCCCCGGATCTTTTGAGGGGTTAGACACCAGGTACAATGACGAGTGACGCGCTGAGGATTATAACTGGGGTCTGCTAGGATATCCATGTGCTCGCTCCATGATGTGGTTCCTGCAGTAAATGTCATGGATGCAACCATGACAGCCTATATCACCTGACTAACCCTTTACCCAATGGTAGCATTGGTTTCTGTCAGCTGACAGTATCCTGCAATGGACTGCTACCTTAGGGTATATAACCGAGCTCTGGACAACAGGAAGTTGTTACTTCCAGTGTAACCTTGCTGTTGCTGCATTTCAGGTTCCTAGCTCTGTTCCTTCTAGTGACTTGTTCCAAATGTTATCCTCTGTGTGTGTACTCAGAACATTTTCTGAGTACAATCTCCTAGAGTCATCTCCTGTTCTTATTCTGCGTCTGAAAACACATTTTGTGTACTTAGTACATCATCCAAGTTCCAGCTCTCAATACCATTATCCTGTACTAGTTCTACATCTGAATCCACAGTGTGTGTACTTAGTACATCATCCAAGTACCAGCTCACAATACCATTATCCTGTGCTAGTTCTACATCTGAAGCCACAGTGTGTTCCAAGTACCAGCTTACAATACCATCTCCTGTCCCTCATCTAAAGCCACAGTGTGCATATTTAGTACATCATCCAAGTACCAGCTCACAATACCATTCACCTGTACTAATTATATGTCTGAAGCCACAGTGTGTGTACTTAGTACGTCATCCAAGTACTGGCTCACAATACCATCCTCTTGTGCCAGTTCTACGTCTGAAACCACAGTGTGTCATTCAAGTACCATCAAACTTAGCATGTCATTCAAGTACCATCTCCTAATATCATTCTATAGTACCAGCTCTGTGTCTGAAGTGATTGAGTGAGTAGTTAGGACATCATCCCAGTAATATCTGTTAGTGCTAATCTCCTATTCCAGCCATGCATCAAGATCTACAAAGTGTGTATTCAATACAACACTTCACTACAAACCTCCAATATCTTTATCCTGATCTTTCCCTGTGATAGTGTTCTTCCATTTTCTCACTTGTTCCGGATACTTGACCAAAGGGCCACGACCTGCTTGCTGGGTGCAGCTTAAACCCAAATCCCACTTGGGTGGGTCACTGGTGAAAACCTCTCAGTAAGTTAGACTCCACACCTTTGGTCAGGTCTCACCAACAACCAGTACTGGTGGATGAGGAAGTCATTTATCCAGGCCCCTCACCTCCTGTTCCTTTCTCACCCTGGGTCCACGTCTTCTAACCTCTAAGCAGAAAATCACTTTAGCCTGAATGTGACAGCTTGATTCAGAGAATTCTTCTAAGCCAATGAATTTAGCAGTTGAGTGATTATCGGCTATCTGTACATGCATCATATTCACAGATCCTCTGTGTATACAGACACAGCAGCAGTGACATTAGCTTACAACTCTGAATCAGGATCATAATTAATAAACTCCCATGGCAAATGAATGAATTGTTTCATTGATGACATCATTTTAAATGATTAGATCACTGATGAGTCACATCCCGAGATATCTTTTTATATGAACAATGACATCAGCAGTGAAATTGGTCTTGACAACTTACACATAAATTATGAATTAAATAGAATTTAATACAGTAGTGTTTGGTATACAATGGATATAAAAATAAGTATTTGAAAGATGTACAATTTCCTAATACTCTATTAATCTTCTTGCCAAAAATATATTTTTCATTTATAGCAGGAGAACAGAATTGAGAGTTTCTTTCAACTTGTACATGTGGCCTTTTGCTTATGTAAGGGTAAATCAGGTGCACATGTGGTACCATGGCCATAATCCTGGTGCAAGCTTAAATGTCGATGATGATGACTTTCAAATATTTTATAGTTAGAAAAGAAACATACTATTCATGACTCCCCTAAAACCAATTTAAAAAGCACCAAACCTTTAAAGACTACTTTGGTCCATACTAAATGAGGGAGACAATGAGCATGCAGCACCAATGTGTGGTCCCTCTGTCATACTGTGAACCAGCACCAATCTGGTTAGTCTTGGGGCTGTCATCTCTATGGGAGCAGTGCAAAAACTGTTTGCTTGCTCATCCCAGAGCATGAGAAGTGCTGGGACCTTGTAAGACATCCCTGGGCTGTGGATACCATTCAACATCATGGGCAAGGGTAGAAGTTGATGATGATAACTGACACACCTATGCATGCTTCTGAAATATGAATCTATCATAAAATATATGCAACTCAAAATAACAGATGTAGCTCTTGGTTTTTCCTCTAGGTTTTTTCTTATTCCTTCCTTTAAATGCATCTGCTAAAATAAGACGAATAATGACCTCCCACAATCTTACCAGATGTTGTCTCACACAACTAATACACTTCTTATAATGTTGATTTTACAGTCATATATGCTGGTGAAATACATTTATGCTGTTTCTCTCACCTTATTATGTTATTTAGATCAGTTATGGTGCAACAGATCCTGTTCTAACCAACAAGAAAATGTATCCATCATTTTTCCAAACACTTCCCAGTGACCAGACCCAGTACCTGGCGATTGTTAAGTTACTCAGGCATTTTGGATGGACGTGGATTGGTGTAATTACCTCTGATGACGATGATGGAGACATGCAGGGTCAGGAGCTAAAGAGAGTCACTGCTGTCCATGGTGTCTGTATTGAGTACATTATTAAGGTAGTAGATGAGTTTGGGGATTTATTACAGAGAAAGGCCGAGAAGAGCAGACAGATATTTAACAATTCAACCTCACAAGTTGTTGTAATTTGTGGTACAATTAAATTTCCCACAATATATTTTATTGAAAAGCTATGTATTGGTGGCCAGGAGAGGACTTTCATCTTGCCAGCAAGTGTGAATATTCATACGATTTTATCTGCTAAATTTAAAGCATTTTTGCATGGAGGTTTTGCCTTTTCACCCGCCACTAAAAAGATCCCCCAATTGAAGAGATTCTTAGAAGAGATTAGCCCTACCAGTCGCCCAAATGACATTTTACTGGAGCATATTCTGGCAGCTCACATGGACTGTATGACCTCAGATCCTTTACTGAACCAAATCATTACATTTCAGTATGGCATTAACCTTCACAAATGTAACGACAGTATGCAATTACATAACCTTGGCAACCTTTTATACTACACACAAAGCTTCGGAACCACTTACCAAATATATAAAGCTGTCTATGCTATCGCACACTCTCTGCATGAAATGCAATTATATACATCCAGAGACCACAAGGAGAGTTACATAAAAAATCATAAACACATGGACAAGGTAATGCAATTCTTGTCTTATCTAATTTCACTTTGATACCATAAATAAACTGCAAACAACGTCTTGGTGCAAGTTCCCCCAATTGAGAAATCAGTCCCACTTTTTCAAAAGAAAGTTTATTGAAAATTTGTAGTATCGCATTAATACAGATGTGTACTGATTGTCTGGTACAGCATGTGTGTGATACCCCCACGTTTTGGAGACCTCCCATACACATATAGGGCGAAAGGGGTACCCTATTAACCCCACCATTTTTTTTTGTACATCAGTGTAATAAGCTGGGTACACACTGACAGATATATTGGCCGATCAATTGCTCAGCCAATATATCGGCTACGTATCAACCAGTGTGTACCAGCGATATGTCTATGAACGACGTCGTTCACAGACATATCGCTTTGGCTGTGCTGTACAGCCGATGGACAGAAATATCTGCAGACATATCTGTCTATCAGCAAGTGTGTATGTGTCTTCTGCACATGCAGACCCACCCCCCAGCCAGCAGGACCCATGGCTGCCTGGAAGCTGATGGTCTTTCAGTATATATGAAAGACCACCATCCATCTACAGACATATTTTGAAAGCCTGCAAAAGCTTGGCCTGCCACTACAGCCTGCATCTTAAGCATGTCATCTGAAGCATGGAGTTAGAACCATTGTTCAGTTTTAATACCATGTCTCATCTCATCTCTGTTCAGGTAAATGAATGCCATCTTCCATAACTGATGTTTTTAATTGCAAGAATAGTCTGTATTGAAAGTTTATTTTGCAATTTTGGGTCTGCAACATCCCCCACCATTAATTAGTTTGTTGACCAAACTGCTCAAACACTCTCTGCCCCTGTACCAGCTGACCCAGCATCTCCTATAAAGGGGAATCAGTTGAAATCCTGCAAAGGCTTGGCCTCCCACTATAGCCTGCATATTAAGCATGTCATCTGAAGCATGGTGTTAGAACCGGAGTTGAGTTTTAATACCATCTCTCATCTCATCTCTTTTCAGGTAAATGAATTCCATCTTCCATAACTGATGCTGTTAGTTGTAAGAATAGTCTGTATTGAAAGTTTATTTTGCAATTGTGGGTCTGCAACATCCCCCACCATTAATTAGTTTGTTGACCAAACTGCTCAAAAACTCTCTCCCCCTGTACCAGCTGATCCAGCATCTCCTATAAGTGGTGTCAAAGCCGGATGATTGGCTGAGACCAAGTCTTAAATTAATATCTGGCGATGCCATTTTGTGTTGCCCCTGACGATGCCATCTTGTGTCGTCAGCACGAAACCATTGTGTGCGATGCTATATTTGATTATTAGCATCATGCGTCCGCTTTGCTACCGCATATTGTTGAAAGTCCTACCATAACCTATACGCACATTAAATAATACATATAAAATATACAAGATGCACAACGCACAGTTGCGCTGTTCATCAAAGCACAGGTAAGCACTAAATACAGACGCGCAATGCATACTAGCGACTTTACACAATATTCTCACTTTCACACATGCAACCACTTTTTAAAAGGTTCCCAAGCATTAAGCTTAATATTAGAGGTTTTATTAGCTAATATTTATGTTGTGAAATGTAAAGTATATGATGTTTAAGGTATAGAGACTAGGAGACAAGTCATGTTTGGTACCATTCTAAATCACTGTTTATTTGCAGATCTCCAGTTCTATTGGCAAGGCGATCGCATCATGCGTCTGCAAGATAGGAATTATAGAAAATTAGTGGTTAGAATGTATCTCTGTATGTAGCATCTTTTATTAGTTTAAACCAGTTCTTCGGCAGGAAAACCACACAAAGCAACATCTGAGGAACTGGGACATACCACTAGTGACTCTGTATGAACTGTCCAATTACCTGCATCGTACAAGAATGTCCAGGAGCAAGACCCAATGAAAATCTATTAACCAGTCTCTTTGTTCTGTAAGTTATATAGCCTGGGTGCTGGTTATAGTATACAGCCATTCTTCTTGGATGACCACAGGCTTCTGGAGAGATGACTGTATACTGGGACTAGTGCGCACGCATATGTATTGGCTTGTACCTTTTGTATTTACTTGTTTTTTGTGCTAATTGTATAGATCACAGCATGTTATATTTTTCATTGAATAATATATCTTTTTGTGCTTTGGAACCACAATTGGATTGGAAAGCAATTATTTCTTATGCGACTTGTAACGCTTAACAGCGACATTTTGGTTATATAGATTTTGGGGTATCAATAGTTGGGGCCTCGTAGATTTGAGGATCACATTACCAAGAGGTAGCACGATAGCATACAGATCTCGATTTCGCAACAAATGGTGGAAGGCGCCATAAGCAGGAAAGAATGCACTGTGTTCAAAACCTGCACCATCTGGTGTTGTGAAACCAATATCCGTTGTTGTATGATTTCAAGGAGTGCTGACTAGGACCTGGGGCAGGAGAGTAAAGTTTGTTTCTTCCATTGTCTGGCTTGGCGCTAGAGGGCGTGTCGCACAATAGTGTATGCGTGTTTCCTGTATTGCTGCCACATGTTCAAACAATCATTCTGATAGTATTGTTGTATTGATAGCATGATTACATTGTTTAAAACATCTGAATCTAACTGCCATATTAGCAAAAATTCTAGTTTCTGCACAGAAAACTAAAGGTGCATGAAAGCAAACGTGTGATTGTAACATGATGGAGGCTACTACTGTGTGTGGGGTCTATGCTAGGTACCATGTGTTGGTCCTAAAGACTCCGTAGCTGTTTGATGAGGCAGAAAGCTACTGAGTGTGTACACACAGCAGGTGTATTGCAGCAAGGACAGGGATATTGTACCTTAAAGAAAACAAGGGGTTTTCGAAATTCAGCTCCTAATAGTGGTCGCAGAGTCCATTGATCAGTTATGTTCTCTGGACACTGTGACTAGACCGCATGGTTGGGTAGACCGTGATTGTAACTTGGGTTGTAGTGGAACAAATCACTGGAAAGGGTAAGTGTTATTGGAACACTTAAATTCTAACAGGGGAGACTACTCAATAAGGGTAAGCTACCAGACAAGGGCTGAAAGGTGTCCGGAAAGACAATATAATTGTGTAAGATGTTATTCTGTTCCTCGTTGTGCGCACTGTCCATAACAGTTAGCAGGTCGGTTGTGCACAACAGGATAGGAGTGCGTGAATGTAGCTCCATAGGAATCGTTAACCGGTCCACATTCACTAGCGATAAGTTGCTTAGCGTTTTCCCAGATGGGTGCTAAGCAGATGCTGGGAATGGCTGACGATGTGCTGCTTTTTGGAGTGCCAACAGGTTTGGCAAGGCATATAATGTATACAAAGTATGGTGTGTTAGACACAGCACTGAACCCAGAATAGGGAAGTGATCCAAGGGATACCATCAGTTATACCAACAGTAGAAATTGATGAAGGTAGTACAGTGCATAGTAGTAACAGATTGAACCCCCAGAGTACAAAGGTAAAAGTTCCTGTTGGTAACCTTAAAAATAGCAAAGTGGTAGGTGTCATCCTGTCCGGACAATAACTATTCCCAATGGGAATCCGGAAGGAAATGGTGTAGTACCCACCAGGGATTCAGCAATGCATTGTCCATGGACAAGAGCAGAATTACATTCAATAATGACAGAATTTCCTAACCCTAGAAAAGAATTAGCTAAGTGCCAAAAATTTGTAAAAGATTTAGGTAATGCTCATGAGCCAACCAACAAAGATTGGTGAGTGGTATTACGGGCATGCCTTCCATCCAATACCGATGTAAAAAAGTTTATCACGGATTGTGTATTGAATGGAGATAGTCCCTTAACTGATGAGAACAACCAAGGTAACATTACACGCATAGTCACCGAATTGGCCGTATGTTTTCCAGTGATAGTGAACTGGTATAAAATTTTCACCATCAGGCAAAAGGATAGTGAGTCTGCAGCAGATTATTTCACCCGAGTACTGCTGACAATCACCCAATATACAGGTGTAGAAAATATAAAAGACAACACACACCACAGGGAAGTAGCTGTCACGGTACTTATGGATGGTCTTAAAGACACTCTAAAGACCAGGGTTCAAAACTCTCAGCCTAACTGGAGAGGAATTACTGTAGATGACCTCAGGGAGTCAGCTATAGAACAAGATAAAAACATCCTCAGGAAGAGAGAAACACAAAGTGAGAGGCTAATGGCTGTTAGCATTGAAGCTTTAGAAGGAATGTATACACAGCCATAACGCTCATACCACTCACAGCCACAAAACACATATCAACATACCCAGCCACAAACCTCATACCACACGCAACCACAAACTCTCCATGCACACCAACCTACACAACAACAACTTTCCAACATAAGATGTTACACATGTAACCAAAAAGGACACATAAGTAGATACTGTCAAGAGAGAAATGGGGGGACAAATAATAAGAAAATGTATAGATTCATACCAAAAGGATGAATGTAGGAAATTATCAGCAGTCGGTGGCTCACATAGTGGCCGTGAATGCTTTACTGGAGAATGATAGTCTGCTCTAGGGGTCAGGTCATACCTGTAGTCTACAGCCAGTCAGGTTAACTGAGAATACTAGGGAAGAACCTACAATGACAGTAGATATAGCTGGTACTAAACACTATTTTCTTGTAGGCACAGGGGCTTCCAGATCAGTGTTAAATTCTCCATCAAATTTACAAGTGACCAACAAGACAGTACCAGCAATGGGAGTAACGGGTAAAGTGCAGCATTATTCTTTAACCAAATCTTCAGAGGTTACTATCAGGCCGCTGCAAACTAGGCATTCCTTTCTTCTGGTGGCAGCGGCTCCTACTAACCTACTGGGAAGGTATTTGTTATGTAAAATGGGATGTGTCATTTACTGTACCCCTGATGGTATATTCCTAGATATCGTTATACAAACAAACAGGAAAGATTCCGCACAGAACCGAAAATGTGACCCATGACACAAATGGTGATAAATAATTATAAATAGGTAAACCAATCGTACTACACAATTCAAAATGATTTTTCTTTATTTGTGATATTGGTGGTGCTCCCAAAGCCTAATATGAACAATAATTACTCAAATGTCTTATCTCTTTGGCCCTGATTCAGAGCCGGACACTCTGACAGAGCGCTCGCTCTGAATCAGGGCTGTCCCTCTGAATTTAAGAGCGGCCTCCTGGCAGCTCGCATAGCTGTAGGTGACCACCCACAGCTATAGCGAGTGGCCAAAATGATGGCCGCGATGGTCAAGACCATCACGACCATCGGGCTTGCGTTGAGACCCTTGCGGTAGGGTCTCATTGCCGCAAGCCCTGGAGTGCTTTTGGCTCTATCAGAGCCAAAAGCACTCCCACTGACATCACTTGTCACTTGTGATGTTAGTGGTCCGGCCCCAGACGGTAGGCGTTCCCATGGGAATGCCTCCGTCTGGGCAGCCCCGCCCCTGGCACGTCCACCAAAGGGGGCATGCTGTCACTCACCATCGACAGCACGCCCCCTTTGGTGTGAGACCCATAACAACGGCTTGGCTGTCGTTATTCGGGTCTCGTGCATGCGTACAACGGAGCCTCCTCCGTCGTGCGCATGCGCACTTGGCCAACATCGACCCGCTTGAGAGCGGGTCTGAATTAGGCCCAATGTACAAAGGTTCATTTGACCTTATATGGGATATTGTCTACACCTGGATATTGATTTAAGTTAATGAGAACTTATCAGGAAGGCAGAGCTAATGAGCCATTTAGCACTACCTTAGAAATTTACTTACCTACTTACCTAGCACTAGGAACCATTAAAAAGGAATTGAAGTCATTGGCTAATCTTGTTTTTTTGCTTAATGGTTGCTCTTTATTAGTGCATGTATTAAGATTATTATGTTTTGATACTGTTCTTAATTTTCCATTATGCAAAATGCTATGTGATGTTATGTTTATGAATTGTTGTCCACATTATAGCATATACAGCCTATTCTGAGTTATAGGATTTGTTTGTCAATCCTATTATGATCAGTGGTGACATTTGATGTATTATCTTACAATACCAGTTAAGATTGTTAACATTCAATATATAAATTTGATTAGCATTTTATCTCCAAACCAATATTGTAAATTATGATGATTCTGTTCCCTTGGACCATCAGGACCATTGGGGATTATATGATGGTATTACTACTGCATGGTAGTTTGTGATATTACAATGTATGTCTATGTACCATTATTTAATGATCAATATGAGCATTATTAATATCATGTTTGGTGATGATTGGGTTCTTATTTGTAAGGACCATTATTGTTTATAGAATGGTATCATTATTCTCTTCATTATAGACATACAGTTTAATTACCCCCAGTATATATACACTTCATGATTAAAGTATGCCTATGCATAACTTTTCTCAATAAACTTTTGTATTACTAACTGGACTCTCCATTGAGTGACAGTCCTAAATTTTTCATGCAAATCTGTGGAAACCATGTGTAAGGGAACATCTACCTTTGCCGAATGAATTATACCTACAGCCATACTTTTCTGAACCTGCCCAATCTCGTTCGATCTTGGAAGCGATACAACAGCATGCCTGGCCAGTACGTGGATGGGAGACCTTCTAGGAATACCAGGTGCCGTAGGTTAATTATTATTATTATTATTATTATTATTATTACCAGTTAGTTATATAGTGCACACATATTGCGCAGTGCTTTACAGAGAATATCTTACCATTCACATCTGTCCCTGCCCCAGTGGAGCTTACAATCTATATTCCCTACCACATGCTCCCACACATACACACTAGGGTTCATTTTGTGGGGAGCCAATTAACCTACCAGTATATTTTTGGAGTGTGGGAGGAAACTGGAGTACCCGGAGGAAACCCACGCAAGCACAGGGAGAATATACAAACTCCACACAGTTAGGGCCGTAGTGGGAATTAAACCCATGAGGCAGTAACGCTAACCATTACACCATCTGTGCTGCCCCAATCCATATTGGAAGATTAGGAAAACACTTGGCACAGATACTACATGAATCATTTGTGTATGTTAATACACCATCAATATATGGACTGGAAAAATTATGATCTGTATTCCATATGTGTGTTGTGAAATGCAGATTGGATTTGTTTTATTATTTTCGCCGTTTAACTCGGTTGTCATTTACCCATACCCGAGCTTTGGATTCATTTCTGCACGCATTTGTGTTTATATAAGTTTACCTCTTTATTTTATGCAAGTATAACAAAAGTTATATTTAATATGTTTTTTGACATATGTTATTTCATTTAAGAGTGCCCCAACAAAGAGCCTTTCTTTTGTTTCTTTGTGTCAATACATATTCCCATATATCCCAGAGAAGGTTGTGCATGAGGTAAGGGATATATTGGACACTCGACAAAGGTTAATGCTTCACTATACCATTTTAGAACAAAGCCCATCCCAAGTAAAAGAGATGTTATCTCAAATACCGGGTTCACTTTGGACCAAGGATGGACAGCACACTGGATTGATGGCAAATGTATCTCCTGTAATGGTAAATTTAAAAAGTGCTAGGCAAGCTCCAAAAATTCCTCAGGACCCGTTAAAGCCAGAGGTAGAGCTAGGGGTTTATCCAATAATTGAAAGGTTATTACAACAGGAGATATTTATCAGTACAGCTAGCCCAGCTAATAGTCCCATTTTACAGTGGAGAAGGCTGGGGAGAGGGACTATAGGTTAGTACAGGAGCTTAGGGATGTAAACAAAGTAGTTGAGAGCCAATTCCCCCGTAGTGCCCAATCCAGCTGTCATCCTCATGGCAAATTCCACCATCTGCAACCCTTACTGTCATTGACCTATGATCTGCTTTCTTCTCTGTCTCTCTTCACACTGACTGTCAGTCTCTTTGCATTCACCTACAGGGGGGTACAATATACATGGACACGATTGCCCCAGGGTTTCATAGATAGCCCCAGTATTTTCTCTCAAGACTTACACGTTTGCAATCTTTTCAACCAGGCAATGGATCTGTTCTAATTCAATATGTAGATGATTTGTTGTTGTGCTCTGATTCATTTATGTTATGTTTAAATGATACTAAACTGTTGTTGCTTCATCTCTCACAAACAGGACACAAGGTTGCTAAGAACAAATTACAGCCATGCTAGACTAAGGTTAAATACTTGGGACACTGTCTAACCCAGGGGACTACGACATTTGACAACCAACAAAATACAGGCCATACAGACCAGGACACTACCACAGAACCAACTGTAAATCTGTACCTTCTTGGGCATGTGTGGATACTGCAGGACAGGGATC
The DNA here is from genome assembly GCA_031769625.1 of Taudactylus pleione. NCBI lineage: Eukaryota > Metazoa > Chordata > Amphibia > Anura > Myobatrachidae > Taudactylus > Taudactylus pleione. Next base: position 613,991 of record JAUIMM010000626.1, read on the forward strand.
CCAGGTTTTTCTATTCCGGCCTTACCTTTGCAGGAATTGGTGTCATCCTCAAAACCTGACCGTGTCACACACACTGAGGAAACAGAGCAGGCTTTCCTTAACCTTAAGGACAGTCTAACAAAAGCACATGCATTGGGAATACTAGATAATGAAAACCTTTTGATTTATATTATACGGAGGCTGATGACTGTGGAGCAGGTGTCCTCACACAAAAACATGGTGATGCTAGTAGACCTGTAGCATACTACAGTGCACAATTGGACACTGTGGCAAGATCACTCCCAACGTGTTTAAGAAATGTAGCAGCAACCGCTCTTTTGGTCAGTAAGAGTGAGGATGTAGTATTAGGCCATGATATGATTGTTTAAACACTGCAGGCTGAATCTGCTTTACTGAATTCTGTCCAAACCAGACATGTTTCCTCAGCTAGGTTCACGAAATGGGAACTAGCTCTAATGCCACCTTCAAATATCACCATTAAACGGTGCAGTACGTTAAACCTAGCAACGCATTTACCATATGTGCCTCAGGATGCACAAAGGGTGGAGAGAGGTGAGTCACTGGTTGAAGGTGAGTTTTGTAGGTATACTGATACACATGATTGTATGGAATATTTGAATCAGACCTTTACTGCAAGACCTGACAAACGTGATACACCATTAGAAAATGTAAATGTGACATTTTACACCGATGGGAGTTGTCATAGACAAACTAACACAGGAGAATTATGCACAGGTTATGCTGTTGTAGATGACGAGGATGTTGTTGAAGCTGAACCTCATTCAGCACAGGTAGCTGAACTGGTGGCATTAAGGAGAGAATGTGAACTGGCAGAAGGTAAGTCAGCTAATATCTACACTGACTCTAGTTATGCCTTTGGGGTAGTTCACTATTTTGGGGCTCTTTGGCATCTTCGAAATTTTATGACAGCAGCAGGCACACCATTTGCACACTCAAACCACATAAAATGACTCTTGACAGCAATCCAACTACCAAAGGCAGTAGCTGTCATCAAATGCAAAGCCCATACATGTGAAGAAGACCCGGTGTCACTGGGCAATAACAGAGCAGACAAAGCTGCCAGATGGGCAGCAGGGTTAAAAATAAAAATGCAAATTGATAAAATGAAGGTTTTAAAAATGATTGACACCCAGAAATTAATTGAGATGCAAAATTTGTGTTCAATAAAGGAAAAGGCAGTCTGGAGATCAAAGGGATGTGGTCAGGAGTCCTCTGGACTTTGGAGAGATGGACAATGTAGGCTGGTTGCTCCCAAGGCATATTACCCAACCCTGGCTGAAGCAGTGCATGGCTTGACTCACCTAGGAAAAGGAGGTATGTGCAAGTTAGTCAGAGCATACTGGTGTGCACCGGGATTTTCTTATCAAGCTGAAAAGAGGGCTATGTCCTGTTTGACTTGCTTGAGGAAAACTGTCGGGAAGACAATCCCTACCAAACCATCCCATATCCCTCCGACAGACAGACCTTTTCAGGTGATACAAATTGATTTCATCCAATTACCACCTTGCAGGAATCTCAAGTATGTATTAGTTTGTACTGATGTGTTTTCTAATTGGGTAGAGGCATATTCAGCTGCCACTAATACTGCTGTTTTTACTGCTAAAAAGATTGTTCAGGAATTTGTATGCAGATACCATATCCCTAGAATCATAGAAAGTGAAAGGGGTACTCATTTCACCGGAGATGTTTTCCAGAACATGTGTAAGTTAATGGGTATTAATAGTAGACTTCACACCCCTTACTGACCGCAAGCCAGTGCGAAGGTGGAGAGAGTGAACGGTACTATTAAGAACAAACTGAGCAAGATCATGGTTGAAACTGGATTAGGATGGCCAGAAGTCTTACTGCTAGTCCTCCATAGCATCAGGACTACTCCTAGACCTCCTCTTAATCTGTCCCCCTTTGAGATACTGTTTGGGAGACAACCTCATTTGATTGTAAGTCCACAGGATGATCTGAAGTATAATAATGAGGTTACTGTGAAATACCTTATAACAATGAGTAAACAGTGGAAACAGCAGCAACATAAATTTAAATTGTTATCACCTGACATGCCTGAGACAAACTGTCATGATGTTGAACCTGGAGAATATGTTATGATCTGAAATTTCTTATGTTCAGGTTGTTTGACAGACTGGTGGGAAGGACAGTATCAAGTGTTGCTGTCAAGTACTACATCAGTGAAAGTAGCAGAGAGAGATACCTGGGTCCATTCCACTCACTGCAGAAAGGTCAATCACCTGGAGGAGATACAAGGCAGAGTCGAGACAGATAACGTGGACCTGTCAATTGCGAGCCTGTTCTGGGTGAGTTAGAGATTGCAGTGGAACACCTGAGCTAGGAAAATTTGCAGACCACTATTCCAGCAATGGAGTGGCGGGCTGGGGTTGTGTTTGTGTTTCCTTCCAGGGTTCTCATCATACTCATTTGTTTTGGGATTTCTGTTTCTGTGACGGAGGACAGATGATGGAGAGGGAGGTTGATGGTGATATTGATGGAGTGGGGTCAGGAGAAGGAGCGATAAAACCATTTGGGTGGTATTTGGCAAAACCTACTACAGTAATTAAGAGATCTGTCATCCTAGAAACTTGGAGTCAGTCTGAAGGTCTATTGTCTGAGGAATACTGTATGTGTGCAAACTGTGGATCCCTAATTGATGAAAGTGTATCCAATGATGCCAGTCCAAGAGTAATCTGTATTTGGGCGAGCATCCTATAGAGGAATACCATTCCTTAGTGGGGAAGGTCTTAAACCAGAGTGTTGGGTTTGCACTCATGTGCCTCAGTGACAATATAATGTAGGTTTAGTACCACTCCCGTTAAACATCTCTGAGGTTCTTGGAATACCTAAGGGGAAAACGCTGGATGGGAAATTAATTAAGTTCAAACCTCCAAATTTCAAGCTCCACCCATACCAAGTAGATAGAACTCTCTTATGTTTAAACTTAACCAATTTCAATAAACCAGGAAGTTGGGATATAAACGGGAACAATCAGACAATGACCTTCTCACACAGAGCTGATAATAGACCACTAGATGATAAACTTGTACATGACATTACTAACAGTGGGAGATATTTCTGGTATAGGTATACTCGTGGTCCCATCAAGGAGATGATTGGCAGAATACCAGTAGGGTACAGTGCAGATATTATACAACCAGAGACATGTATTAGCCAAATGGGAGAACCTGGGATAGGATCCTTTGTCAGAGAAATGTGTTTAATGGTAATGATGCATTCTATCCCTTATGTACTCCCAGACGATGTGTATTTTATATGTGGAAGGAAAGCGTACAAGTGGCTCACTCCGAGTTCTGAAGGTTTATATTACCTGGGAAGGGTACTCCCAGAGGTTATGACCCTTACACATGGTGAAAAGCTTGGTATTCATAAAACCACACCATCACCATATCTTCAAACACAGTATGAACACAGGGCCTGATTCAGAGCCGCTCGTAAGCGGCCACTCGTTCGTTCAGACCGATGTCTGCACAACTGCGCATGCGTACAGATTTTAATACGCATGCACGAACCAGTCAGTGCGGCCAAAAATCGTGTGCTCGCTAAATAGCGAATGCCTGCTATTTTGAGTGACAGGAGGAGGCGTTTATGGGTGGTAACAGGGGAAGGTGCTTGAAAACGTGGAGTGGAGAGCCGAACACAGGCGTGCCAAGCTGTCAAAATGGGCGTTTTAAGGGTGTGCATAATTAACAAAGCAGCGTCATTGACCACGTCACTTGGTTGTTTTATAGTCAGAACTGCTCGCATGATTGTGGTAGGAAAAACCAACCACAAGAATAGCGAGCAGTTCATACGCTGTCTGATGTACTCGATTAATCTAGTAAATAGCGGACATGACGTATGATGCGAGCGGGCAGGGGGCGTTTTTTTCAAAAGTATGTTCGCATGTTTTGTTCGCTCATTCAGACATAGAGGCGTGATCAGACCGCAAAGAGTGAACGGTTAATTTAAATAGCCAGCCCCTTTTTCTGGACGAGCAAGCGCAAATAGCATCCAGCTCTGAATCAGGCCCTCAGAGACAAAAGAAATATGATACCTGGTGATGTATATACAGCTACACAGTTGATTAGCGAAACAACTGGCTCCAAATTTTGGTAGCATTAGATCCCACCAGGATCGCTCGGGGTACTTTAAATTTTAGATACATCCAAGACCTTGCTAAATTAATAGATAATATCACTGAGTTGTATGATGACATGTTCAGGTACACTGGTAAGGAGCTACAGGTCTATAAGAAAGAACTTGTGCAACATAGACTAGTGTTAAATTATTTAACTGCTGTAACTGGTGGATACTGTGTGACTCTGGCCACCCAAATTGGTGTCAAGTGCTGCACTTACATCACAAATAATTCTAGTGATCCCAAAGAGGTGATAGACCGGAAGATGGATGAGATTCTGCAGCTGAAATGGGAATTTCGAAAGAACCATAATGCCTCATTGACTGAAAAACGTAGAAGAGTGGTTCTAATTCCGGTCTACACAATATTCTCACTTTCACACATGCAACCACTTATAAAAAAGTTCCCAAGCATTAAGCTTAATATTAGAGATTTCATTAGCTAATACTTATGTTGTCAAATGTAAAGTATATGATGTTTAAGGTATAGAGACTAGGAGACAAGTCATGTTTGGTACCATTTTAAATCACTGTTTATTTGCAGATCTCCAGTTCTATTGGCAAGGCGATCGCATCATGCGTCTGCAAGATAGGAATTATAGGAAATTAGTGGTTAGAATGTATCTCTGTATGTAGCATCTTTTATTAGTTTAAACCAGTTCTTTGGCAGGAAAACCACACAACGCAACATCTGAGGAACTGGGACATACCACTAGTGACACTGTATGAACTGTCCAATTACCTGCATCGTACCAGAATGTCCAGGAGCAAGACCCAATGGAAATCTGTTAACCAGTTTCTTTGTTCTGTAAGGTATATAGCCTGGGAGCTGGTTATAGTATACAGCCATTCTTCTTGGATGACCACAGGCTTCTGGAGAGATGACTGTATACTGGGACTAGTGTGCATGCATATGTATTGGCTAGTACCTTTTGTATTTACTTGTTTTTTGCCCTAATTGTATAGATCACAGCGTGTTATATTTTTCATTGAATAATATATCTTTTTGTGCTTTGGAATCACAATTGGATTGGAAAGCAATTATTTCTTATGCGACTTGCAACGCTTAACAGCGACATTTTGGGTATATAGATTTAGGGATATCAATAAAGGGAACCATTTGAAAACCTGTAAAGACTTGGCCTGCCACTGTAGCCTGCATCTTAAGCATGACATCTGAACCATGGAGTTAGAACCGGATTTGAGATTTAATACCATCACTCATCTTATCTCTTTTCCGGTAAATGAATGCCATCTTCCATAACTGATGCTTTCAATTGCAAGAATAGTCTGTATTGAAAGTTTCTTTTGCAATTGTGGGTGTGCAACATCCCCCACCATTAATTAGTTTGTTGACCAAACTGCTCAAACACTCCCTCCCCCTGTACCAGCTGACTCAGCATCTCCTATAAAGGGGAATCATTTTGAAAGCCTGCAAAGGCTTAACCTCCCACTATAGCCTGCATCTTAAGCATGTCACCTAAAGCATGGTGTTACCCGAGTTGAGTTTTAATACCATCTCTCATCTCATCTCTTTTCAGGTTAATGAATGCCATCTTCCATAACTGATGCTTTTAATTGCAAGAATAGTCTGTATTGAAAGTTTCAATTGCAATTATGGGTCTGCAGCATCCCCCACCATTAATTAGTTTGTTGACCAAGCTGCTCAAACAATCCCTCACCCTGTACCAGCTGACCCAGCATCTCCTACAAAGGGGAATCATTTGAAAGTCTGCAAAGGCTTGGCCTGCCACTATAGCCTGCATCTTAAGCTTGTCACCTGAAGCATGGAGTTAGAACCGGAGTTTGAACTGGATTTGGACTTTGAACTACTTTCTAAACCAAAATGGAACAATTTCTCAAACACTGCAGCTCAGGAATGCTACCACTCCACCTTAATTTCACCCCCCCCCCCTTAGACTGGGTTTTGGGGCAGTCTCATGCTGCATCCCAATTGCACTCAACAAACTTCTGGATGCGACAAACTCTTACACTCAAACAAGGGAAACGCTTGGAGCACCTGGTTCTTGAGAAAGCCATAACACACAGAGAAACACGTTGAAGCCTCAGGTGCTGTGTTTTCACTGCACTGTGCTAGTGTGCTAGTTTCCCTGATGCCGTCTGGATTGTAGTCCCACTTAGGATTCATTAGAGTGGACTTGTAGCCTTCTTGGAGGTGACTGTTTGGGTCAGCTTGTCCTGCCTGCTTGCTGCTGCCAAAACCAGAACATTGCAACTTCTTTCCAGCCACAAGCTGCTGTGTAATAGGCCGCCCCCACAGATGAGACCTCCACTTCAGGTGAGCCCCCATCTGCTGCCGGCATTACCACAACGGGTCCACTGCCTACCATCATGGACACTGCTCTCTCCATTTTCCATTTTCCACTCTCCCAGTATGGTACACTGGCAGCGTGAGCCACTGGAGCACCCTTAACCCACAGTGGGTTAATTACTATTATCCGGCATTTTAGGACTATCATCCATGGGGATAACAATTATCTATGAGTACATTTTCTAAACAACTTACTTCAAGTTTAAAGAGCACAGAAATTAATTACAAGAAAACAACACGTGCACTTTGGGATATCCCAATGACTTCTGTGTCCATGGAACAATAAGAACAGGCTGGCTCATTTGTTACATGTTTTCCTTTGACCACAGGTTATTTGCTACTTTGTTACATTTAAATTATCTTATAGAGCATCATATTGAGATGGTATTACTGTCAAAATAACTGTGGAAGATTAATTGTCTCTATGTGATTTTCTATTATTATTTTTATTATAAGTACTCCTGGGAGCAATCTATACTGTAGTTGAATTTGGATTATATGTTTTTATATGTCCTGTTTATATGTTGTTTTTATTTATTTCCATTATTAAAATCAATACCTCTTTTGGTAGATTGAGTTCTTGTATTTTTCAGTGCCAGTAAGCACTTCACGTTTTCCTCTGTTCAATGTTACCTGTTACAGCTACACCATTATTTTTAATTTCTGATTAACTTTAACATGGTTTTTACCTTATAATGCTGTCACTATTATTTTAAGATTGCCTTTTTATACCTTTGTACTTGCCAGATGTAACCTACACAGTGCAACCCAGATGGCTGCCTTGGATGGTTATTTCTTGAATAGATATCTATCTATTCATTATCTGACTCTGACTCTGGGGAGCACCGCCAACTCTAAAGCTTTTTTCTCACCGAACCCGGTAATATATCATTATAACTAGTTGGCTTTTCCTACCATTCTTTCACCACACCTACTCTTATGTCATTATGAACATACCATGTTGGTGATAAGTATAACTTTTAATTTTCCCTTATATTGTCATGTGCGAACTCCAAAGACAAAAAATTGTGTGTATGGTTATTTCTTGGGCAGGATGAACAAACACATGGATCTATTCATTCAGGGTGTATTATATTACAAATGTTTCAGTCACCCATATACATCATGCCCAAACTGCATCACTGTTTGCTATATTTGCTATTCCCTAATTGAACCATGTACTTCCGCCCAACTGTATGATATGTCTGCGTGCTATACCTCCAATGTAGTGCATCCTCCCTAGGCAGGATGTACTTCACATGGATCTATTCATACTGGGTATATCATACTGCCACACACATGTCAGTTTTCCCATATATGCTTTGGGTCCTTGTACGGCTTATCTCCAACATTGCAACCTTTGTAGTGCGCCCAACATGGCTTCCTCACCTGGTATACTCGTGTATGGGATGAAAAATACATGGACCTGACGATTATGGTGGGACCATACTCCTAGCATTCAGATGCTGCAACCACCCATTTTGTGTCATTTCTTCTAGGCATAACCTATTCCACCCAGGGTAATCCTATGTAGTGCGCCCAAGATGGCTGCCTCATCTGGTACGTTTTGTTGGTGGAATATATAACCTGTGGAAGTTATTTCTCAAAATGTCTGCACCAACCCTGCAATATGCTTATTGTGCTCTTTAGGTTTTGGTTGTTTTTAATTATCTCCATGTAGTTTTCTATTTTCTGCATTACCTAATCCTTGAACAATGTACCATGTTTTCTGATGTCTGTAAAGCGACTTTGAGTCCTGCGGGAGAAAAGTGCTATATAAATAATATAATACTACTACTAATAATAATAATAATAATAATGATTATTATCATTATTATTATTATTATTATTATTGTTATTGTACTGCCCCGCACTAAGGGCCTGATTCAGACCTGCTCGCGAGCGTAGGAAGCTCGCAAGTGGGTCGATGGTGCCCTAATGCAAATGCGCACGACGGAGGGAGCTCCGACGTGCGCATGCGTGAGACCCGCATAGCGACAGCCAAGCTGTCGCTCCGGGTCTCGCACCAAAGGGGGCGTGCTGTCGATGGTGAGTGACAGAACGCCCCCTTTGGTGGGCGTGCTGGGGGCGTGGCTGCCTGATGGAGGCATTCCCATGGGAACACCTACCGTCTGAGACCGGCCCCACTGACATTAGTAGTGATGTCAGTGGGAGTGATTTTGGCTCTTATAGAGCCAAAATCACTCCTGGGCTTGCGGCAGCGAGACGCTACCGCAGGGTCTTGTCGCAACCATCATCATGGACGCTCGCTATAGCTGTGGGTGGTAACCCACAGCTATGCGAGCGTCCATTAGGCCGCTCCAAAATGAGGTAGGAGGGCCCTGATTCAGAGCGAGCGCTCTGGTCAGAGCGTCCGGCTCTGAATCAGGCCCTAAGTGTCTGACAAATTTGGAGCAGCCAGCATAACCAATACTCTATCTTCCAATAATCCAGTCAGATGTTATCTCAAGAACTGAGTTTATTATTCGATAGAGGAACTTGCGTGGATGTACACAGATCGATGCGTATAAACTAGTGTGCACATGTGTGCGCATGTGTGCAATGATAATGATGATAAGTGATGAGAAGTAATGATGATAAGACAAGTGATGTGGTAAAACATCGGATGCTGTACCAGGTAGAACATACGTAATGATGACTATCTGGGACCATGTGAAAAGGAAAATGGCTGCTTACAGCTCCTTTAGCCCAGAATGCATTGCTAGACTGCTATAGATCGTTAAGAAGGACAAAATAGATCAGATTTAAACTGCTGTTGTCCTGACCACTAGGTGGGGCTGCTAATGTGAATTAGTGCAACATAACAAACCCTATGCTGAAGGCATGACACTCCCCGTCTGGTATTGTTGATACCACAAATTTAAACTCTAAGTAGGTAAGTAGGTAACAGAAACAACTGAGAAACAACTTAGTCTCTCCTTGCTTACAGATCTTGACCTCGACCTTACAAACTTTTCCGTTCTTGCTCGGGAACGTCTTGGTGACAATACTCAAAGGCCACTCGTTACGTTGTGACTGGCGATCTCTGACAAGCACAATGTCACCAGGTTTGTAGGTTGGGTTTGGCAACTTGCCACTTGGTCCTTGGCTGCAGGGTAGAGATATATTGTCTTTTCCACCTGTCCCAAAAGGTGTTTTCTAGGCTTTGGACTTGCCTCCATTGTCGTTTGAATAAGTCTTTGTTGGTAAACTCTCCAGAAGGAGCATAGATAGTCCCGGTCTTCTGAGTAAGAAGAGTAGCAGGAGTAAGCAGAAGTGGATCTTCTGGGTCATTAGAAACTGAAGTCAAAGGTCTGGCATTGACGATAGCTGAGACTTCAGCCATGAAAGTTGTTAAACTCTCGTGAGTAAGTCTTGCAGTACCTACTTGTAGGAATATGGAATCAAGGATTCTGCGTATGATGCCAATCATCCTTTCCCATGTACCTCCCATATGAGAAAAATGAGGTGGGTTGAAAGTCCATGTACAACTTTGCTCACTGAGGTATCTCTCTACACCTTTAGTGTTGATGTTTGAGTGAATTTGTAGTTCTTTGGTTGCATAAATATTTTGGCAGTGATGCCAACCTATGCATTAAGTCACTCTTAGAAATGTGGCACGTTTAAATGGACGGGCTGTATGAGTTAGGCAGGTAATTGCTCTAAGAAGTGATTTCCAAGTTGAGAATCTTTGGAATCTGTGTGGCTCAAGTTGACAATTTAAGATCATGGTATGGATCGTTGTCACAGCTAGCACAGCACCACAAAGTTCTAGCCGGGGTATGGTATGCCCTGGAAGTGGTGCTAACTTCGCTTTGCCCATGACAAACCCAATATGACACTGGCCTCGAATATCCACAGTTTTAAGATATGCAACAGCGGCAATTGCTTGGATTGAAGCATCAGAAAATACACATAGTCTCTGGTTTTGTACTTCTGTAGAAGGCACAGGAGCATATGAAAGTGTAATATAAAGGTTGGTTAAAGTGGACAGAGAACTTTTCCACTCCTCCCACAAATCTCTTTTCTGAGGAGACAGTGGCGCATCCCAGCTGGATGACTCGCAGGTTAGGTCTCTGAGCAAGGCTTTACCTTGGATAGTGACAGCATCAGCAAATCCTTAGGGGTCATACAAGTTATTTATAACAGACAAGACACCTCTGCGGGTGTAGAGTCTTTCCCCACTGTTCACTTGGAAGGTAAAGGAGTTGGATTTTAAGCCCCATAAGAGTCCAAGGCTACATTGAGCTGGTGGAGAATCGGTTCCTAAATCTAAATCCCTTAAGTCACTGGTATGATCTTGAGAAGGGAAGGCTTCCATCACTCTTTTGCTATGGAAAGCTATTTTGTGAAGCCTGAGATTAGAGCAGGCAAACATTTCCTGAGCTCTCTTGAGGAGGCTGTTTGCTGTCTCATCTTTTGGCATAGATTTTAAACAGTCATCTACATAGAAATCTTTTTCCACAAGTTATCTAACATCAGAACCATACTCTAGCTCACCCTTTTGAGCTGAACATCTGAGTCCGTAGATGGCAACTGCAGGGGAAGCACTGTTACCAAAGATATGTACCCTCATGCGGTACTTTGCAATATCTTTAGAGGGGTCGTTGTCTCTGAACCAAAGGAATCTTAGGAAATTCCTGTCAGTTTCACTTATGAGGAAGCAATGAAACATTTGATGAATGTCAGCTGTGAAGGCAATAGAGTCCTTACAGAAACGTATGAGTACTCAAAGGAGTTTGTTGTTAAGGTCTGGTCCTGTCAGGAGAACATAATTTAAGGAGATGCCTTTGAACTTGGCACTGGAATCAAACATGACTCTGATCTGACCTGGTTTCTTTGGGTGGTATACTCCAAACACTGGTAAGTACCAGCATTCATCTGTGTCTTTAAGAATGGTAGCTATCTCAGCATGACCACTCTCAAATATTTTGTCCATGAAAGAGAAGAAGTGATATTTCATTTCTGGTTTCCTGTGGAAGTTGCGTTTCAGTGATGAGAAGCGTTTAAATACTTGTTCTCTGTTGTTAGGTAGGCGCCGTCTGTGTATTTTAAAGGGTAGAGGTGCAACCCAACTGTTGGCATCATCTTTGCCTAGTCCCTTTTTCATTATTTCCAGGAATAGATTGTGCTCTATGGACATTGCGACTTGATCATCCCTTTTTGTTCTTTGGAAGACTGTGCACCCCAAATGTTCTTGGTAGCTGTCACGGATGTGGTTGTCACTAGGAGAGTCTATGACAGTGCAGTGTGGTAGTTCCTTTATGAGGAAGTGATTGTGACATGGTTGAAATAGAGAAGGGTGCCCGTTTTCTAAAGTACAGGTAAGCATGCTGTTGACAGTAACTGGTTTATGCACTTTTCCAAGACATACTTCTCCTATTATGACCCATCCTAGGTCTAATCTTTGAGCATAAAGAGCATTGTGTGGACTGTTAATCTGACTTCTGACTTTGTGGACTCGTAAGATATCTCTCCAAATGGGTAGAATTATCTGGGCTAGTGGGTCCAGTTCTGGTACCAGGGTGTAGAGCTGTGTTGTGTTCTGTGCTGTGACATTCTATGCAGTTAACACTAATCTTACAATCCTTGGTAAGGTGGGTTGTAGAAGAGCAGCACTTGTAGCAGATGCCATTTTCTCTTAGGAATGCTTTGTGGTTCTCCAGGGACTTATCTCTAAAGGCTCTGCATTTCAGTAGAGGATGCGGTTTGTTATGCAGGGGACACTGCTTTGCAGGATCTTTATCTTTGTTCTCTTGACGAGTAGAATAGGTAGACCTACAGGAACAGTCTGTATAATGCATGTTAGTCTTGTGAACTGCGACTGACATTTTGTGTGGGTTAGGTAGAATAGGGGTTGAGCTGGTCAGTGTAAAGGTAAAACTAGGATCATTCCTGGTCTTAGCTTGTTGGTGCACGAAGTCCGCAAAAACAGAGAATGGTGGAAATGGCACGTTGTGCCGCTGCTTATATTGGGAACCATGGGTAAGCCATTGCTCCTGTAGATTGTATGGTAGCTTTTGCACTATAGGTTTAATGCCTCTGGCTGTGTCGAGGAAGGAAAGTCGTGGTAAGTCTCCCTCACACTTGGCTAGCTTTTGTTAGGTAACCTAGGGAAATCATCAATTCTTTTGAATAGTGCACTTTCTATTATCTCTGGTCAGCCGTAGCACTCATTTAATCTATCCCAGATCTTGTTAAGGCCATTCTCAGGGTGGTTAATATTGATTACTCTTATCCTTCTAGCATGTTCAGTGGATTCATTCCTAAGCCATTTAATTAAAAGGTCTATCTCTTTGCTATGTGGTCTAACCCTCTGATTACATTTTGGAAAGAGGATTGCCAGGCTCTGAAGCTCTCATGGCGATCATTGAACTTTGAGAGTCCGTTTGTGACCAGCTCACGGTGAGCAAGAAACTTGGCAAAGTCTAATGTGTCTTGATTGGCTCTAGGAGATGTTGTTTGTGCATTAACATGGTGAGTAAATGGTGTGTGGTCATACCTGTTAGGATTGTATGGTTCCTGATGGCTTGTATCATACCAATTTTGTGTGCGGGTAGTTGTGCCTGTGCTGTAGTTTGCAGATTCCGACACCTGGTGTGGGGGAAGGTTGTCCCTCATGGGTTCCTTGAGTCTAGAATTCTCTTGTTTGCAAGTTTGCAGTTCACTGTTGACTAGTGGGGGCACTGCATTGTGTGTTTGGCTTGTTTCACTGATAAAATCTAAATGCATGCTTTGTACTGATTGAGGTTTGCTGTCCATTTTGGATGCTTGATTTACATATTCTGATGTGCGTTGCAACGAATTCTGCGATCCAAGCTCTGCGTCAAGCACATTGATCCTCCTTACATTAAGAAGTTCTGCAGACTCTAAGAACTGTGCTTCGTCTATTACAGCTGCTGCCTCCTTCTCTGCAGTGAGCTTCTCACTAATTGCTTCTAGGCGTTGTTTCTCCATAACTCTTTCTGCATCCAGACGTGACCTCTCCGTATCTCTTTCTGCATCCAGATGTGATCTTTCTGCTTCCAGATGTGATCTCTCTATTCCTTTCTATGCTTCTAAACGTGATTTTTCTATTTTCAATTGCATCTCTTGTTCAGCAAAGGTGGCCTGCACTTTTTCAGCTTCCGCTTTTGCACGTGCCATTATGGCTGCATTGCTGACACATAAAGATTTGGAGGAACTAGAGACTTGGGACCTTGTTTTGTATGAAGATGTCGTTTTCTGTGACATGATGGAATGGAAATGCTTGACTGTGTAGAGGCTGCTGTATTGTAATGTGCAGATAACTAAGCTGACACTGTAGCAGGTCTCTGAGTAGTCAGGGTTTTGGGACTATTGTTAGGCTGTTTGACTGTGCAGGGATTGTGGTAACCCACAGCTATGTGAGCGTCCAAAAGGCTGCACTATTAAAAAAAAACGCCCTGATTCAGAGCGGGTGCTCATTCAGAGCGTCTGGCTCTGAATCAGGCCCTAAGTGAACTAGTTAATTTTGAAGATCAGTTCATTTTGAACTGATCATTCATGAACTACCCATCACTTTGCCAGACAGAGGAGCTGCACCTTTTGGGAAGAAAAGGATCCTGAGACTGTTGCTTGCTGAGCAGGGAGAGGCCTATACACTGCTTGCTAGAATACATCCATGCTCCAGTGGAACCAGGCTTTCCTCCATCTCTTTCCCTGCTGATTGATGATGGAAGTGTGCACTGTTCTGCGTGCATGATTGCTATTGCATTCGCAGTTGTGATCCGCAATGTGTCAGGTCCTGTGTTCACTTAATGCTAAGCTTGCAGAGGACTTAGGCATCATTCAGCTTGGATCACAAGTCTGCAATCGCAAGCACCCACACATTACAAAATGATGCAAACAAAATGCAATTGCAGCACTATACTAAGATGCCCATCAGCTTATAAAGCCGCCCACTTCCCATCACATACATCCGAAAGTCAGCAAAAACATTGGTAACATTGAGTAACATCGGACCCATATGCACAGTTGTGGTTGAGCTTGACAAGACTCACGACCTGCAAAGCTTCCTGTCACCATGTAGACTTCTGGCTGCATATGCCATAACTGGGGCTTGCTTATGCATGCCCCTGTAACGGCGTTCAAATGCACAGGCACGCCTGCGTTCCTTTGACCACTCCCCCTCTCCACCCCCAAATGGCACTTCCTGTCAAACATTTCTCAGTGGCTTTGCTTGTCCGCTGCATTTGCTTTTGCGATTGCAGCAGCCATTTTGTGCATGTGCACTGCGGTGCATATGCATCTACAGAATGCAAACATCGACTGGGTGCATGCGAACACATACTTGCGATCCAAGCTGAATGAGGCCCTTAATGCTATTCCTCATTGTCACGTTAATGTTGGACTTTGCATTAAGGCTAAATTGCAGTGAACTGTATGCAACTATGTGTGTTTATTCTCATGCTGGACTTTGCTTACCACTAAAACTTTTGCAGTTAAAAACAAAAAACTTAAAATAAAATAGTGTTGTATCCTTCTGATATTGTGTTCATTTAGGTGCAACTAAACAAACTGGTCAGCCTCTCTGATAACCTCTTGAGCCTGGGCACTATGGGCCTCATTCAGAGGCAGTCGGAGGATGCAAGCGGTCGCTCAGAAACTGGGCGGCCACTTGCATCCTGACCACCCGCCTCTGTTGCGGTCGTTAGGCTGTGGGTTAACACCCACAGCTCTAACGACTGCCCCGGTGATGGTCGCGATGGTCAGAGACCATCACGACCATCGGAGCTTACGACAAGACCCTAGGATAGGGGCTCCCTTGTCATAAGGCCTGGAGAGCTTCTGGCTCTGTCATAGCCGGAAGCTCTCCACTGACATCACTAGTGATGTCAGTGGGGCCGCCCCCAAATGGTAGGCGTTCCCATGGGAACGCCTCCGTTTGGGCTGCCACTCCCCGGCCCGCCTTCCAAACGGGGCGAGCTGTCAATCAACATCGACAGCTGGCCCCCTTTGGATCGAGACCTGCTACGACTGGAGCTGATGATCGTAGCGGGTCTCACGCATGCGCACGACGGCGCCGGCGCCATTGTGCGCATGCTCTGTGGGGGGCCATCGACCTGGTCCGAGCGCATCGGTGCTAACGACCGGGTCTGAATGACACCCTATATGTGATGAACTGCATAAACTATTTTACGCATTTCATGGGACTGTTGCCTACTTCATCAGACAGTTTATGCCTATTTCTTGCAGGGTGCCAGCTCTAGCTTTTTCTGTGCTGGAGATTTTAGCAGAGTGTTCTGCCAGACAATTAGACACATTTGTATTAATGTGATACTTCAAATATTCAATAAACAATTTATTTCGAAGTAGGCCACCCTGGACAAACCTACATATTTCCGCAAAATACCCACAAACTTTGTAATTTTCATTCATAAAATGAGCAAAATACATAAAGTTGTGAGAAAATAAAAAGAAATACGTACCTTCAAAAGTCGGACGAGTTCGGGCGCAATGAGCCTGAGAGGCCAGGAAGGTCACTACTGCACTCCACGCAGGTGGCCAGAAAACCGACTAGGGGGTTTCAAATGGCATCTAGAGATAGGAAGGTACTAGGAGAGGCCGGCCCCTGCATCTCCTTGCGGCAGAGAGGTGAGCAAGAACAGATTTGTGGTGCCTGTCAGGTCAGCTGCGCCTGATGCAGGGTTAAGTATCCACCTTGCAGCATGTGATACTTAGCACCAGAGCAATTCATCTCTTCGCACCGGTGCAGGGCCAGCTGCTCTGAGAAGCTATTGAATTGCTTTGTCTTACACTTAAAATAAACAACCGACAGCAAAACAATCGAATTTCCTTCATTGACACTATACAGAGTTCTGTGGGATGGACGTTTAGAACAAATATATTAGTTTCTTTTCAGGATTTTCATCGACTAATGATAAATGTAATAAAAGACTTCAATACACAGTAACACTTATTTATACTACTTATTACATTACACTGCTATCTAATAAAATGTATTTCACATAAAAACATATACAAATACACATTCATTCTTCTAGTACTTTCTAAGAAGAGTTTGCTTCCGAGATCCCACAGGAGAAGACATCTATTTCAATGAGAGAGGAGAAATGACCACATTCTACTACATTCATAGTTACGCAGTGTTGCCTGATTGGAAATATTACTTCAGGAGAGTTGGGAATTTCAATGCTACGTCTCCTGAAGGTGATCAGCTCTTTATCAACCAAAGTCTCATAATTTGGAAACATGGACAGGTTAGTGACCCTACGTGATGAAGAACAAGAAATGCCACCATCTGTGATACTCAATAACAAATTATACACTGTGCTATAAATTCCAATTATATGCTTTATAGTCAATGGAAAGAAGTTTGCATTTGTTTCTCAGAGGGATAAGGAGCCAGTGGCATAGACTACAGGAAGGGCAACTGAAGTAGAGCGACAAGAGGAAAATGATGAAGGCAGTAGGAATAAGGATGGACTGTTGAGGGGTGAGGTGGGATATAGGAAGAGGATAAAGTAGTAAATGACAGCAATCTAGGTAAGAAATTATGAGGGAGTAGATGAGAGCTTTAGTAGCTTCCCAGGTGAGGGAGGGTCTGATCCTGGAAATATTGCAGAGAAGGAAATGGCCGGATTGGGAGAAGGAATGTATAATAGGGGATAAAGAAAGGGTAGAGTTGAGTGTGACACCCAAACATCGGACTTGGGGAACAGAGGAGATGGAGAAATTATCAACAGAGAGGAAGAGGGGGAGAGAGAAGAGGAAAAATGATAAGTTTAATTTTTAAGATATAAAGTGTCAGAGTATTATAACTTTTGCTTTTATCCTGACCATTTTATTGTTACCAAATGTCGCTGCCATCATCATTATCATCATCATTGTTTATTTGTAAGATTCAACACACACACAGTACTATACAGGGAAACATTTTATAAAGAGACTATGGATACAATAAATGAGCAAATTGCAGCATACAGACATCATTCACATAATGACACTGTATATAAAAATCATAGAAAAACAAAAGGAAAGATTCAACCAAATTGCATGGAGACAGAATTCGGCATTAAAAAAACAACTCACAAAATGATCGGCGCTTAGAGCACTTGTTCTGGGACATAAATAGACTTCTAATGAAATATACAAATCTATATCCAATACTGTTGTTAGAAAAAAACACATATATTAATCAACACAGTAAAAACAAAAACACATAATACATAAGATACAATGAAAAAACAATTTTTCTGATGCTTGGTAGTGATAATCTCTATTATTGAAAAAAACAATGTCCAGTCAGTCATTTGCGATACATACTTACCATTTGGTATATAATGTTTAAATACAATGTACAGTATCCTCCAGTAATCAAATATCAGCAATACCTAGAATTGCATTTGGAATAAGATGTAGCAACTTGAAGTTTGTTGAAAAAATATCGTCACAGCAGCACCTGTTACTGTGTGTAATTAAATCACACACGAGCTTATATTCAACGTGTTTAATCCACGTATTCATGTCTCATTAGAATAGAAATCAGTGCTGTTTCCATATGCAATTTAATCACATAATTATAGGCTTATATTCAGGATAGTCATTCCCATAATCATGTCTCATTGGAATCAAGAAAGTCAATAGTATCGGTGCAGACTGCAGACCATATAATTAACAGGGTTATGGTGCATACACACGGTCAGATTTTTCATCAGATTTGAACGATAACGATTTTAAAAATCGTTCAATCGTTCAAATCTGATGGAAAAATCGTTCATTTGTGCAACCATGAATGATGGACAATGAACGATGCACGTTCACGTTTGTCTGAGAACGATATCTAACATGTTTGCAGTCAGATTTATCAGATATCGTTCATAATTCTTCAGATATCATTCAAATCGTTCAAAAAATCGTTCAAATCGTTGAACGATATTGTTTATCTGACAAATCTGACTATGTGTATGCTCTATATAAGTGTGCAGATTTGTTTTTTTAGAAAAAGCATTAATGTGCACGAGTGAAACTCACACTATAGCCCGATTGTCCTTATTGCTGCTGGCTAGCTGTGCCTATACGCTGGGCGTCCCCATGCGTTCTGTGAGCTGCACATACTGTGTGTGATGTTAACACTTGGCTCCTGTGCATCCATGTCACCGGACAGGACTTCAGTCGCCTGACAACTCAGCTGGTCTTCTTATGGTAGTTAGTGTAGTCCTGCACTGATCCCCTCTACATGTTTCTCCGCCTACACAAAATTGACAGCTTCCTCAGGAGGTGTGGTTAGCAGTATCCAGAGCTGCATACTTAATGCTGGCCATACACGCTACAATTATCGGGGCGATCCGCTTGATGTCAGCGGATCGCCCCGATAATTGTAGCGTGTGGGGGGCGACCGACGGTTAAATATTGCTCGGTCGGGCATGTCGGATTGTCCAGCATGCCCGTCCAATGCGATATTTACCAGTTAACTGTCGGCCGCATCGGAAGGAACATGGAAATGTCTCCTCCCCCGGGGGCGGAGCGCAGATGTCGGGCTGATACACTGTGAGAGAAATCTCACAGTGTATGCCGGCGACATCTGCGGCTGGCAGGCTGCAAGATAAAATGTCTGTCGGTCTGACAGACATTTTATCTGGCCGTGTATGCCCAGCATTAGGGGGCATCCACTACACGATTTTAGCAGGCGATTGAACAATAATGACATCGTTATTGTTCAATCGTTTAAAAATAGTTTATAAATCGTGCAGTGTTTGGTCGTTAACGATCAACGATGCGCGCTCCCGCTGGTCGTTTGATCGTCTCGTCAGTCAACCGAACATGCAGGTCAATTTCACTTGATCTATTAAAGATCGTTTGCAAATCGTTCAGACTGAAGATAAAATTTCAAGGGAAAAAATCAAGGGAAAATCATTTATACCCCTTTTACACCAGAGCAAAAACCTGGGTTTTTGCAGGGTCTACCCGGGTCGTAGCTCAGTGTAAACGGGTCCCTGAAAAATAACCTGGGTCAAGTTACCCTGCAATCCAACCCAGGAAGCTACCAGGGTTGGACCCAGGATGGACCCAGGTAATGGTGCAGTGTAAACGGTGCAACCCGGGTTATCTGACCTGGATCATGCCTAAAATGAGCGGATTGGTGGCTGTGGAGCACTCACCTCCAACTTTTTATGACCTCACAGGTTTAGCAGGGCAGACCAAGGTTCAGTGTGAACAGGGCTGACCTGGGAGTAACTCAGATCAAAGGTGCAGTGTAAATGGGTCTGACCTGGGTCTGACCAGGGTTGGAACCATGTCCAAAAACCCAGGTCAGACCTGGGTTTTTGGTGGAAAAGAGGTATTAGAGATTGGACAGGGAGTAGATCGTCTACTGTAGTGGTTCTCAAACTCGGTCCTCAGGACCCTACACAGGTCAGATTTTCCAGGTCACCCAGCAGATGCACAGGTGTATTCATTACTCACTGACACATTTTAAAGGTCCACAGGTGGAGCTAATTATTTCACTTGATTCAGTGAGGAGACATGGAAAACATGCACTGTTTGGGGTCCTGAGGACCGAGTTTGAGAACCTGTGTTCTAGTGGATGTGCCCCTTTATACCGGCACTTATTAGTCATTCCATCTCATCATTCTCCTTCAGCTCTAATTACAGGTGTTAATACTTGTCAGGTATTTTCATTAAATCCTGACTTTGGGCTGTAGTTGCAAGAATCACTACTGGTCAGATTTTTCTTATTACATCTTTATTTATACAGCCAATATCTATTAAACAGTATTGGCATATACAGTACATATATACACAAATTACATCAAAGCAGTTCATTTAAAATCTTTCTATTGTTTTTTTTCCCAAAGAAATAGAAATGTCCATTTCTTATTTAGTATTCTATAGTATTTATTGACCCATTATATTGATGTGCTTAGATGAACACTTAATATTATTCATGGGCTTACTTTGTTCATACATCACACACAGGGTCTCATTCAGACCCACTCGTGAGCGCTATATGCTCACAAGCAGGTCGATGGTGCCCAAGTGCGCATGCGCACGACAGAGGGAGCTCCGTCGTGCACATGCGCGAGACCCGGCGAGCAACGGGGAAGCTGTCACTCCAGGTCTCGCACCAAAGGGGACGTGCTGTCGATGGTGAGTGACAGCACGTCCCCTTTGGTGGGTGTGCCGGGGGCGTGGCTGCCCAGACGGAGGCGTTCCCATGGGAACGCCTACCGTCTGGGTCCGGCCCCACTGACATCACTAGTGATGTCAGTGGGAGTGATTTTGGCTCTGATAGAGCCAAAATCACTCCAGGGCTTGCGGCAGCGAGACCCTACCCTTGACCGTCGCGACCATGATCATGGATGCTCGCATAAGCTGTGGGTGGTAACCCACAGCTATGCGAGTGTCCAAAAGGCCGCTTCGCAATGAAAAAAACATGCCCTGATTCAGAGCGGGCGCTCGTTCAGAGCGTCCGGCTCTGAATCAGGCCCACAGTTTGTGTGGCTCACGGAACGCATGGGGACACCCAGCGTATAGGGACAGCTAGCCAGCAGCAATAAGGACAATTGGTCTATAGTGTGAGTTTCACTCGTGCACATTAATGCTTTTTCTAAAAAACAAATCTGCACACTCTAACCCTGTTAACTATATGGTCTGCACCGATACTATTGACTTTCTTGATTCCAATGAGACATGATTATGGGAATGACTATCCTGAATATAAGCCTATAATTATGTGATTAAATTGCATATGGAAACAGCACTGATTTCTATTCTATGAGACATGAATACGTGGATTAAACACGCTGAATATAAGCTCGTGTGTGATTTAATTACAGACAGTAACAGGTGCTGCTGTGACGATATTTTCAACAAACTTCAAGTTGCTACATCTTATTCCAAATGCAATTCTAGGTATTGCTGATGTTTGATTACTGGAGGATACATTGTTTTTAACCATTATATTCCAAATGGTCAGTATATATCACAAAGGACTGTGACTGAACATTCTTTTTTTGAATAATAGAGATTATCACTACCAAGCATCAGAAAAATAGTTTTTTTATTATATCTTATGTATTATGTGTTTTTATTTTTACTGTGTTGATTAAAATATGTGTTTTCTCTAACAACAGTATTGGATATAGATTTGTATATTTCATTAGAAGACTATTTATGTCCCAGATCAAGTGCTCTAAGGGCCTGATTCAGAGCTGAACGGTCTGACCAGAGCACTCGCTCTGAATCAGGGCCGTCCTATTTAAATGTGGAGCGGCCTTTTGGACGCTCGCATAGCTGTGGGTTACCATGATGATGGTCGCGATGGTCAAAGACCATCGCGACCATCGGGCTTACGACGAGACCCTGTGGTAGGGTCTTGCTGCTGCAAGCCCTGGAGTGATTTTGGCTCTATCAGAGCCAAAATCACTCCCACTGACATCACTACTGATGTCAGTGGGGCCGGACTCAGACGGTAGGCGTTCCCATTGGAACGCCTTCGTCTGGCAGCCACGCCCCTGGCACGCCCACCAAAGGGGACGTGCTCTCACTCACCATCGACAGCACGCCCCCTTTGGTGCGAGACCCCGAGCAACGTATTCCTCGTCGCTCGCCGGGTCTCGCGCATGCGCCCAACATCGACCTGCTTGCGAGCGTCCATCGCTCCTGAGCGGGTCTGAATGACCCCCTAAGCGCCAATCATTTTGTGAGTTTCTTTCTGGTAATTTATGGTTAGGGGAGATCCAGTTTCCCCTGACATTATCGGCTGCTGGCAGTAACTTGTGCTAAGAGTGAGAAGAGATTATCTCTGAGATAAAAGGGCCTTAAGGATCAGCGCCTATCTGGTGTGTTTTTTAAGAATTCAGCATAAGACTTAATATGACATACAAAGAGGAAGGAGAGTGGAAGATTACTGCACATTGGGCCTGATTCAGAGATGTACACAAGACCGATGTTTAGCAGTTGAGCAATGTTTTGTAACTGTGTGATCACAGCTGTGGAATCGCACGCAATGAAGCTGTGAAAACATGCTAACGCATGCAGTGAGTACTAAAGCTGTGCAGGCAATTGCAGTGGCGAATTTATGCACGCCCATGAAACAGCGTTGGAATGAACAGGCACACCTGCGTTTCTCTGACCACTCCCCCGTCACCACTCCCAAATGCTCACAGCCCAACACTCACTCTGTGATGGATTCCTATCTGCATCCATAATTGCAGTGCAATCGCCGTGCACGCTCAGAGGAATAGCGTGGAAACATGGTGCCCAGAGAAATTGCATGTCATAGCGCCCCCCCCCTGTACTGAACTGTGCCAGTGGGATATGGTCAGCCTGCGGGGGAATACTGCGGTGAAGAAAAAAAACAGCAAACAGTGGCAGTATCACATTGGGCATTGAGGTCCCATTGGGGGAATGGAATGCTTTGGTGATGCATCTGACATTAAGGGGTAGCTGCTTTGGCACTGCTTTATTTATGTATAGCACCTAGGATCTGACTTTTACTCCTTTGAATCATTGTTATTAGTCAATAGAGCAGATTGTATTATATATTCTGATCATTTAACTTAAATTGACAGAATATATGTGCAAGAGTGAGATTACACAGGGTGCACAGCTTATTACTGTAATTACTGCCCCAAGCAGCTGTCACTGGAGTGGGAACAAGCTCCCTTCTCAGCTATGCTCCTACTTAGCAAATATACATTGTACCTATATTAATGTGAGAACTACTAATCATGTTCTGTCTACCACCATTATTATTATTATTTCAGGTCTCCTAATATTTTCCTTTCAAATAAAACTTCTAATAACACTTTGTGGCCATGCCTGGGAACACCTTCATTACTTTACATAGCAAAGCAGTGACTCTTTTTAAACTCATACCTTATAATTAAAGTTTTGGATTTTACCTCAGATGTGTAACTATTAAGTCAATTGAAGCACAATGAATGAATGAATGAATAAGGAGAGGAGGGAGGGGATCAAGAGGAGAGGGGAGAGGAATATGCTGATCAGAGAGGGGAGGTGACAGAGGCCAATAAAAAAGCAGAGGGGAGGGGCAAAGAGCTGATCACAGGGCAGAGAGGGGAGGGAATTAAAGAGTTGAGATGTGAATGTAATCAATCTGACAGGAAAGGGGAGGTGACAGAAGATGATCACAGAGGAGGGAGGGCCGGAGGGGAGGTGACAGAAGATGATCACAGAGGAGGGGGGGCCGGAGGGGAGGTGACAGAAGATGATCACAGAGGAGGGAGGGCCGGAGGGGAGGTGACAGAAGATGATCACAGAGGAGGGAGGGCCGGAGGGGAGGTGACAGAAGATGATCACAGAGGAGGGAGGGCCAGAGGGGAGGTGACAGAAGATGATCACAGAGGAGGGAGGGCCGGAGGGGAGGTAACAGAAGATGATCACAGAGGAGGGAGGGCCGGAGGGGAGACAATCTGGTCAGTTTGAGGAGCATGAAATGCAGAAACAAATCTCAGATCCGTAATTTATTTAGGATATAGAGCACACATACAGAGATAAAACGAACAGGTGGCCATCATACTGTGCAGTGCCCCACGAACTCCGGAACCCTGGATGGTGCCCTCTGTCCATTTTGGTGCCCGGAGTTCATGCTCCACTGGAAACACCTTCGCTACACCCCTGTGCATGCTCAGTGCAGCTTATATGCATGCTCAGTGGCTAATAATCACTCAATCAGCGCACGCAGTTGCAATTGTGGTCCGTGCTGAATCAGGCCCAGTAGCTGTAACTGCAACATCCTAAGAAGACCACTGTGATCCATAGATGTTCCTGGGTGGTCGCGGAGGTGGACAAAAGTGAATGTAAATAGAGGCCTGTTCATGGGAGTACTAAGATTTTGTCTGTTATCGCTGCTGCATTCTCAATCACAGAACTACAGTCTCAGAGGCCATATTTAGAGAGAGCGATGTTCCTGAAATCTTTGCAGCCAATGACTTAAGGTGCCCACACACATAGCGACATTTTACACGATTTGGCCGATTTCGACGAATCGTGACGACGAATCGGGTAAAAAAAGTACAAATCGTGAATTTATACTCACGAGCACGATGCCGATGCGCATCCCCGCTCGTCGTATATCGCATCTTCTGATCTGCCGTGCTGTAGGGCAGATTAGCCAACCATGAACCCGATCGACGCCGATCGTGAGGGTTTTTTCCTCACGATGAATCGTACGATTCATCACACAATGCAGAATTTGACTGACAGAAGCCTGGACACGCCCCATCGCCATCTTGTGCAGCATCGTGTATGGAGCAAGTCAGTCGCACTTTGGGAGCCTGCACACTGGATATTTGTTTTGTTGGATATTTGGTGAGTATTTGTACAGTTTGCAACCACACTGACCACCAATATGTGCTCCCCACTGCCCACCAATGTGTGCCCCCAGGTAATAAATGCATGACCCAGCCACCGCTCGCCGTATTGAGGTGGGCGGTGGCTGGGTCATGCATTAAGCTCCCCCACTGCCCACCAATGTGTGCCCCCAGGCAATAAATGCATGACCCAGCCACCGCCCGCCGTATTGAGGCGGGCAGTGGCTGGGTCATGTATTAAGCTCCCCCACTGCCCACCAATGTGTGCCCCCAGGCAATAAATGCATGACCCAGCCACCGCCCGCCGTATTGAGGCGGGCGGTGGCTGGGTCATGCATTAAGCTCCCCCACTGCCCACCAATGTGTGGTAATACCTCAAATAAATAAATAAACATGTTTTTCCCAAAAAAACACCATACATTACATTTAAAAACACACATTATTTCAAGCTGGGGGTCTTCTACCTTTCGGTTTCCAGCTGTTGTGGAACTACAGATCCCAGGATGACCTGCCACCCTCCTTTGAAACTATTTTTAGGGCATCCTGGGATCTGTAGTTCTACCACAATGTCAGGTGGAAAACCCATACTGTCAAAGAAAAACATTATATTACCAAGCAATAAACACATAACATTCCTGTAAAAGAAAACATGATTAGAATACCATAACAAACCTTTAAAAACCTGTAAAAAAGAAAATATTAAAACATTAAAAATGTGAACTATAACAACATTACATTTTACAAAACTATATACACAAATATTTAAATGTCCTTTTTTTTCTTATTCATAGATAATGTACATGGATTCTGAACATGAATTCGTTACAGGATTCATTGAAATCCTGCACTCGAAAGACTGTCTGTGGAAGATCAGTTCTCGGAAGTACCACAATAAGTCGCAGAAGTTGGCCGCACTCGAGGAACTGTTGGTGTATACAAAAAAATACATATCTGATGCAGACCTGAAAACTGTATGGCAAAAGATACAAAATCTCAGGACAGTATACATCAAAGAAAAAAAGAAGGTGGATGACTCCAAAAAATCAGGAGTGGCTACAGATGAAATATATACTCTTGCGCTGTGGTACTACCAAATGATGTCATTCATCAGTGAACAAGAGCCTCAAAGGGAATCAATCATCTTGATGTCTGAGCGTGAGGGAGATGAGGAGGTTGCAGAAGTCTTGGTAAGTAGTGACACAGTTTAAACCAAAATCCTTATGGTTTTTGTTGTTAAATCCCTAATGTCCAATTTAGTCAGTAGTTCACAGATAGTCCTCCTGCCATGGTACAGCACCTGGTCCATTGAAATAGGTCATGTACTCCTCCCTCACTTCTTTGGCACGTGCGGTGGATGTTGTTGTAGTTGTTGGTGCAGACACAGATGTCAAATGTTCAATGTCCTTCAGGGGTCCTACATCTTCTGGTCTAGCTGGGACTGGTCCTCATTGAGTAGATTTTCTTCGCAGAAAGTTGTGCAGCACACAGCACGCCATCACGACCCAGTCAATCTTCTCCACATGTAGATTGATGGTGGTGTGGAAAATGCGGAAGCGGTTGCTCATTATTCCAAACGCATTTTCCACAATGCGCCGTGCCCGGGATAGACGGTAGTTGTATATCCTTTTCTCTCTGGTCAGGCCCCTGTGTGCAAATGGCTTCATCACATGTTCATGTAATGCAAAAGCCTCGTCTGCAACGAAAACGTAATTTAGGCCGTGCTTTGTCTGGTCCAGTGAGGGCAGGTTGAGGGTTTTGTTGGCGAGTCTCTGGTAGAAAGCCGTCTTTTTGAAGGATCCACCATCTGAAGCATGCCCATTCTTGTCGACATCCACAAACAGAAATTCGTAGTTGGCATTCACCACTGCCATGAGAACGATGCTGAAGAATCCTTTGTAGTTGTAGTAATATGATCCGGTGTTGGCAGGTGGGTTGATGCGGATGTGTTTCCCATCGATGGCTCCTCCGCAGTTAGGGAAATTCCAACGTTGTTCAAAATCTTCCGCGATGCTAGTCCACTCCTCCACGGTGTTAGGAAACTGTAAAAATAGGAAAAAAGATGTTAAAACATGACTATAATATTTTTTATATCTTTTTTCCCTATATAGACTCCCACCCAAGACCCTGATTTAACATCCACACCGGACCTCAGTCTGCTCGGTGGCGACAGTGATCCGGAGAATAGCACACAAGTTGAAACTCCACTTCCACCTGGACCCTCATCTTCGCAACAACCCCAAAAAAAGAAAAAAAAGGCAGAAAGGAGAATTTTACAGAACGAGAGGACCATTTTTTACAAAACGCAGAACGGATGCTGCAGAAACCCCCAGATGCAATTGATGATTTCACAGCTCATGTGAACAGCACATTGAGAAATCTGGATGCAGATATCCCAAAAAATTTTTTACGGTTAAACTACGACCTCTTGAGTCGCTCTATGAGCAAAAATATCTCAAATTCGACATACATTGCAGATCCAATGCTATTTTCCCCTGCCCCAAATAGGTATGTCCGCCCCCCCCCTGCCCAGTTAGATATTACTCCCCCACCAAGCACCCCAAGCACCAGCACCACCTTGTATAATGCTCTGCTGGATGCAGCAGATGAGTCGCCCCAATATTCAGATGTAAATTTGTTCTATATTGTAATATCACCAAATTTTATGAATTCCAATCGGTGCTGCTGCATGGGATAGGGTGGTGATGACGCCATTTGAACAAGGTCACTACGCACATGGCACAAGTACACATAGCTGGAAGCCGGGGCCACAATGTGTACTTGTGCCATGTGTGTATTGGCCTGTTCATACTGGCGTCTGACCCACCCTATCACATACAGCCGGCTACCTATTGGGATTCATTAAATTTGGTGATATTTAATTTGGTTGTTTTCTTGTCTTGATTTTAATGTCACCAAATTTTATGAATTCCAATCGGTGCTTGCTGCATGGGATAGGGTGGTGATGACGCCATTTGAACAAGGTCACTACGCACATGGCACAAGTACACATAGCAGGAAGCCGGGGCCACAATGTGTACTTGTGCCATGTGTGTATTGGCCTGTTCAAACTGGCGTCTGACCCACCCTATCACATACAGCCGGCTACCTATTGAGATTCATAAAATTTGGTGATAATGTTCTTTTGTAAAGTTGTAATAAAAAAGTATTTTGCACACAGTTTAGTGCACACTTTCAGTTGCCTGCAGGTCAGTGCACATTGTATTAAAAGAAGGCAATTTCTTGCTTTATATGTTGAGTAAAAAATAAATATAAAAATTTTTCTTTGCACAAGAAACCAATGTGTGGTGTTTTTTTTTTAACTTACCTTGCAATACTGGTACTGTAGCACTTTTACGATGGCTTTGCAGGTCTCCGGAATGATGACGCCCAAAGACTGAGGTGAGATGAGTGTCCCAAACTTTAGGTCTTCCAGTGACCTTCCTGTAGCCAGGTATCTCAGGGTAGCCACCAGTCTGTCTTCAGCAGGGACTGCCCTCCGCCACCTTGTGTCCTGTCTCTTGATGTGGGGGGTCACCAGATGCAGCAATTCTTGGAAGCTGGCGTCATCCATGCGCAGGTAGTTACGATAGTCCCCTGGGTTGTTCTCCTTGATCTCTATCAGCAGGGACATGTGAGAGCGGGTATCCCTTTGTAGCAGCCACTCCTTGGTCCAGCATGCTCTCGTCCTTCTTCGCTGGGCCCTCTTCCTAATCTCCCGGACCCCGGCTTCAGCGACCAACACTTTATACTGATAGGGACGCATCAGTACAGAATTCAGGAACAGGATAGAATGCAGGTAGGTAGCACACACTTGCAGGTAGAATAAACTTTGTATAAGGCAAGCCAAATACAAAGAGCACAGTAGCAATGTACAGGATTCAGCAGGAATACACCTAGCCTCATCTAGTAGCAGAGCAGAATGTACACAGAGTTTAAAGGGTTCCTGCTGTTTATACTCCCTAGATAGCCCCTCCCATTCTTATGGCTATTTAAATTTCCCACCAATAGTCAAGAGCCTGTTTTAATTTTTTTTTAAACTCACGATTTGTTATGTCCAATCTCACGATGCGTACGATCCGATAGATCGTGAGATCGTAAGACAGATTGGGTGTCATTTTTCCCAAATCGTGATCACGACGGCAAGGGAGCTCCCGTGAAAGTTCATGAGGAAATTGGGCATAAAATCGTATCGTGAGCACATCGGTATATGTGTGGGCACCTTTACTCTAGGGGTATAATTACTAAAGTGCAGGTTTTTGTTGTCCATAGCAACCAATCTGATACTACTTTTCATTTATCTAGCACCTTCTAGAAGATAATAGCTAGAATCTGATTGGTTGCTGTGGGCAACAAATTCACTGTTTCAGGAAACTGGAAAAGGCTGTAGCAGAATGTTGTGAGCAATATTGAAGCAGGTAACTGGTTTGAAGCAAATACTGGAGCAGGTAATTAGAATAGGTGCAGAATACTGTGAAGCAAATACTGAAGTAGGTAACTGGAAAAGAATGCAGGAATGCAAAACAGAACAAGGAGTAGTGATCTTCAGGGGGAGAAGTTTTACTGGTAATGTGCTGTCACCATTTCCTGGTTTAAATAGGGCATCCTTAGAACTAATAGGTTGCCTCAATGATGTGACCATATTTGTTGGAGACTGGTTTGTTAGGGTCAGATCATGTGATACTGTCCAAGATGGGCAGCAGCAATCTGAGTGGAGGAAGAGCATCAGGTGACATAGTTAAACATGGCTGCACCCATGCTGTGGTCTTGGAGGGAACTCTGGCGTGCAGCTTGTGTACCATCATGCTAGGGATACACTCTGTGAGCAAGGGACTGTAAAGAGCCCTCATGCTCAGTGACTGGACACTGAGTGGAAGGGGCAGGAGCTGCTCAGGCAGCGGGGAGCAATGTGCAGTGTGAGCGGACCTTACCGCTAACCAGGACAGGCGACAGAGAGGTAAGAAAGAGGTTTTATGTGCCTGGAGCAGAGTCCTAACCTGTACGCAGATGGCAGTAAGGTGACACCCCCTGATCCCAACTCCTTCCATAATCTTTTTAATTTCTGCCCTAATGTCTCCCATCTGTCCCAAGAATAAGACTCTTGTACCGCATGCTGAGGACAGGATGGCAGCCTAATACTAGTGATCATATCCAGCTTAAGACAAAAGGAACTGCTAGACTGACTACCACAACTATCAGCTGTAGCAATGATATTACTGTGCGAATACATTATTTTTGTCTACATAAAGTGTAACTTGCAGCTGTCTCTGCAGGTTGTGGAATAGTTACCTCCAGAATTATATCTAAGCTACTCATCTCAACCTTTAAAGGCCTCACCAAAACATGTCCCTCATTAATCTCTGATACTCTCCCTTTCACCCATTTGGATCTGCCTCTGACTAGTAATATGTATCCTCAAAATCCACCTGTTTACTCAAGCCTATCCTATTTCCACCTGATAAAACTCCCTCAGGGTATTCTACCACCTACAGTTCCCTACTCTACTCAGAGACCTACCAGATCCTATAATCTCAGCATGTCTCTCTTCTTATAGATCATAAATCCTCATAAGATGGTCCCATTCTACCCTTCTCATCTCTGCAGTTACTTCATGAACTTTGTAAATTATTATTATTTTTTTAACTATTTATTAAATTAAATATATATTTATTTAAGGTAAAGTATGGTGGCAAAGAAAGGTCAGACAAAATCAGCTCAATCTACAATGCACAATAACAACCAACAACATGCATTGCAGGTGGATACCGCCCAAGGTGCACAAACACAACTATAAAACCCCCTAATAAACAACATATTTACCCAATCAACCTTCTAACTGGACATCCCACCCATGTTAGGACGGTACAGCCAACTACCAGTCAATGAATAGAGTGCACTTAAACTAAATAATTGCACCCAGACTCGAGACCTACTGTTCTTTCCTGCTGCAAAATAGCCAACACTAAACCACTAAACCAACTTGCTGAAAGGGAAGGGAGAGTGGGAAGAGTGGAAACAAAGACACGGCCTACAGTCTAAGCCACTTCAATAAACTCATACAAAAAAAATTCCTATAGAAGCAACACACATGCTCTCAGCCCAAATGTAACATTTATAATAAAAGCTAGGATTCCTCAATCCTCCAGTTTTATTTTAAATAATTCATTTATTTTTATATATGATTTCTAGATTCCTGTGTC